>CM060909.1:539185212-539770212 GCA_030737875.1 Allium sativum
ATGTTTACTTCGGTGTGGTTCGCTAATCCCGACTAGTTTGAATTGATATTCAAAAGAAGAATAAAGAATAAATTTAAAGAATTTATCTTTGATAAAATTAATGGGAACCTTTCCCAAAGTGTAAGAATATTTGAATAAAAGAATATTCTGAATTGGAATGAGGCGTATGTTGTGTTTGTGTAACACTTGTTTATTATATACGCGAGTTACTTAGAAAGACCGTGTTTATCCCATTCTGAATAACTGATTCGACATGGTGTCGAGGATGAAGACGGTGGTCGAAGACCGGAGGTCTTCACGTCGTTTGGGTGATTACTGATGATCTTGATTGGGCTGTACACCCAAGAGGAGGGAATCAGTTGGTGATCGTCCAGACGTACTTGGAGATCGATGGATATGCGAGGTACAAGGTGCCTCCGGTTTCGTTCAGACCCAGAACGAACTTGTAAATGGACCGTGTGTCTGACATTGGATTTTTTTGTGCGATTGATTTCTATTAAATATATATCTGTTTGGCAGCGGAGAATTTATTATCTTGCTTAACGCCCTTCTCTGAGACGTACGAGCTCAGGGGTTATATATTGATGGATATCAGTCGCATGGAGTGAATGGCCTGTGTGGCATGCCTAAGTGGCAAATGATCAAGGCTTCTGTTGAAAAGCAAAGTCTTGTGGTTGATGATCAAAGCACGGCCTGTGTGGCATAGCTTTGTGTAGCGTAGATTCGCGAGCCTCACACCCCGATTGTGAACCATAAACAGGAGAGGACCTCAGGGAGGACATGCGTTTCTTTCTAGCTAGAGGTGGTGTCAGTGCTTAAACTGACTGACATTTATATTATTTTCACCTGTGTGGTTGTTGCTGTTGCGAGGCGCCTCAGTTATATCGGTCGATCCGGGACCGATGGAGTGATTCGTTGGCTCATTTACGCCCCCAAAGGGTAGGGAAATGCAGTGTTTAGGCATTTTAATCCACATCGGTGGATCGGCCCTATCGCTCCAAGGGTCGATGCGCTCTGACCCTGGGGCTCGGGCTAGAGAGTCTCGAAGCCGGTGAGGACAATCCCCAGCCTCGGTTCACAGATAGAAATCCAACTTCTAATACGCGACTTTGCGGTTTTAGTTGTAAACCTAAATATGGCGACATAGTGGTATGCGGCACTTATGTCGTCTGTGATTGATACTTATGATTTGAAATTATTTTGACACTATACACTTATAGTAATAATAAAACATGAAATTTCACGTACCAAGCATTCTTGGCTATTATAAGGTAAAAACCCTATCCTCCGGCTTGCGTTGCATTGTGTGATGGGACCTGGGTCTTATAATAGCTTCATTGTTCTTTATTTAGCATTGCGCTGTTTTTTTATGCACTGGTGTTCTTGGGAGGAAACCCGTTCCGTGTTATACGGCGTGGTCCCTTGATTTACCTAACTTTAAAATAAAGATTAATAACTGTTTTAGTTCTCACACCAGTCACATGACTGACCTGGAGTTTATTGTTTTTAACCTAAACTCTGGGTGCCCTTATTTCGAGACGGGCAGCTAGTAGTTTTGGTTTTGCAGATTTATATTCACAGGATCCTGATGTACAGCTGGAATGATATCCGGAAAGCTCTGTATCCGTATATCTCCTTCAGTTGTGCTTTGTATTATTTTCTGCTGCTATGTAATATATTTAAATCTCTGATATTTTCTGTGTAATATTTATTCATGCTATGTATATTCTTGTATTCTGATGGAATTGTTGTAATTAACAATGAAATGTTCTTCTGTTTGTGTTCTGATGTGGCTTGTTCTCAACTCAATCCGTGATTTACCGTAAGGAGGATTTCGGGTCGTTTCAAATGCCAAAGCGATGAATGATTTAATTTGTGCTCTTGATAAAACTAAATTTAATCGAATTTCTCATTGTGAGACTGCGCAGGAAATATGGCATACGTTGGAGGTCACACACGAAGGTACATCTCAAGTGAAGGAATCTCGTCTCGCTCTATCCAGCAACGAATATGAAAATTTCTCTATGCAAAGAGATGAAGATATAAAAGAGATGTATGGACGCTTCTCATCACTAGTCTACAATGAAAAAGCTCTTGGCAAAACCTATACTGAAGTGGAATTGATCAGAAAAATATTGGGAGTGCTACCGATGAATTTTGAAGCTAAGGTGACGGCGATACAAGAATCAAAAGATCTGAATAAAGTAAGCATGGAAGAGTTGATCGGAAATCTGATTACTTACGAGATGGAGTTAAAAGCAAGAGAAGTACGAAAGGATTCTGAATCAAAGAAAAAGATGATCGCTCTAAATAATTCTATTGAAAGTAATGATGATGATCCCGCTGAAGAGCTAGCCATGGTTTTGAAAAAGTGGGCCAAAGGAAAATACAAACCACGAAAGTAGAATTCAAAAACCGACAAGTACGAAAGTTCAGATAGTTCAAACGATGAAGTGTTTTGCTACAACTGCAAGAAACCCGGACATATCAAACCAAATTGCCCACAGCTTAAAAATGAAAAGAAGAAGAAGTTCAGAAGAAAGAAGAAGGCTTTTGCTGCTACATGGGATGACGAGGAAGGAGCATAAGTTTCTAAAAGTGATGAAGAGGAGGCTAATTTGTGTCTTATGGATCAATCTGATTCAGAAGGTAGTGAAGAGGGTTCTAGTGAGGTATCGAATTTTACCTATAAAGATTAATTTTAATGTGTCACGACCTCACAAAAACCGTTGATTCTCTAGAACTAAAAGTTAAGAAATTGAAAACTGATAGGTTAAAACTAGTTCAAGAAAATTACAGTTTAGAAAGAGAACTTGAAAAGGTTAAGAATTCATCGTTTTCAGAATGCGAAAAATGTCAATTTTTGAGTATCAATTCTTTGTAATTCAAAACTGATTTTGAATTACTTAAAAGTGAAAACGTGAATTTGAAGAACAAAAGTCGTGATTTTGAAAAGGAAATTAAAAAGCTTGGAGAATCTGAAAAACTTGATTTTGAAAAGCGAAAAGAATTTGAAATTGAAATTTCTAAGTCCAATGCTAAAATCAAAGCACTTGAAAATGAAAATTTGGTTTTGAAACAAACTGATGCTGAAAAGAGGAAAATCGCTATTAATCGTTGTTCAAATTTAATGAAAGAAAATAGCAATCTTAAATTTAAAATTCAACGACTTGAGTCAACTTTGACTAAATTTTTCAAAGGAGTGAAATCGTTGAATATGTTGTTAAAAAACCAATTTTTGTTCAAAATAAAAATGGACTTAGCTTTGGATCTGATCAAGTTGAAAAACAAAATCTAATGATTTTAAAAATTCTTTAAATGTTTTTGAAAATGATCTAATTGAATTTTTAAAATTTGATAATTTCAAAGGATTTTTAAATCATAAACAAATTGATAACTCGTTTAAAAACAATTCATTTAAATCTGTTTGGATTCCAAAAAATAACAAAATAAATTTAAATAAATCTAAACGAATTCGGGTTCCAAAGGGTACGCTAGTGAATAGTAATGGATTGTTATATAAATGGGTTTGGGTACCAAAACGTGTAAACGAAGATAAGAGTGGTAAAACAATCTTTGTTAGACCACTCGATTCTATAATCATTTAGGTACCGAGGGAGACTAAGGAACGAATGTGCTTAAAAGAGATATAATTCAAGTTGTTCCACTTTATTGAATTGTTTGAAGTTCCTTAGCCATAGATTCAGAGTTGGAGATTCATTGGATCACATCGATTATGGTAAGTCAGGTATGATCTCTAAACTCATTTTTTATTCCTTTTTAGTTTATTTTCTTTTTTTTGTTTTATTTCTTTTATTCTTTTAATTTTTAACTTGGTTGTTTTTGAAATCATTTGTTATAGATTATTGAATTTCTTGGATTATAAAAATTGATTTTTTTTCCTTAGGTGATTTCAAATAATTATCTTCAGATTTGATCATTGACTGTTTCTTGTTTTTGTCTAAAAATTCTCTGAGAATGTCAATTGTGATTCTTACTTCGAAAATGATCTTGTGCTGCTCTGATAAGGAAATTGATTTGATTTAGTGATTGAACGATGAGTTGAAAAATCAGTGATAAAATATCTTTAATTTCCATAGACAATTTGAATTAAATATATAAGTGTCTTTAAAAATTGTCTAGGAACAATCAGCATTAAAATCATTAGAAAAATTCCATATTCTACTGATTATTTTTTAAACTGATTTTCAAATTTGCATTGATATTTTCAAAAACTCCTCTTGAAATTGATATTTTCAATTTTAAAATTATTTTTGATTATTTATTCAAAAATTGAAATTATTGATTAATTTGAACCATTTTGAGACTAAACAAAATTATTGATAGATTTATGAAATTGTGATGAATTGTGACTATGGTATAATTCATAATTAGAGGAGATATTATTTTAAATCTCATGATGATAGGATATATTTTATAATATCTTTGAATTAGAGATTATTTCACGACCATTTTCTATATTTACCATATTTCTCTCATTCATCATGGTTTTATTTAATTTGGAGAGTTCTAATTATTCGTGGAATTAAAAAAAAAAAAATTCCTTGGTATCAACTCCCATTTAAAAGTCCTCGCAGTTATGCGTGGGTGAATTACCTCAATCTCTATGTGCTTCCATTCTCACTTAAAAGATCTTTGGGTTGTGCATGGATGGAACTCATTAGAGAGGATAAAGTTAAGTTACTACTAACCCCATTTAAAAGACCTTTGGGCTATGCATGGTTAGAAAGTGCTTAACACAATTTGTGCATTTTTAAAATCTTTAAAATTCATATTCATATATTCAATTTTTTATCGAACTCTCCTTATTCAATAAAATCCATCGTAAAACCATTCATTTTGAAAGTGAAATTTTGCTTCTGATTTAAAGATTATTATGATTTTTGTTTATTAAATGGGTTTTACGATATATATTCTCTCTCCTGATTTGAATTTATATTTTTAGTCCATACTCATCATTGTTTCGATTTCTATTATCCTTTTTGATGATAACAAAAGGGGGAGAATGGTCAAGATTTTGATTGATGAGTATTTAATTCAAAAGTATTTTAAGATTTGAAATTAAATATCTAAAGGGAGAAAGGTCAAATGGATTTCATCATTCATATTTTTCCACATAAATAGGGGGAGTCTAGTTGTAGGGGGAGCATACAAATAGGGGGAGTAATATATTTCATGTTCAAACACATTCAAAATCGTTTATTTGTTTGTCATCATCAAAATGGGGAGATTGTTATATATAACAGTGTTGTATACACAATTATATGATTTTTGTTTGATGATAACAACCAAATATATTTTATTATTGAATGTGTTTGTAACTGTACTGGTATACTACACAACAGATAGGAATATAATATTTCTATTTAAATAAAATACAACTGTACAGAAATTTAAATATTCACACAGTATTTTATTTGAACAAGAATATTTTATTTCAATATTTAAACAGTACAGATTTACAACTTCACTATTTGTATATACATCACTAATATACATTTCAAAATTTTCAATTTCATACTCAGCTCCTCTCTACAACACTTACACTTTCATATACACTACACTCACTACAGTTCACTCAGCAGTCGTTTACATTTCTATATAGTTCACTCATATATACTGACACATATGAACATCATCTTCAGTCTTCTTGTCTTCACATCATTCCACAGTCAATCCAGTTCATCATCTTCATACCTGTCAATACAGAAGAACACACACAGTAGACTGCAACAAAAATAAAATTCAGTACAAACAAATAAGAATTTATTTTAATTTTATATTTGCCTTAGAATTACGGTGTGTTTCTCATCATTTTTTTAGACTTGGTATGATATGCAGGGACATAAAACACGTTTAGATGGCTACATATACACACGTGTATATACACGTGTGCACTGCCTCGCCAATCCAGTGTGCAACTGAGGAGTAGCCACAATGACCGTCTCGACTCAATGCACACATAAAAGCAAATCATAAGAAAAATCGAAAATCAAGACAACACAATGCTAATGCAGTCGAGGCAGCATGAAGTGTTCAAGCAAAACAAATGCAAAGTTTTCGACACAGTTTCATGGATCAAGTATACACATATTTTAAAGTGCCAGAATGTAAATTTATGTGTGTAGTAGTTCATTGTCATGGTGAATCAATTTTCACAAGTATACATATCGGGCCAAACAAAAGAAAGCAGTGTGGTAATGACAAGTACACAGTGAACATGACAATAACACCATAATGATCAAACCAGAGCATGGATCAGCATTTATTAGTAGTTTATTACATGGTAAACTCAAGTTCACAACAATGGTGGTAGATACATGATCATGACAACAACAAAAGGGTAAATAACAAACTCAAAATTTCAAGATAGCCAAGATAGTGGAAATAACATGGTGTGTACGACATGGCCGAGCAATTAAATGCAACAGTTCAGTTTAAAGTACAAGTGCAGGGTGCTAGAGACAAGTTTCTACTTCAGCTACACGTCCATGTCCAGAAATGTAAGCGGTGAAAAATGGTTCAAGAATGCTGGCAAGGGCCGAGCAAGTTACAAGCAATGCATGGTGCATGATGCATACAGCCTCGAGTATAACATATACAAGGCTACATGGATACAATATGGACATGCACAAGTTATGGTGCAGAAAGTTTTCTTTTAAAAGCCAGTGTGTTTTAATAGTGGAACCAAATCATGAGGCACAAGACAAGTTGCACAAGATCAAAGAATATCACGTGTACAAAGTAATAGTGTACAAGTTTATTTTTAAATAGTGAAGCAGCATATCATCACAAAAGGCTCATTTAAACAAGCCGAGAAGTCAGTACAAAAATGTCAAATAGGAAGACAAGTCGAGTATGAAATGGCAAGTCTAGCAGGGATGATCAAATAGAAAAATGTTCTTATCAAATAAGTGGTTCAAGAAGTGGCCTGAACAAACGAAACAACTTTTCTTATCAGTATAAAAAAGGATTAAGTGTTGGTCAAAGACAGTTCAAGTAGTATCAACAAAATCAAGGTAGTATGAAACATATCATGGTCATGGCATAAGCACAGTGCACAAAGCAATGGGGAGCAGTGTCACATATAAGCATGAACAGTAAAGGAAGCATCTATTTATATCATATTTTATATGAAGCACAATAAAAACGATCAGGGCAGTATCTGTTTAATAACTAGGCAAAGGATTTAGAAAAGGTCAGATTGAAATTTTCAAAAAGAAAGCAAAATCATAGTTCCGGAAAAAGAGTTCAAATCTGATTACAGAAGAATATATATATGGCAATTATTGTTTTAAGGACCAATTCAAAGTCAAAAAATTCAAGTTTTTCTTTTGGGAAGTTTAAATTTAAAATAGCCAATCAGGAAATGAAAACTTAGTTTCAAAAAAGCAGTATAACGAAGACTAATTCGAAGTCCAGAAATTATCTTACAAATTGATGTCAAAACTTAAGGGAGAACTCAAAACAGAAATCACGCAAGACCTATTCAACTGCAAGGATATCAAAAAGTTCCAAAATTATCGTATATATCATGAACCAAGTGTAATACAAAATCAGAGAATATCAGATTTTCAATCCTATTTAAATACCACGACAATTATCCATCCAAGTTCTAGCACCAATCAAAACCGAATCTCAAATTAAAAAATCATACCAAGAGAGGAGGAAGCTTGGATCTAGAATTCAACATCAAATCAAAGAGGAAAGCCACTGAATAATTCGAGATCATCATACGACATAGCAGCGGCCTTAAAATTAAAGAGAATCAAAATCCTAATCGCCTCTTTAATCTTAGGAAGAAACCCTAAAAGCATAGCCGCCTCCATACTTTATTTCAGGAAAAAATAAACGGGCTAAAGTGAAGTGGTGAAGATAACTAAGAGAGGGTGCATCACAAAATAAAAGGGGCCAGCCAACTTTGTCTACAAAAGAGGATAACCCATTTATTTTAATCTCCTAAGGGTTTAGAATTTGTTTTTAATTTTTTTATTGTTTTGTTTCTATTCGTCTCTAGATTCAAGTTGTAATCAAATCACAGTTTTCTAGTTTGTCTCTAAAACTAGGGAGACGAATTACTGGGTTTGTAATTCGGGGAAATCTGGTTTTGGGGATAAAAACCAGTGCAGGGTTTTGAGCGTAGGGTTAAGAACAGTTGGGAGCGAGTGTCACGAGTTTACATGGGATTGTAAGCGTAGAGATTGTTTTAACTCCTAGTAGAAACCTTGGGGAATGCAGAAGTAGGCAGGGTTTGCCGAAGCTGGGTATATCTGTGTGTTATTTATTGTTGACTCTCTTTTTAGTCAAAACAGTCACATATGGAATCTCTGATAAACAACACACTAGAGTATTGGGAATAACGTCAGAAGACAGCATGCGATTTGGTTGAAGTCGCATCACAAACAAAGATTGGCCCGGAACTCCTATCAGATGACCTTCTTTGGGCCCGAAAACAGCGATTACGGAGCTAAGCTCTGTAACTCTTGTAGCTCTCTGAATCAGCTTCAGTTTGAGCTTTGGTTCAGCTCAATCGGACTTACGGTTTGAAAGTTATGCCCGTTTCCGTGAACGCATGCAAAACCGGAAACTTGGAATTTGGAAATTGGCTTGACCTCCCGGATCGGATCGGACCCGCTCCGACTCCTCTCTTCGAAGAAGCATAGCATTGGATGGTTTTGGCAGAGCTCTGACTCGGTTCGGATCGGGTGGAATGGAGCAATCCGACCCGCTTCGCATCGGATCCTCACAAGAGCACAAAGTCTTCGGGTTGAAGACACCAACTTGGTTCAGATCGGATAACCGAACCGACCCGCCTTACCCACTGCACTGAAGTGCTTCCACTCTTCGGATCGAAGACACCAACTCGGTTCGGATCGGAAGTCCGAACCGACCCGCCTTGCACCAGATGTATAGCAACACGTCTCGCCTTCGGATGGAATGCTCTGGATCGGTTCGGAAGGAAGAGGACCCGAACTGAACCGCTTCGACCTGCTGCTACACCTCAACTTTGACCTATTCTCAAGGAGTAACTACCTCCTATTAATCCGGATCGGCTTACACCTGTCCTAGCACGATCTGAAGACCACTTCTCCACTATCTCCGAGATGGCCTCTCCACATGCAACGTGCCCCTCCGATCCGATCCGATTCAGGACTCCCAGCAGCTCCTCTACGCCTATAAATACACCACGAGATGGTCATTTCAAGGGACTTTTCCGGCACTAACTCCTCCCGACCTCCATTACCAAGTATTCAAGGACTTTGGGTACTCCTCAACTCAATCAAACACGGGGCTATCGTGCAAAAATCCAATCTCTTTTCTCCTCTTCTTCATTACAACACAAGGCTATTGTGTATAATCGAATCTCACGGATTGTGAGACACCATTGTAATTGTAATTCCTCAGGATATGAGAAACTATAAAGTGGACGTAGGCTTGGATTGAGCCGAACCACTATAAAAATCTCATGTGTTCCCTGTTTTTACAGCTTTTTATCTGTAATCTGTGATTTGTGAGGATTTCACATAGAGTTTGGGTGTTAGGCCCAAATTTCGGTCTAACATTTCTTTTTCGCATTTATTCTGATTATTATCTGTGCTGTTGTTATTTAATCACTCTGCAAAAATCTGTGATAAAACCTATTCACCCCCCTCTAGGGTTAATTTAGATCCTACATATCGAGTACCACTGTATGAACATGTAGTTGATTCCTATCCAGTTCGTTGCTACTGCGGGTATGCGGTTGAAATTGTGGTTCGAGCAAAGGGCAACAATATAGGTCGGCACATGCAGCAATGTCCATCCTATCCAAATGGTTGCAATTACACAGAATGGATAGACCAACCTTTGTGTCCTCGGGGAATAACATATGCAAACGAACTCGAACGAGAGATTAGACGTCTCCAAAATGATATTGACCAGTTGCGATTGAACGTCATGAGACTCCATGAGACTAGATGTAAAATGTAGTTTACTTAAGTTACTATTTCCTACTTGATGCTTTGATGTTTTAGTTCGCATCTACTATCGTAAGTTGTTGTATCTTTATAAACTATTATATCTTTATGCTTATTGTTGGATCTATCGGTATGCAAAATGTGAATTTTGAGTTATATTTTGCATTACATAACTAAGAAGCTTACAAAATGTAGATTACAACATTAAGAAATGCAAACTACAATCATACGAACTACAACAACTGAACACACAAACATCAAATTCAAAATACAATAAAAAACACTAACGTAGTTTCCACATACACCTGCCACAGACGTCGGAAATATCTAGCTTTAGTTGGCTTACCAACATTCTTGTTCAAGGGTCTTATTTCGGCTTGCGCTTCCAGTATATACTGAACTCCACGTTCACACAACGGAGGGTCAATGCACTGCTTAAAGTAACAACAATCAATTTCATCAGGAAAACCATGTGATCCTCTTAGGCTTCACAACCGAAAAATCGACGACCGACATTTTTTTGGTTTTCGAAACAACCATGATTGATTCTTCTTCACAGCAACAAATAGGGTTGTATCCACCCGGACCTACTCGCTCGACTTCGCGCCCTTCAACTACCCTTTCTTTTCTAGGTCGTTGATTTACTACCCCCTCTTCGTCAGTTTCCCAATTGTCCATAGCTCAAATTGTTAATGTTGAGTAACAGAACTAAGTGCTTACAGAGCATCAAACTTGGGCGTATAAATACATCTATGATTTTTACTTCATATCAGTGCTACAGTGTTCCAAAGGGGACAATTTCTGAAGTGAGCATACTGATTAGTCCTATCCCTTCAGCTCCACATCTATCATACCGAGTAATTATATCAACTGTACGAGTAGTCATATCATACTGATTAGTCATACCGAGTAGTCGTATCAGTTCGGCCTGAGTAGTCATGACATGTACCGGGGTTACACATGTACATTAAAAATAATCTGTATTGGTTAAAAATCAACTGTATGAGTATTAAAAATAACGAGATAAGTTACAAGGTACAAAAAAAGATACAGAAAGATAGCAACTACAATGCAACCATTACAAGATGATACCCAAAATACATACTTCTTACACACATACAGCTTACATATCAGATTACATTCTAACAAATAAGATAACAATAAGATCGTACGTAAGGGGGTTTCAAATGTAAAAATACTAGTACGACAAACTAATAGGATAACTTAGGAATGCAACCAGCTACACTAACATACTACATAAAACGAATCTAAGGTGCATCAAAGAACCATGAATCATCCCCAAGAGGTGTTTCTGGTCCACTATCGTCAGAGTCATCATCATCATCATCTACTCGTCGTGTCGGATGATATCGCTCGTTATCCTCAGCAGTTAGCTCGTTAATACGAGCCGTTAATTGATCAACTGCGCGCTTATGCTCTCTATACATCGTATCGCGAAGGCCAATATGCATAAGATATAGTTCCTCGTAAGGAAGTACAACGGGACCTGGAAACTGTGTAACAATAGGCCGTGAAATATCAACATACGTATCCTGACCGGATGTGCCAGGAATGCTCACAGTCCAACCGTAACTCGTCGGCATAGTCGAATGAGGTGGCTGAGCATGCTGATGCAACTGAGAAGTCTGACGAGTCTGGGCCGAATGAAGAGACTAGCAACGCTGGTGTGAATGAGCGGACTGACGAGGCTGGCGAGGAGGCTGATGATGAGGAGGCACATGATGATAGGTAAGCATACTCTGAGACATGTCATGTATAACAGATGGGGCAACACCCGATGTGTACGTAGAAGGACCAACTAAATCAACTTTGGCGGCATGAACAAATGTTTCCATATTAGAAGGTGTATAAAACGAGCCCCAATAAGAAATGTAATCTCTACCGATAATGATAAATCTGTCGGCTGCCCACCACTTACTGGCATACTGCTCTAAGTCAACACTAGAATAAACCCGTAAATGACCTGTATCGGGGTAGGGATCATCGGGAACAACATCAACATCGAATAACTGTCGCCAACAGCGCTCCCCCAAGTACCAATAACATCCTAAAGAGGGTGGTGATGATACCGAAGGAAATCGTCTACCTGACAGAAACAGAGCATGCTGCTGGGCTGGGCCTACCAAGAAAGGGGAACCGGCAAACAGACGCCATAAAACTAACTCTCGTGTGGTCCTCATCTCTATCTGATTATGAGTCACTACAAATACATGACGGGCATCACCTCCTGGTACAACCCGTCGGTTTTCCGGTGCCCAAGCTTTCACTTAAGGGCAGAAATGTGATAGTGCAGGATCCAAAGTCGGACAAGCCATGTTATGAAAGTACTCAAAGTACCAATACTGCAGAACCTCCCAAAAACCTGTAATCGACGACCCGCGAGCCCTAATAGTGCACTATTGGTCCAAACCCCCTGTACAAATGAGTTACAATCGGCGTACCCCAGTCATATGTAATAGGACTACCGTTGAATGACAAGCCCGCAACAACTGCTACACATACACATGGCAATGTGTTTATGCATTCGTAAAGAATAAATTACCCATCATATATAATATAGATAGTCTAAGAATCTCTAAGTGGTGAACTACAGGCCGAGCTACGATTAATTTCATTATGGCTTGCTTCATGAACGATGATATGATATGATGATTGTTTGTTAGGTCTCCCCCTCGTAAGTCCAAATGTGGGAATATACTAGCCAATAAGTCGTACCTTTGATATAGTTCATCATAAGGTAAAGTTACACCCTGGCCAATTGGTATGCCAATAAGCATGGTAAATCTAGTGGCGCAAAGCCCATTTTCCAAAACTAAAGTGAAATGTATGTGTAGTTTTCCACCATTACACGGCTAATGCACCACATAACTGAACATCATTATTGTACAGGTTTTCAATACCTAATATGCAAATTAAAAGTATTAAAATCAAGTAAATATATTACGTTTTCTAACATATGTATTATTGTACGATACAGTTTTTTTTATGTACCGACTAATAAACTAACCAATTTAAGAAGTTATACCGGCAACGACGACTTCAAAGTAAGGTAACGTGTCTTTCGCCTTCGGGCAATTCGCGAAAATTAGTTAATGCTTTGTCCCTATTCAAATTAATATCAATGTGCGGATCCAGCATAGCATATACACTGGCTCTAGCAACCCATCTTTTCCGAACGGGCCTTGAACGACGAGCGTCACTTAGATAGGTGTGTTAAACCGGTTCATTCTCCTTATCTACATTGTTGTTGGTGGCATTACCACTCCCAGCACCAAGAATAGCTTGACCTAATCTTCTCATCAATTTTTTTTGGGTGAGTTTATGGGTGTGGCGGAAGAGAAAAATGATAATGAGAGGGTGGCGGCTGGAAACGAGAGGAAGAGGAGAGTTTTGGAGAGAAGGCAATCGGGTTTGTGCACCCGATTGCGTGGCTAAGGGTAATAAACCCTTAGATAGCATTGATAAAACCGGCTAAGTGTGTTTACCCTTAGCCAGATTTATCAACACCGGCTAAGGGTTTATAACCCTTAGCCAGTTAGGGGGGGGGGTTGTTTGTGTCAACCCCCTTAAATTGACCACGAGCAACCCTCCACTTTGGGGATGCTCTAACAAAATCCTCCAGCGTGATCCATGCATGAATCAGCTGCCACGAACGAAACGATGGCCATAAAACTCTGAAAAGATCCCTTAATTTCTCTAAATATTGTGCAAATTAATTTGTGAATCTAAAGCAAAAGTTCAAGAGCTCTTCATGAGCTTCCAATTTGTACGGTTATGATGGAAATCCATGTGGTGTTTAGCTCAAATTTCAAGCTCAAAGTCTCATTGTTCGATGCCGTTTGCTAGGCTTAAGGGGGGTGCGAGTGGGATGCTACTTCCGGCGAAGGAGGAGGGCGGTTAGGGCTACGGGGCGGTGGCATTGGATGGTGGGCTGGCACATGGGTTTGCGTGCGGTGGTGGATCCCTTCTCGTGAGCATGGGTTCGATGTTATACAGAGAAACGGCGGCAAGAAGAAACGGTTTAGCCCTTAATTATTTAATTAGTTATAAATAATTATATTTTAATTAATTTAAATATGTGATTAGTGTTTAAAACTTAATATCTTATTCAAACAGCAACGAAATTCGATGATTCAAATTGCACCGGATTCGTAATGAAAAATACTACACAATGGAACTGACCGAGATGGAAATAGAAGCAGATGCAAATTTTGATTAAATTAAACATCGGGTTTAATTTAATTAAAATAATCGTTATTTAATGATTCCGAAACCAATCAATGTGAGAACTCCTTCTCACTAAATTATATTTTATCATGTTATTGTATTCATGTATAAAAATATATGAAATTGTCAATGTAGAGTTTTATCAGTTTTAATCATTACAAATTGTATACGGTGCCTGTTATCTTACCTCCCTTGTCCACAAACCATGGACGATTTAACTGACTATATTGTGTTTTGATTGAGATGCTGAAATGTTTAATATATTAAAAATAATGTTAACATTAATGTGGTAGTTGAAATTAAATTATAAATATCTATTTATAATTTTAAACAGTCAAAATTGGCTATTATAAAAACAAGTCAAACCGAATTAGAATTGGTTTAACCAATAATTTAATTAAATAAACTGTTGTTGTTTGAAAACCCCACACGGTTCTAGGGACAATAATTTATTCACATCTCCTCTGAATTTAATTATGTGTCAATCGATGGATCGACAAACTGTGATAAGCGTTATTTAATTATTTAATCCTTATACACTAGTAAATTTCACTCTGGATGTGAATTGGTTGTTCAGTAGTTGTTTATCACTATTTTTGAATACATGTGACATATAAAATCCATATAAATATATTTATATGGTAATTGATTGAGTCTGATTCCAATTCAGAAATAAAGTATAGTTTTAAAATATTATTCAATATAGTTTTAAAATATTATCCAGTATAGTTTTAAAATATTACTCAGTAAAGTTTTATAATAATATTCAGTATAGTTTTATAATAATATTCATTATAGTTTTAAAATAATATTCATTATAGTTTTAAAATAATATTTAGTAAAGAATCAAAATATGATTTTGTAGTCCGATTTTGGATGGACACAAAAATATTGAAATATTCATAACTGTAATAAATATAAAGCCGAGTTAAGTAGAAGAACACCATTTTAACTCGAATAGATTTCTATATCGAGTTTATTCATTTTCTAATGAATGCCAAAAAATTGATTTCAAAATATGAAATTTTAAAAATATTATGATTTTAATGTTAACATGATGTAGAATATTCGATTTTGGTTTGAAATTGAAAATGAAGTTGAAATCATTTAAAGTGAATTTATAAACGATTTATAAAATATGATTTAAATGGAAATAGATGATATAAATACTATATATATATTTAATGGTCTGAATAGAATGCGCCGCGTAGCGACCGTTCGCGAATTACGGCCATTAACTTCAAATTGATGTGTCAGGAGATCCAACCGTCAGATTCTCTTAAAACCGGAACCGTTGGGTTTGTATCGAAAAGAGCTTTCCAATGGATATATGAGATTTGAAATCTAATGGTTGGATTTGGAATTATGTCCAATTCAAATTTGAAAAAGGTCGCTACGGATGCAGTTCGGTGGAAGTTATTGGAAACCGACCATAAAGGCCTTAATAAATTATTAAAAATATGAAAAAATTATGTAATATCATAATAATTGATTTGGGTAGATTTTGGATGAAAAAATCCAGTTTAGAAAAGATAAAAATATATTTTTATCTAAATGGACTAGTTAATAACTAGGATGAAAATCCGATGTTTTTAAATAAATAAACTGGATTTGTGAATGGTTTTAATATAACCAAAAATTTCCAATCAATAAATTGGAATGAATTTGAATGGAAATAATCTTCAGAATAGTTCGATATTGGATTCCGTGATTATACGAATATTGTTGAGGAGTTTGGAAGATACAGATATCGTTATTCCTAATATGATATTCGTTGGTTTTAGAATTTGATATTGAATATAAGCCGATATAATTTCTGTTCAGAGCCTTGTATTTAATATCAAATTAGATTTAGGGTTTGTCGTTAATGGTGTCTTTATTAACACTGCTCTTAAACCCTGTTGAGAAAAGAATAAATCTTTTAGTTAAAATTTAGCGAAATTTACTAATTAATTTAATTGAAATTGAAATGAATGTTGATTTTGGGGTTTATTGTGAATGATGTTTTAAACAACATTTGTTCTATAACCCAATTAACATTGAAGTTAAGATTTGGAATTTATAAATATTTTTATTAAGATTTAATGGAAATTTTACAAAGTAAAGTTTTTCAATTTAATATATTAAATGGGAATTGAATGGAATTCGATTTGGTAATAATCGAGATGAGCTTCTGTAAAGAAAGACCGTTACTACATATGGAATTTAAACAGCTTTGCTGTTATTCCATTTATAGTATTGATTTGATATAGAAATTTATATCGATTATATATTGTTATGATTTCCGTGAAGATTCCATATTTAATGGAAGTGATTTGGGTTTATCGTGAACTGTGTTTTTAATAACATTGGTTCTTTAACCTTGTTAAAGCTAAGGTTAATTTCTTAAAAGTGGAATAATCACTAAGGAATGATTTTTGGGAGATTAAAACCAAATGGAGTTTTAATAAATATTGGAATGAGAATGGGATAATTAAATTTATCAAATTTATGAAATGATCGAGAATGGAGTACCGCTAGTTTTGCTCCAGGCGATAGTTAAATCTTTAATTAGAATTGAACATGAAATGATAATTAATTTTACCGATAACCCCGTGGATGCTAGATATGGAGTACTACCAGTTTTGCTTCATGGGATGAATAGGTTGGGATTGGAAAATAATAAATGATTACTTAGATAAGGTTCGATAATCTCGACTAGTTAATAAAATCATTTGAAATTGATATCCAAAGGAAGATTAAAGTATAAATTTAAAAGGATTTATATTTGATAAAATTAATGGGAACTTTTCCCAAAGGATATGAATATTTTAATAAAAAATATTCTGAGTTGGAAAAAGGCATATGATGTGTTTGTATAACACTTGATTATTGATTATAAAATACGCGAGTTATTATGAAAGACCGAGTTTATCCCATTCTGAATAACTGATACGACGACTAAATGTCGACAATGAAGATGGTGGTTGAAGACCGGAGATCTTCACATCATTTTGATGATTACTGATGTCTTGATTGGGTTGTACACCCAAGGCAAGGTAATAAGTGGTGATCGTCTAGATGTACTTGGAGATCGACCGAATATGCGAGGACTTCTCTCCTGTATTGGACATATGGGATTAGGAATAAGGTGCCTCCGGTTTCGTTCAGACCCAGATTGGACTTGTAAATGGATGGTATGTCTGACATTGTATTCCTTTATATTGTATTCATTGATCTCCACTAAATATATATCTGTTTGGTGGCGGAGAATTTATTCTCTTTCTTAACACTGTTCTTTGAGACGTACGAGCTTATAGATTCTATATTGATGGAAATCCGTGGCATGGTATGGATTGTCAGTATGGCATGCTAAGATGCAAATGATCAAGGATTTTGTTGAAAAGAAGAGTCTTGTGGTTGATGATCAAATCACAACTTTAATTAGCATAGCTTGTGTATAGCGTTATTTCGCGAGCATCACACCAGTATGAGTAAAAAACGGGATCGTGACCATAAGGAGAACTTGCGTTTCTTTCTAGCTAGAAGTCGTGTCATGGTATGGAGCCCAGACATTTTTACTTAGGTGGATGATGGATTGCGAGGCACCTCAGATATTGAGTCCCTAGTGACTCAGAGAAAGGTCCGATAGGACCGGGAAACGTATTGTTTAGGAATAACCAATCCCCTAAAGTATGTGTGGAGTGGCCCTGCCGTTCACAGGGTTGCCCATAGGTGTAATCCTGAGACATGTGCTAGAGTGTCTCGAATCGGTGAGGAGACATCCTTTGCCTCAACTCATAGAGAAAATCCAATTTCCAATACGACATTTTCGGTTTTAGTTGTAGAACTAGTATGGCGACATGATATATGGTACCCATGCCGTCTAGGATTGATACATTTATATTGAAGTTGTTTTTGACACTATGCACTTATAGTAATATCAAAAATGATTTGTTTTAAACGTACCAAGCATGTTTGGCTATTATAAGGGAAAACTCTATCCTCCGGCTTGTGTTGCATTGTGTGATGGGACCTGAGTCTTATAATAGCTTCATTTTCCAAAAAGCATTGTGTTGTTTTATTTTAAACTGAGAGTATTGTGGAGTAAACCCATTTCGTGTTATACGACGTGGTCCCATGATTTCCCAACTTTTAAATTAAAGATTTAATAATAGTTTTAGTTCTCACACCAGTCCCATAACTGACCTGAAGTTTATTATTTTAACCTAAACTCTGGATGCCCCTATTTTTCACACGAGCAGCTAGTAATTTTGGTTTTCACAGATATTTCTTTTCACAGGATCCAGGATTACAGCTGGAGCTATATTCGGAAATCTTTATATCCGTATATCTCTTTCAGTTGTGCTAGTTGAGTATTGTTCCCCTACATTATATTCATGTATTGTATTTTACGCTGTTTTGTAATTTAAATCTATGATATTATTTTCTACAATATATTATTTGATATTCTAGAATATTCTTGAACTCTGATGTAAATTGTTGTAATAGCAATGAAATGTTCTATTATTTGTGCTTTGATGAGTCGTGTTCTCAAAGCAATCCGGGCTTTCCTATAAGGGGAGGTTTGGATTATTTCAGTTAGTATCAGAGCTTTGGTTTATAGAGCTCGAGAAAAGACATGTTAGAACCAAACAAAAGAATTCATCAGAGATAGGATTAGTAACATCCTATAAGAATAACTCGTTAGAGATAGGATCAGTAGCATCCTTGAATGAGTTTGAAGAGTAATATTTATTAAAAACAAAATTAGTTTTGAAAATTAAATATTATTATATGAATTTGAGTATTTTATTTTATATTTATTCTGGACAATCGAGTATATGAAGATTTTACATATACGCGTCGTGAACGTATGTTCGAAGTCTCAAAGATACTGGATGGATATATAATCACACTCTAGTCGCCCGAGGATGATTCTACTGATGATTGTACAACATCAGTAGTTTATTTTCGAGTTTCGAAAGTGGGATATCTATATATTTTCAACTAACCGGTGTGAGAACCAAAACTTAGCTAGAATTTATTGTTTGTGATTTGGCACTAAAAATATGATTTTTAAGTATATATAGAAAGATATATGTTTGAAAATTTAATCGACAAATTGATTGCTGATTGTGATGTTTGATTACTAGTTTAACTAATAAAAATATTGGAATGACAAAACCAATAAGAGAATAAAAGGTAAATTTAGCCAAATCGAATCAAATATGGAATTAAATTGAAAATTGATTGGAATTGCATACATATACATGTACGTATAGAACAGGTCATAGCATGGAACCTAAGAAGAGGAATAAAATTGTATGCCCGACAAATAGGTACATGTTTATTGTATTTATTGGGGTTTTGGTGATTTTATGAGCCCATTGACTAGCCGCTTGGCTTTTTCCTTTTCTTTTGGATTGATGAGGGCCCTGTGAGGCAAGTTGTGGTTTTACTGATTAGCCCGTACAATGGAGGGTATGGCGAATTTTTTTGAAAATTTAGGGTGTTAGCCAAATTTTTGAGAAATTAGAAAATTCTTATAAACTGTAAAGTTGAAGAATAAAAATTGAGTTGGTTAATTAAACAACTTTCAGCTCCATTCCTTTTCGAGGATGAAAATATTTTAAGTGGGGGAGATTGTAACAACCCAGAATTTATGAACCAATTTAAATTTTTTATTTTAGCTATTTTAATGAATTTGAATATTTAAAATGATTTATTTTAAATAATAATGACCAAAAAATTATTTAAATCGAAGTTAGAACGTATAAATTTATTTTAATTATAAAACGAACTAAAAATGGCGCGGTAGTTTGAAAATTCGATTTTAAATTTCAATTGAATGTATATGATTCAAAATAAATTGGATTTCAATAAAACTAGAAATATTTGAATCTGTTTAATTATACCTTTCTAACGAATGTGAAAATTTTAGATTTCATAATATAAATTGAAAGTTATGTCCAATTTAAAATATAGAATAGTAGCTATGGAATTTATATTCATTTTAATATAATATATAGCCCTTAAAATAGCAATTTTGCAAACGACCTTTGTTTTCGACGAAACTACTTTTTGGATCTGGAATGTCAAATTACTGTTAGGTTTCAATTTTCCTGATTTTTGGAATTAATATGTTAGCATAGTGGATTTAAACGTGTTTGGTAATTTCAGTTTGAATTTAATCGACTGGAAAAAAAGGCATTTTTCAAATGGTCTCCAAATTCAATAAAATTAGATTTGTTAGGACCGTATCATCAAAACATAGCCAAATTTATTTTTTTGTAATTCTTGGAGTCAGTATGTGACCCTGGTAAATTAAAATGTACGTTTAAATTCAATTTATATTGCTTTATATTTTAATTTTGATTAAAACTGATCAAAATGATCGAATTGGCTTGCGAAACATGTCCTATTGTGTTCGGATGGGGGTATTTAGCTGGGAGTGTCATTTGTTGGGATTAATTTGGAGTTTGAACGAAATTTTGTCAATTAGTGAATTAAATAATAATTTAATTCATATAAATATATATGATGACATTGGTCAAAACCGTAACAAAACCCTCCGGCCACGAACAAAACATTGGCTATAAAACTCCGAAAATGATCCCTTAATTTCTCTAAATATGGTGCGAACTAATTTGTGAATCTAAAGCAAAAGTTCAAGAGCTCTTCATGAGCTTCCAATTCGTATGGTTATGATGGAAACCCATGGGGCGTTCAGCTCAAATTTCGAGCTCAAAGTCTCATCGTTCGAAGCCGCTTGCTGGGCTTAAGGGGGTGCGAGTGGGATGCTACCGACGGTGAAGGAGGAGGGCAGTTAGGGCTACGGGGCGGTGGCTTGGATGATGGGCTGGTGCATGGGTTTGCATGCGGCAGTGGATACCTTCTCGTGAGCATAGGTTCGATGTTATACAGAGAAATGACGGCAAGAAGAAAGGGATCGACCTTTAATTATTTGATTAGTTATAACTAATTTTATTTTAATTAATTTAAATATGTGATTAATGTTTAAAACTTAATATCTTATTCAAACAACAACAGAATTCGATGATTCAAATTGTGTTGGAATCGTAACGAAAATACTACATCATGGAACTGTCCAGGACGGAAACAGAAGCAGATGCAAATTTTGATTAAATTAAACATTGGGTTTAATTTAATTAAAATAATCGTTATCTAATGATTCTAAAACCAATCAATGGGAGAACTCCTTCTCACTAAATTATATTTTGTCATGTTATTGTATTCATGTATAAAAATATTTGGAATTGCCAGTGTAGATTTTTATCAGTTTTAATCATTATAAATTATATACGGTGCCTGTTTGCTCACCTCCCTCGTCCACAAACCATGGACTATTTAATTGACCGTATTGTATTTTGATTGTGATGCAGAAATGTTTAACATATTAAAAATAATGTTAACATTAATGTGGTAGTTAAAATTAAATTATATATATCTATTTATAATTTTAAACAGTGAAAATTGGCTAATTAGAAAAATAACTCAAACCGAATTAGAATTGGCTAAATTTGTTAACCAATAATTTACTTAAATAAGCCGTTGTTGTTTGAAAACCTCACATGAGTCTGGGTACGATAATTTATTCACATCTCCCCTGAATTTAATTATATGTCAATTGATGGATTGACAGACTATGATAAGCATTATTTAATTATCTAATGCTTATATAGTAGTAAATTTCACTCTGGATGTGAATTGGCTGTTTAATGGTTGTTTATCACTATTTTTGCATACATGTGACATATGAAATCCATATAAATATATTTATATGGTAATTGATTGAGTCTGATTCTAATTCAAAAATAAAGTAAAGTTTTAAAATATTATTTAGTATAGTTTTAAAATATTATTCAGTATAGTTTTAAAGTATTATTTAGTATAGTTTTATAATAATATTCAGTATAGTTTTATAATAATATTCATTATAGTTTTAAAATAATATTCATTATAGTTTTAAAATAATATTTAGTAAAGAATCAAAATATGATTTTGAAGTCCGATTTTGGGTGGACACAAAAATATTGAAATATTCATAACTGTAATGAATATAGAGCCGAGATAAGTAGTTGAAAGGCATTTTAACGCGAATGGATTTTTATATCAAGTTTATTCATTTTATAACGAATGCAAAAAAATAGATTTCAAAATATGATATTTCGAAAATATTATGATTTTAATATTAAAATGATGTAGAATATTCAATTTTGATGCAAAATTGAAAATGAAGTTGAAATCGGTATAAAATGAATTTATAAACGATTTATAAAATACGATTTAAATGGAAATCGACCATATATATATATTATACATTTAATGGCATGAATAGAACGCGTCGCGCGGTGACCGTTCGCAAATTTCGACCATTAACTTCAAATTAATGTGTCGGGAGATCCGACCGTCAGATTCTCCCAAAACCAGAAGCGTTGGGTTCGTATTGAAAAGAGTTTTCCAATGGATATAAGAGATTTGAAATTTAACAGCTGGGTTAGTAATTATATCCAAATCAAATTTGAAAAAGGTAGCTATTGATGCAGTTCGTTGTCTGTTATTGGAAACCGACCGTAAAACCTTAATAAAATTATTAAAAATATGGAAAAATTGTGTAAAATCCAAATAAATGATTTGGAAAGATTTTGGATGAAAAATTCCAGTTTAGAAAAGATAAAAATATATTTTTATCTAAATGAATTTGAATGGAAATAATCTTCAGAATATTTCGTTAGTGGATTTCATGATTATACGGATATTGTTGAGGAATTTGGAAGATACAGATATCATTATTCCCAATACGATATTCGCTGGTTTCAGAATTTGATATTGAATATAAGCCGATATAATTTCTATTCAGAGCCTTATATTTAATATCAAATTGGATTTTGGGTTTATCATGAATGGTGTCTTTATTAAAACTATTCTTAAACCCCGTTGAGAAAAGAATAAATCATTTAATTAAGATTTAGAGACATTTATCAATTAATTAATTTAATTGGAATTGAAATGAAAGTTGATTTTGGGGTTTATTGTGAACGATGTTTTAAACGACATTTGTTCTTAACCTAATTAACATTGAAGTTAAGATTTGGAATTTGTAAATTTTTTTATTAAGATTTAATGGGAATTATCCAAAGTAAGGTTTTTCAGTTTAATATATTAAATTGCTATTGAATGGAATTCGATTTGGTAATAATCGAGATGAGCTTCTGTAAAGGAAGACCGTTACTACATATGGAATTTAAACGGCTTTGCGTTATTCCATTTATAGTATAGATTTAATACAGAAATTTATAGTGATTATATACTATTATGATTTCCGTGAAGATTCCACATTTAATGGATGTGATTTGAGTTTATCGTGAACTGTGTTTTTAATAACATTGGTTCTTTAACCCTGTTAAAGCCAAGATAAATTTCTTAAAAGTGGAATAATCATTAAGGAATAATTTTTGGGAGATTAAAACTAAATGGAGTTTTAATATATATTTAATTAGATTGGAATGAGAATGGGATAATTAAATTTATCAAATTCATGAAATGATCGAGAATAGAGTTCCACCAGTTTTGCTCCAGGTGATAATTAAATCTTTAATTAGATTTGAATGTGAAATAGTAATTAATTTTACTGATAACACCGTGGGTGTTATATATGGAGTACTACCAGTTTTGCTTCTTGGGATGAATAGGTTGGGATTGGAAAATAATAAATGATTATTCTGGTAAGGTTCGATAATCCCGACTAGTTAATAAAATCTTTCGAAATTGATATCCAAAGGAAGATTAAAGTATAAATCTAAAAGAACTTATATTTGATAAAATTAATGGGAAACTTTCCCAAAGGACATGAATATTTTAATAAAAGAATATTCTGAATTGGAATGAGGCATTTGATGTGTTTTTATAGCACTTGATTATTGATTATAAAATACGCGAGTTATTCTGAAAGACTGGGTTTATCCCATTCTTAATAACTGATACGGCGACTAAAAGTCGACGATGAAGATGGTGGTTAAAGACCAGGGATCTTCACAACGTTTGGATGATTATTGATATCTTAATTGGGCTGTACACCCAAGGCAAGGTAATAAGTGGTGATCGTCCAGACGTACTTGGAGATCGGCCGGATAAGCGAGGATCTCTCTCCTATATTGGACATATGAGATCAGGAATAAGGTGCCTCCAGTTTCATTTAGACTCAAAACGGATTTGTAAATGGATGGTATGTCTGACATTATATTCCTTTATACTGTATTCGTTGATCTCCACTAATTATATATATATATATATATATGTTTACTGGCGGAGAATTTATTCTCTTGCTTAACACCCTTCTTTGAGACGTACGAGCTTAGAGGTTATATAGTGGTGGAAATCAGTGGTACGGTATGGATTGTTAGTGTGGCATGCTGAGACGTAAATGATCAAGGCTTTTGTTGAAAAGCAGAGTCTTATGGTTGATGATCAAAGCACAGTTTTAATTAGCATAGCTTCGTGTATAGCGTTAATTCGCGAGCCACACAGCTGGTATGAGTCAAAAACGGGATCGTGACCGTAGGGAGAACTTGCGTTTCTTTCTAGCTAGAAGTGGTGTCATAGTATGGAGCCCAGACATTTTTACTTATGTGGATGATGGATTGTGAGGTGCCTCGGATATTGAGTCCCTAGTGGCTCAGAGATAGGTCCGATAGGACCGGGAAACATATTGTTCAGGAATAACCAATTCATTAAAGTATGTGTGGACCAGCCCTACTGTTCACAGGGTTTCCCGTAGGTGTGATCCTGAGACATGTGCTAGAGTGTCTCGAATCAGTGAGGAGACATCCCTTGCCTCGACTCATAGATGGAAATCCAATTTCTAGTACGAAATTTTTCGGTTTTAGTTGTAGAACTAGTATGGCGACATGGTATATGGTACCCATGCCGTCTAGGATTGATACATTTGTATTGAAGTTGTTTTTGACACTATGCACTTATAGTAGTATCAAAAATGATTTGTTTTAAACACACCAAGCATGTTTGGCTATTACAAGGGAAAACCCTATCCTCCGGCTTGCGTTGCATTGTATGATGGGACCTGAGTCTTATAATAGCTTCATTTTCCAAAAAACATTGCGTTGTTTTATTTTAAACTGAGATTCATGTGGAATAAACCCGTTCCGTGTTATACGGCATGGTCCCATGATTTCCCAGCTTTTAAACTAAAGATTTAATAACTGTTTTAGTTCTCACACCAGTCCCATGATTGACCTGGAGTTTATTGTTTTAACCTAAACTTTGGGTGCCCCTATTTTCCACATGGGCAGCTAATAGTTTTGGTTTTCACAGATATTTATTTTCACAGGATCCAAGATTACAGATGGAGCTATATTCAGAAATCTTTGTATCCGTATATCTCTTTCAGTTGTGCTAATTGAGTATTGTTCCGCTGCTTTATATTCATGTATTGTATTTTCCACTGTTTTGTAATTTAAATCTCTGATGTTATTTTCCACTATATATTATTTATTTGATACTTTGGAATATTCTAAAACTCTGATGTATATTGTTGTAATAACATTGAAATGTTCTATTGTTTGTGTTCTGATGAGTCATGTTCTCAAAACAATCTAGGCTTTCCGTTAAGGGGAAGTTTAGGTCATTTCACTTTCTAACCATTTAAGACCACACTCAACTAAATATGTGGGTCTTATAGCCACTTATGACCTCATTCAAAATGTTATACACACACACACACACGAATCACATGACCATTTAATACCCAATAGGCGGCTCACTAACAAGTTATTATTTGTTTAGAGGACAGAAGCTATTGAATCCCCTAACTACTAATTATGGCTTTCGCCATTCGCGCAGCTAAATACCGTCTACGGTAAGAGATAGTAAGCAATCATTTAACACCTATAAGATAGGTAGGAGAAAACTCACCATTTTAGACATTTCCTTGGTGGACCCCTATGTTACCATCTAGCTAACCTTGTTGGATAATCTCCCAGCTAATTAATACTTTGCACCGATTGAGTAGACCTTTGGTACCTTTGTAGCGGTCATTTAATACCCCTATCCAGGGGCGGATTTTAACCCAACCATAAGCGGACTATTTCAGAGCTTACCTTTTTCACGCCCAAACAGCTATTTAATACTTCTCGTTGGATGAAGGCGAGTTCTCCGATCACTTAATACCTAATGAGGGAGGACCCTATGGCTCTACCCGTACTTCTCAGGACCCAAGGTAAGAGGGAGGCAAGATTACTACCCGTACTTCATAGAATAAATTCTAATAAAGGGGTCAAGTTCGACTACAATCCATACTCCTCAAGTTAAATCCAAAGAAAGGGGCAAATCTGATCACTTAATAACCTCCAAAAGGCGGATTCAACTATTTAATACTTTAATCCTGAAGCATGCTATTTCACTAAGTTCCCTTTAGGTTTCTTTTTTCAGAAGGAAGGCGGACCCTATGACCACTCAATATTTTAATACTTGAAGAAAATCATTAGTAACATTCCTCATCATGATATGATAATTTTCACTACTTTCTATGGTAAATGATATCTCACATCAGTTGTACGAACGTCCGACTATTGGAAGTGCAAACTTCGATTGTATAACTCAACTGATTGCACATAATTAACTTACTAAGTCCAATTCCTATATTTCTGGTTAGAGATATTAATCCTAAATTTAGACTAATCATAGGACATGATTGATTTTCTTAAGATAAGGTTTATAATTCTAAAATGGTTTATCGGACTTAGTAATGATTATGGTAATTCTATCCAATTTTTTATTTAAATTAATTACCATAAACGCCATATGCCATTTAAACCATAAGTAGGCATGAGCGTTTGGTCGGTTCAATTGGTTTTGAGGTTAAAATACTCAATTTGAATTAGAACTTGAAATTTTCCAAACCGAACTGAATTATTTTGGGTCAATTCCATCGGTAACTGATTTAATCGAACTTGAATGATGTGTTATTATTGAAATGACGAGTTAACTCAAAGTAAAACATAATTCATGTTTGGAGAAAATCAAAATAGTAAATTTTACGTTCATAATAAAATTTGACCTATTTGCAACAAACATCTTTGTGTTTTATAATTAAACTAATTATTTAAAGTACTACAATATCATAAAATTAGATAATAAATTAAAAGTTCGATTAATTTGGTTAAACCGATAACCAAAAAATATATTTTACAAACCAAATTCAAATCGATTTAGTTTTGACATCAAACCGACCAAAATAAACCGGTTCAGTCGCTTAATTCGGTTTGAATAATTTTTTTTGTATAGAAAGCCGGAATGTAGTGGCCATACCACTTTTATTAAAGAAGAGAATAGGTGAACTGCACATGCAGAATTTAGATAAAGCTGGTTAAAAAAGACCAGTCACAAAAAAGCAAACAAGATAACACATATGAAAGTATGACAGCCACGATACATCAACTTAAGATAATCAATCATCCCTCTCCACCATGAAAGGGGTCATAAAAGCCACATGAGTGCAAATAATTGTAGTAAAATTATCAGTGTGATCAGGCGACCCCAGAGAGAAGATGAACTTTCGATCCCAAGACTTGTCTAGCATGAGAATGTCATAGTCTTCCCTAGTCTCACCCTAATCTCAAAGTTGCAAATGTGTCCCAACCGGGTGATGGAAGAGACGTCTAGGATCACCAGCATCCCTAATAAACTTGTAGAAATAACACTCAGTATCATACTGCATCCCTAAACTCACATGAATCCAAGCGCCCTCAACATCATTCCACTGCACATGAGAATCCATAATCGATTCCGTCGGGAACAATGATAGGAACATCCTTTCTGGCTCTAGGGACCCAAATTCTAACAAGAGGACGGGGAAGAGGGATTTTCGGAGGGGGCGAAGCACCAATAGTGACCCTACAAAATCCCACCGTATGACCAAACGCTTTGCAACACTTGCAAATATGAGGTTTCCATTTGTAGCGCACCTCAACCAGATAATCACGTTCCTCAAGTCTAACTTTGATTTGAGAAGGAAGAGGCTTATCCGGGGTGATCTCAATCAACACCCGGGTAAAAACTAGGTTCTTTCTAGCGTCGGTAAAGCATTTCAACTTAACAATATGATAGGATAACCAGTTAAGGCTAGAAGAGGCTGAACGGATGAAACATGATTGAACTGGGTCCAAACAGGAATAGATAGCACTTGCTCTTAAACCTAGTCAACCGAAGTGCTCAAAGGCATAACAATGAATGTTTTAACACCAATAATAGCCAGAAGACCTTCCAAAACTCGAAACCATTCCTCAAACAATGAAAATTTCAAATAATATATCCCATCAACAAAAGTTAATCGCATGCCATGCCTTAAATGCCAAGACAAGCAACACCGAATATTTATATCCACACCTAGAGGTTTAAAATCCAAAAAAATCCAACAAGATGGTCCTTCCAAAAATATGAAGCTTCTTAAAGAAATTCGGGAGGAGGAATCGATCCTTGATCATCATGAGGAACAATGAAGTCAACCAGTGAATAAACAACAACAACGTTGGGAAGAGTGGAGAATAAGGAAGTCCACTTAGGCAAGACAGAGGCAGCACAAGAAATTGCAATTGGGTTTGCTGGTAAAGGAGCAGCAATGGACTGGGCATTTTGACAAGCTGGTAGTGAACGTTGTTGGTTGACACTAGCTATAGGGATCGGGGAGCTATTGGTATTCAAACCACTTCGTTCATTCAACACATATCCCCGTACATTCACTCCTGGAGAATTCATGCCATGGTCGGACATAGAATTAAAACCCAAAATATTTCCAAACACCAAGGACTCGTACTCACAACAACTTCAACAACAGGCCTTTGCAACAAAGAACTTCCAGGCATAGAAGAAACAGACATAGGCCAGGCTGAAGGCGCTTTCGCAAGCATAGATGACAGTGGAGTCATACCAGCATTTTGAAGTGGCTCAAACATAAAGGACCAACTTAATATATCTCAGAGTTGAGTGAGTTTAAGAGATGCAAGGATGGAAAGGAGTACACCAGCATTGCTGGGGTTGAACAAGTTCAACATCATCTAGATCTGAGAGCGACTGCACGAATTAGGAGTGACCAGAACGAGTTACGATCGAAGAGGGGAAACGAGACTTAGATTTTACGTTCTTGGCCATTAGGATAGAGAAAGAGGCTGCAAAGAGGAAGGGGTGATTAAGAATGGTGGCATAAGAAAAGGCAAAAGTTCTGGGTCTCCATTGATGAAAATGAGACTTGGTTTAAACCGAATATTTCTCAGCCCTAACCATAACAGTTACTTTTCCTTAGATAATAGACATTTTAATAAATGTTATTAATTTTAGTCCCATTTATTTCCGTACAATTGTAAATCATTAATTGTCTCCAAGCTTATTATATTAATTTCCCAATAAATTTAAGTTACGATGTTTAATTCTTATGCACCCTAACAATAACCTTTTTGAGTTCAATAATTTATTATCACATTTATTCCCTATTTATCCAAAGGTTCCAATTAATAGTCCTTAGTTTATTACAAGTAATATTAATATATACCTATAATTAACGAGGAGCATTTCAAATTCAAGCCTAAATTTAACGTTTTGCTTAATAATAACTAGCATTATTTACATTTATTTTGGACTGATTAAGTATTAATATCTTTTAGCGCAATAATTACGTATTTTCTAATTTTATAATTAACTATTTTATGTTCCACTCCATACTAATAGCCAGAAGCCTAGAACAATCTTCCCGTAATCCAATTTGTTAAGATTTAGATCCTATTAATGGTTTTTTGCTATAATTTTCATAAGTTTGTCTGAACATTTAAAAATAATTAAATATTAACATACTTAAAATTACAAGGAATGAGTAACCTTCATTGGGATAAACAATATAAATTTTGTACAAAACATGTATATTTGCACATCTCTTCTACTATAATTTATGCATATTTCTTATAATTTAAAACATAATCTTATTTTGTGGAAAAGGACAGAAGGATAATTTATAAAAATTGATAGATATCCTTAAGCAACACAAAACACAAACAGATTCAAATAAAAAGGGTGATTACATGAATTTTACAATTACACCCATTTTTGCAGATTTGGAACATAACTAGAAAGTAATAATCTTAATATCTTTTAGGGACTAATTTCCATATTTATGTGTAAACACAAATAAAAGATGCATATAGCATTGTAGGTAAGATTTAGATCTTTTAATGAAAAGCCTAAAAGTCCAATAATTAAATTTAGGCATATAAATTCAAATTATACCGAAGTAAAGGATTTGATATTATAAACAATATATAGATTTTCCGCTTACCCAATAAGTTTTCCCAAACCTTAGATCTGAGCTACCACTTTTAGATTTCATTTCCAAATTCTTACAGATCTGTATTATATATATATATATATATGTATGTATATATATAAAGGGAAGACATACATATTGAAATTGGTAGATTTGGGGAAGAATTGGATAAGGGAAGAAATAAAGATTAGAAACCTAAGAAATTGCCTTACGCGCAAAACCGATCTTTACTCACAAATTAAGATTCATTCTCCTCAATTCTTGAAATAATCCATACTTTTCAAAGCTCGAATTTCAATAAATATCGAGATCTAAGCCCATCCAAGCACAGATCGTGGTGATCTGGTACCTGCAATAATGTGCATGTGCATAATTAAAGTATAATAAAAATAATTCACAACAGAAATAAGTTAAGATAACAAGTATCGACCATGACAACTACCATAATAGTAAATCTCCATATTAACACCGAGCATGAGAGTACAAGAAGGAAAACCAAGCATGACCACCTGTAAAATCTTGTCTCGAATTGCTATAAGAAGGGATTCAGGACAACATGTCCTGGTGAGTAGAAAATGTATAAGACTGTCCGTAATACACAAATATATTCAGTTTTGTTTCACCAAATTACATGTCTAACGGGGTTAGCGATTCTAGCCCAACCCTGTACAATTACGAACAATGATTGACTTCCATACCCAAGGTAGCGCTCTTCCCAAAACAAGTTATTAAATCTAGAGATAGCACCTTTTGTTAAGTCTTTAAACACCAACAACCAAATATTAAGATTGAACTTTCTAACCACTTATGACGTCACTCAATTGAATCGGCTGGACCTATAGAACTCACGACCTCACTCAAAATGTAATATATATGTATATATATAAGGAGATCCTATGATCACTTAATACCCAAAACGAATTCTATGATCACTTAGTATCTCACTCAAAATGTAATATATATAATGTGTGTGTGTATATATATATATACGGTTGATCTCATGGTCACTTAATACCTAACAGGTGGTTCACTAACATGTTATTACTTAATTAGAGGACACTAGCTCCTAAATTCCCTAACTAGTAATTAAGGCTTTCGTCATTCACGTATCCCAATCAGTTATTAGGCAACATGTGACGGCCCGCCCCACACCAGCCGGCATTTCCTCCGAAAGTGCGTTGTACACATGCCAACTAGCACGGAACGGTCGCCAAAAAAAAGGAAGAAGAGAATGAACTAATCGAAAACCTGTAGAATGTCTCACAGCACATGGAACAAAATATAGTAATAATATACTTGACATAAAACAGGCGAGACAGTGCATAAGCTGATAACTAAAACCCACATCAACATCAGAGTAGCGGAAGTCAAAATACAACTTATTACAACTTTTCAAATTACTGTCTCTAAACAAAAGAAAGCTAAAGTAGAAGATGCACTACTAATGTCGAAGCAGTGATCTTCAACAACACAAGGAGAATATCTATATGTATCATACGTGGAAGCCTCCTGCTCGTCTCCGGATCAGCTACTCGTGCACACCCAGCTAACCTGTCTCTAGTCTGCTCGTGAGAGCACCCAGAGTAATAAGAAGAGACATAAAAGTCTGGGTCAGACAAAAATTCTAGTATGAGTGATAAGCAGCTAAGCAGAACAATAACATGTATACTAAACTATACCTGAACCTGGACCTGCAACCAAAGAGTTAGCACTACATACCGTACAATACTCTAAGGTGCCGCTGAACAGATGGTGTAAAGATAACCGGGGTGGGGGTGTGCAAGTCATAATGATGGAAAACAAATCAAGGATAGCAACCATCCTCACATCTCTCACTCAGTGCGTAAAGTATACGATGTCCGCCCCTGTCAATCACTAGACCCATCGAAGTAGTGACGGAGTTCGACTTGTACAACTACTTCTACTACCAAGCTTACCACATGGAGTCATGACCAAACCTTTACAAATGACCCCACTTCATTGGTCTATAGCTCTTTAATCGTACCTAGGACAATGTGGCCCGGAATCCGTTCACATACTCCCTACACATAGTGATTCAAAGTTACAGACATCGACAACCCCTTAGCACACGTCCCGCAGCAAAGCCCAACCCATGAGGTCGACTCGTTGGTTCCTAACTGGATCCTGAGTACAAAATTCCCATTGGACTACCTTTGCATCTCGGGTTCTGGTTGTCACCTTCTTCTCTGGATCGGTCTCCATTTCTTCGCTTCACTTTGCTTTAAGTCGTGGTCATCAGCTCCTCGGTTCGGATCGTGAGTCATCCCCCATCGGTTCGGTTCGGTGCCCAAGTTCCATCGGGTCGTGCTCCCTCACCTGGGTCGGTTCGTAACAATGCTCCAGGCTCATGCTCGTCATGACAGGTGGAAGGCTCCCTGGTCGGATCGGGTCGGGTCTTCATTACCAATTCGGATCGGAGATCCTCAGATGCGAGCGGATCGGTCTTGGTCACCCCCGGCGGATCGGGTCGGGTTCCTCAAGCTTCTCCATGGTGCATCGGTTCAAGTCGGAGTGGCACACGAGAGGTGGATCGGAAGCTCCTAGTGTAGGCGGTTTGGTTCGTGCTTCTATCTGATCCGATCGGTTCGGGTACTTTCCTACACTTTGTCCAGCAAGCTGTTTACGCTATTCAATGGCGTTTTCGACCAATCTAACACTTCTAGACAATCACAAATCATACCATACAATTATAGCAACATGTATAATCATCCACAAATAGAAAACAAAAATCATAGCATGCAAAATTGATCAAACATACCCAAAACCCCATATTTTCCCTTAAACATGTTTAGGTAAAACTAATGATATGATTAGTACAACTTAGCCAAATCAAAACCAAATTTCTAACAGAGGTCTAAAACATTATTTTCGTATTTATAAATATTTTTCCAGAATTTAATCATGTCTAATTTCGTTAATCTTCACTAATTACCCTTAATTAACCATAATTAGTGAGGAACTATGCAAATCACTCACCTTGGCCACAAATAAAACCTTCAGAACTGAAATACTGTTTGGGCGCGAATACCAATGCAACACAATAGCTCTACCTCGATTCTTGTGCTAATCCGCCTTTATTTGATGTTGCTAAGCCTAATCCTTGATTAGAAAGTAATTTGGAGGTGTTTTAGAGGTTGGAGGCCATTGTTAGGTTGAAGAGAGGGTTTGTGGCAGCTGGAAAATGAGTGAAAAACTGAAATCCTAACCCTAGCAGCCCTCAAATACCCCTAATCTCGAAATCCCCCATTGGGCCTAGCTGTTAATCACCCGGTTAAGCCCAATTAAGATGTTTTTCACTATCTGAAAATTGTTTCAGCCATATCTCCCAAACGGTAAGTCTGTTTGGCTAATGTGACCACTCTAGGGAATTGTAAACCATCATCCGGAGCCAATGGAAGTGGTTTCAGGTCAAAACTCCTTTCCAATCAAAAGTTATAGCCAAAACATGATTAGCTAGGGGAAAAACGGTCATTTAAAAATCGGGAAAAATCATGAACATGGGAAATGACCTCAATATTCGTCTCCCAAAGTTACATGACCATACGACTTCGTATGTGAAAGAAATAAATATTCTACGATCCTTCGATGCATAGAATGCGGGTCGTTACACTCTCCCCCCTTAAGAAATTTCGTCCTCAAAATTCCTTAACCCAAAACATACAAAGGATCCCGCATGCCTACTAGCCACATACAATAATCAAACATGCAAAACAAACAAAACAAACCTATCCTAGCATGCGGAAAGGCTAAATCGAAACTGAAATCTTACCAGGCGAAGAGTTCTGGATACGTTTTCCTAATGCTCTCCTCTGTCTCCCAAGTACAGTCATTCTCATTCTCGCCCTACTGAACTTTGACTAATTTCACCGCTTTCCTTCGAAGTTGCTTCGTATCGTTCCCAACAATACGCATAGGCTTGCGGTTCCCAACTGCCTCGGGTTCAACTTCGATATCGTCCAACTTATCAGGTGAAATAGTCACATCTGGGTCGTGCATGAACTTCCTTAACTGGGAAACATGAAATACGTTGTGAACTCCTGCCATCTTCTCTGGTAATTCAACTTTGTATGCCAAATTCCCAATTTGCTTAAGAACTAGGAATGGACTAACAAATCTTGGTGCTAACTTGCCTCTCCTGCCAAATCGTATCACGCTCTTCAACGGAGAAATCCTGATAAACACCAAGTCGCCAATGGAGAATTTTAATTCCTTTCTCCTCTTATCATCATAACTTTTCTGCCTATTTTGGGAAGCCTTCATTCGCTGTTGGATAACCTTAATCTTAGCTGAAGTTTCTCTTATCACATCGGGTCCAAGTACAAATTTCTCACCAGTTTCTGCCCAACATGACGGTGAGTTGCATGGTCTTCCGTACAAAGCATCAAATGGAGCCATACCGATATTGGATTGATAGCTATTATTATATGCAAACTCTACTAGATGCAAATGGTCATCCCATGATCCACCAAAATCCAGTACACAAGCTCTCAAGAGGTCTTCTAACACTCGATTCACCCTCTTTGTCTGTCCGTCCGTTTGAGGATGATACGCGGTACTGAGATGTAATTATGATCCTAATGCCTCTTGTAAGCTCTTCCAAAATCCACTAGTGAACAACGGATCTCGGTCAATCACAATGCCGTTGGGTATTCCATGAAATCTCACTGCCCACTTTATATATAGTTCAGCTAACTTAGATGCTGTCCTATTCGATTTGACGGGTATAAATCTTGCACTCTTAGTCAATCGGTCCACAATCACCCAAATGCTATCATGGCCCGATCTAATCCTTGGTAACCCATCAATGAAATCCATCGAAGTTTGTTCCCATTTCCATTCTGAAACTTCTAATGGTTGTAACAAACCACTAGGCTTCTTTTGCTCAGCTTTGACTAGTTGGCAATTCATGCATTTGGATATAAACTTCCCAACGTCTCTTTTCATCCCCTCCCAGTAGTAGGTCTGCTTCATGTCTTGGTACATCTTGTTACCACCGGGATGTATAGTCAATTTTGAGTGATGACATTCTCTAAGCACTTCATCTCTCAATCCATTGATATTGGGTACAACTAGTCTTCCATTCTTTCTAAGCAATCCATCTCGATCAAACCCATACTTGTTCATGTCCTCATCGATGCCCATCTCTAACTTGGAGATGATTTCCAATAGGTTAGGATCGTTCCTCTGACTGGAACCAATCCGCTCAATCAAACTGGGACTGATCGTCAAACTTGCTAACATTTCTGGATCCAATTCGCACTTTGGTCTGAAATCATACCCAGCGATGTACTCCAGTTGCTTCCATTCTTGAAACATAGCCCCTAAACTGGCATGCCTTCTACTCAATGCATCAGCTAACGCATTGCCCTTTCCTGGTGTATATGCGATGTCGAAATCATAGGAAGCTAAGAATTCTAACCATCTTTGCTGTCGGAGGTTTAGATCTTTCTGAGAGAAGAGATACTTTAACGATTTATGATCGGTAAACAACTCGAATCTTTCTCCCAAGAGATAATGTCTCCACATCTTCAATGCTAACATGATCGCTGCCAATTCCAAATCATGGGTAGGGTATCTTTTCTCATGCGATTTCAGTTGCCGACTTGCATAAGCTACAACCCTACCTCCTTGCATCAATACAGCACCTAGTCCGGTACCACATGCATCCGTATATACTGTCATTTCTTCATTCCCCTTAGGAATGACTAACACTGGTGCATATGTCAACTTGTCCTTTAGACTATTGAATACATTCTCGCAATTTTCGTCCCAGAGAAAAGCTTGATTCTTCTTGGTCAACTGAGTCAACGGTGCTGCTATCTTGGAGATGTCTTGGATAAACTTACGATAATATCCCGCTAATCCCAAGAAACTTCTTATGTCCGTTGCATTCTTGGGCGTAGACCAATCTTGTACCGTAGCTACCTTCGCAGGATCCACGACAATACCATTCTCTGAAACAACATGGCCCAAGAATCCCACTTCTCTCCTCCAGAAGTGACACTTAGAAAACTTTGCTTTCAATTGGTGTTTTCTCAACACCTCCATCACTATTCTTAAATGTTCTTTGTGTTCTTTCTCTGTCCTCGAATAGACCAAAATATCATCCACGAACACAAGGACAAACTTATTCAACTGATCTCTGAATACCCTATTCATCAGATCCACAAAGTATGCTGGGGCATTGGTCAGCCCGAATGGCATGACCAACCACTCATAAAATCCATATGGTGTCCGAAATGCCGTTTTAGCTATACTCTCAGCTTCCACTCTAAGCTGATGAAAACCTGTCGCGAGATCCAACTGAGAGATTACTCTCGCGCCACTCAACTGATTAAACAAATCATCTATCCGCGGTAGAGGATATTTATTCTTCCTTGTCACTTTATTCAACTCGCGGTAGTCTACACACAAACGAAGGGAACCATCCGCCTTGGTAGCAAACACAACTGGTGCTCCCCATTCAGAAACACTCCTTCTGATAAATCCCTTTTTCAAAAGATCGCTCACTTGCACCCCGAGCTCTCGCTGCTCCCTTGGTGCCATATGACGAAGTGGCATCACTATAGGTCTGGCATCTTTCACTAAATCAATACGGAACTCAATCTCTCAGTGTGGTGGAAGCCCGGTCACTTCCTCAAAAACGTCCGGATATTGGCCAACCATAGGCAAACCTGACAACTCACTATGCGGAATGTCGAGCGAATTCAGAAAACTAGCCATTACCCCATCACCGGGTAGACCACCAAACACTACCCTCCACCCATCATCCGCTCTACCTATCACCAAAAAGCCCTCACAGTCTACCACCACCCCGTATCTTTGGAGCTAATCGACTCCCAAAATAATGCCAAACCCAGTAAAGCCCAAAACAAAGCAATCACAACCAAACATGCATCCATGACTCGATAAGACCACATTACGACAAATCATGCTAAGGTTACTTGAACCACCAATCGGGTTCGTCACTACTAAAGGCCTATCGACAATCTCGGGCTCCAATCCCAACCTATCTACCAAGTCACAAGATATGAAAGAATTGGAAGCCCCGATATCAAACAAAACTCTAACAGGAACATCATAAACAGAAAGCATACCTTGAATAACAACATTCTTTCCACATTCCGCAGCAGTTGGGGCATTCGACGAAGAAGGAATAGCATTAAGGGCATATGCTTTCACCACCTGCTTTTCTTTAGGGGGTTTCGGACACTTGTCCTTGTGATGTCCCACTTGGCCACAGTTGAAGCACTTCCTATCCGCTGGCTTGGCCCGACACTCTTTGGCATAATGGCACTTCTTACCACAGCTGAAGCACTCAACATCTTGCTTATTCTTTTTCTTCTGGCCATCCTTTGTCTGATTATGCTTTCTCTTATTCTGAGAACCATTCTTGCCTCTACCGCTTTCTTGCGGCTTTGGCTCCTCTGCAGATGCAACCTCAGTCTTCGACTTAGGTTAAAGACTCTCGGACCTCAATGCTTTCCCCATAATCGATTCAAACGTCTCATCGATGTGGTTGATAAGCCTTTCCCCCAAGTACTGATCCTGGCCAGTTATGAACTTCTCATTCTTCTTCTCGGCTGTATCAATAAGAGATAGTCCATAATTTGATAAAGTATAGAATTCTGTAATATACTCTGAGACAGCTCTGCCATTCTACTTGAGCTCCAAGAATTTCTTAAACAGCACTGATTTCTGAGAAGCTGGAGTGAACTTATCACTAAAGCGAACTTAAACTACTCCCATGTAATCTAATCCTCGGGAGTAGCTGCCTTTATAGCATTCCACCAATTCATTGCCCGTCCTTGCAGTTGACGGGATGCTAGCCTTCTCTTCATCGCATCTTCGATACCCAAGTCTTCGAAGATACGCTCGCAGCAATCCAACCAATCCTGAACATCCATAGCCGAGTTCGTTCCGTGGAACGGCTTCCCACCAAGACTAGTATAATCCTTGTTCAGCTTGGCGAAATCGGCCCAAGGCGCCTGCACTATTGGACCACCACCATTACCATTATTGGGAGCTGCCCTCTGCACATCCCTCAGCATCTCTCTCATGAGGTCAGTAAACATCGTCCTCATGTCAGCAGCATTCCCATTATTGGATCTTCTACTGGCACCTCTTGTGTATCGGCTCATCGTTCAATCTGTAAAGAGAAAATGATTATCCATCTCCATAGTGGTGCTAGTGCAGTGCGACTTCATCCTTAACTATACTAATAGTGTATATATATATAGCTTTTGAAAACCAAAATAATCACAAATACGCACTCTCATATACGTATACTATCTCTCCCTGATGACTTCCCTAGGTTAACTATGCAACCTAGAGCTCTGATACCAAGTGTGACGGCCCGTCCCGCACCAGCCGACATTTCCTCCAAAAGTGCGCTGTACACATGCCAACTAGCATGGAACGGTCGCCAAAGAAAAGGAAGAAGAGAATGAACTAATCGAAAACCTGTAGAATGTCTCACAGCGCATGGAACAAAATATAGTAATAATATACTTGATATAAAACAGGCGAGACAGTGCATAAGCTGATAACTAAAACCCACATCAACATCAAAGTAGCGGAAGTCAAAATACATCTTATTACAACTTTTCAAATTACTGTCTCTAAACAAAAGAAAGCTAAAGTAGAAGATGCACTACTAATGCGAAGCAGTGATATTCAACAACACAAGGAAATATCTATATGTATCATACGTGGAAGCCTCCTGCTCGTCTCCGGATCAGCTACTCGTGCACACCCACCTAACCTGTCTCTAGTCTGCTCGTGAGAGCACCCAGAGTAATAAGAAGATACATAAAACTCCGGGTCCGACAAAAAGTCTGGTATGAGCAATAAGCTACTAAGCAGAACAATAACAGGTATACTAAACCATACCTGAACCTGGACCTGCAACCAAAGAGTTAGCACTACATACCGTACAATACTCTAAGGTGCCGCTGAGCAGATGGTGTAAAAATAACGGGGGTGGGGGTGTACATTTCATAATGATGACAAACAAATCAAGCATAGCAACCATCCTCACATCTCTCACTCAGTGCGTAAAGTATACGATGTCCGCCCCTGTCAATCACTAGACCCATCGAAGTAGTGACGGAGTTCGACTTGTACAACTACTGCTACTACCAAGCTTACCACATGGAGTCATGACCAAACCTTTACAAATGACCCCACTTCATTGGTTTATAGCTCTTTATTCGTACCTTGGCCACTGTGGCCCTGAATTCGTTCACATACTCCCTACACATAGTGATTCAAAGTTACAGACATCGACAACCCCTTAGCACATGTCCCGCAGCAAAGCCCAACTCATGAGGTCGACTCGTTGGTTCCCAACTGGATCCTGAGTACAAACTTCCCATTGGACTACCTTTGCATTTCGTGTTCTGGTCGTCACCTTCTTCTCCGGATCGGTCTCCATTTCTTCGCTTCACTTTGCTTCAAGTCGTGGTCATCAACTCCTCGGTTCGGATCGTGAGTCAGCCCCCATCGGTTCGGTTCGGTGCTCAAGTTCCATCGGGTCGTGCTCCCTCACCTGGGTCGGTTCGTAACAATGCTCCAGTCTCATGCTCGTCATGATAGGTGGAAGGCTCCCTGGTCGGATCGGGTTGGGCCTTCATTACCAATTCGGATCGGAGATCCTCAGATGTGAGCGGATCGGTCATGGTCACCCCCCGCGGATCGGGTCGGGTTCCTCAAGCTTCTCCATGGTGCATCGGTTCGAGTCGGAGTGGCACAGGAGAGGCGGATCGGGTCGGAAGCTCCTAGTGTGGGCGGTTCGGTTCGTGCTTCTATCCGATCCGATCGGTTCGGGTACTTTCCTGCACTTTGTCCCGCAAGCTGTTTACGCCATTCGATGGCATTTTCGACCAATCTAATACTTCTAGACAATTATAAATCATATCATACAACCATAGCAGCATGTATAATCATCCACAAACAACAAAACGACAATCATATCATGTAAAATGGATCAAACATACCCAAAACCCCATATTTCCCTTAAACATGTTTAGGCAAAACTAATGATATGATTAGTAAAACTTAGCCAAATCAAACCAAATTTCTAACAGAGGTTTAAAACATTATTTTCGAATTTATAAATATTTTTCCAGAATTTAATCATGTCTAATTTCGTTAATCTTCACTAATTACCCTCAATTAACCATAATTAGTGAGGAACTATGCAAATCACTCACCTTGGACACAAATAAAACCTTTAGGACTGAAACTCTACTGTTTGGGCGCGAATACCAATGCAACACAGCAGCTCTACCTCGATTCTTGTGCTAATCCGCCTTGATTTGATGTTGCTAAGCCTAATCCTTGATTAGAAAGTGATTTGGAGGTGTTTTAGAGGTTGGAGGCCATTGTTAGGTTGAAGAGAGGGTTTGTGGCGGCTGGAAAATGAGTGAAAAACTGAAATCCTAACCCTAGCAGCCTTCAAATACCTCTAATCTCGAAATCCCCCATTGGGCCTAGCTGTTAATCACCCGGTTAAGCCCAATTAAGCTGTTTTTCACTATCTGAAACTTATTTCAGCCATATCTCCTAAACGGTAATTCCGTTTGGCTAGTGTGACCACTCTACGAAATTGTAAACCATCATCCAGAGCCAATGGAAGTGGTTTCAGGTCAAAACACCTTTCTAATCAAAAGTTAAGGCCAAAACAAGATTAGTAGGGGTAAAACGGTCATTTAAAAATCGGGAAAAATCATAAACATGGGAAATGACCTCAATAGTCGTCTCCCAAAGTTATATGACCATACGACTTCGTATGTGAAAGAAATAAATATTCTACGATCCTTCGATGCGTAGAATGCGGGTCGTTACACAACAGATAGCAAGTAGCACTTAACTAACGAGATAGGTGGACATCAACTCATCATTTAAGGCCTTCCCTTGGTTGTCCCTTATGTTACTATCTAGCTAACCTTATTGGATAATCTTCGAGCCACTTAATGCTTCTGGTAGGATATGGAACTTTTGGAAACGCCATAACTACCATTTAATACAATATACCAAGGCGGACTCTAACCCAGCCACTGAATGCCTAGAAGAAGCAAACACTTTTTGAGATTACCTAATTCATACCCGATTATCCATTTAATACTTCACATTGGATGAAGGCAAGTTCTCCGATTATTTAAGACCTAAGGAGGGTGGACCCAATGTATTTACCTATGCTCCTCAGGACCCTGAGGAAAAGGGCAGGCTTAACTACTATTCATACTCCTTAGAATAAATTTTTAAGAAAAATGGAGTGTTTGAATACAATCTATAATACTCAAGATAAATCCTAAAAAAGGGGTGAATCAATCGCTTAATACCCCCCAAAAAAGGTAAATTTAACTACTTAATACCTTAATCCTGAAGCAGACAACTACACTAATTTTTCTTTAGGCTTCTTCTTTCAGAAGGGAGGCAGACTCTTCAGCCACTTAGCACCTCAATGCTTGAAGTAAATTAATAGGTATATTACTTACCACAGTATAATAATTTTCATAGGTTCTTATGATCAATGATATCTCATGTTAGTTGTACATACATCCAACTGTTGGAAAGTGCAGGTGTTTGTCAAATTAACTCAACTGATCCGACTTTCTTAACCACTAAGTTTAATTCCTATATTTTTAGTGAGAGATATTATTTCTAGATTTAGACTAATTATAAGATAATATTGATTTTCCTAAGATAACATTTTCATAATTCTAAGAAGGTTTACGGGACTTAGTAGTAATCATGCTGATTCTACACAATTCCCTGTTTAAATTATTTACTATAACTGCCATATATCGTATGTAATGTATAACCATAACAGTCGCTTTTCTTAAGACATTAGACATTTCAATAATATTATTAATATCAGCCCCATTTATTTCCATTTAATTATCACCGATTAATTGTCCGCAAACTTATTACATTAATTGCTTATAAATTTTAGTTATAGTATTTAATCCTTATTTACCCTAACTATAACCTTTTTGAATTCTATAATTTATTATCACATTTATTCCTACAATTCCCAAGGTTACTGCTATTAGTTCTCCATTTATTACAGGTAATACTAATTTATACCTATAATTAATGAAGAGCATTTCAAATTCAAACCTAAATTTGCCATTTACCTAATAATAATAACTAGTGTTATGTACGTTTATTTTGGATTGATAAAGTATTAATATATTTTAAAGAAATAATCACATATTTACTAAGTTTCTAATTCTAAATGTTTTACGTTCTAGTTCATACTAATAACTAAGGCTAACCTACCGAATGTTGAGGATATGCGAATCCATATATTTATTCTTAACCAAGAATTTAAACACCCAGGTTTTATTTCAATAAAACTTTGAATTATACTTTATATATAAACTTTTACTTAGCATATTAAAAAAAATTCCAAAACATCTTGAATCAAAATTTTCAATGGTAGCAATTCCCCACTTAGAAACTCGAAAATAAACACCGATGATGTTCAGATCATCATCAGAGTTATCTAAACTAAGGTTATAATCTAGCAAACGCTTTTATCTCAAGGAAAATTTGATTTAAAATGAACTTGTTATAGCAGTTTAAAGTTTCGTTGAATTTAGATCAATAGAAGTTGGTGAAATTAGTCTTTAAAGTCAAATTTTTGTCGTTAAATCGATCTGGAGAAGGTCCCGGGAAGCGAGTCAACCCACTTTACACCTGTGTTGACCTAAGGGTCGACATTCCTTGGTTTTGGGTCGAGCCACCTTTAGAAAATGGCGTTGAGGGCCTCTTTTGGCTCATGTGTGCCCATAGCTTACCCCTGGGTGATAACAACACCCATGTCCAACTTCTGGGTGCTATATCTCCCTCAATATTGATCCGAATAGGGTGATTCTTTTTGTGTGGCAAAGCTTGGAATCTTTTTAGTATACGAGCATATTTTTAGGTCAATCTGAGGTCGTTTGGCCATTCAAACCTGGTCCTAAAGTTGGACCTAGAATTGATTTCAGCCCAGGCAGAAATTCATTCCTTAGTCCAAGTTTGGAGCTTCATAACTTTTTCATGTGATGTCGAAATTTAGTGATTCCTTTTTCAGTTGAAAGACCGGTCTAGAATTCAATCCTAAATCCAAATAGCATCCATAGTTGAGAAAATTGAATGACTTCTATGGCAATGTAGCATCAAGTATTGATGGAAGATTGGAAATCTTGAGTGTGTATTCCAAAAGTAACGCACTTGTTTTGGAAAGTTATATATTTTAAACACTTTCATAACAAACCGACTTTAATTTTCCATTCACAATTAGATCATGGGAAATTTGGAGAGGTGATGGCGATGATACGTCGACTTTGCAGCAAATTGTTAAGAAGAATTGACTGAAAAAAATAAAACGTTGCTTGGCTCATTTTGTTAAGGCATGTGCCTCTCAACTTGAGAACCCGGGTTTGAGTCCTTGAAGCGTCGCCATTCTTTCCTTGCCAAAAAAAAATTGATGGAAAAATGTGATCTCAATGCTTTTTATTTCATTTTTTAGAATATTCAAGTCATCAAATATTATTATTATTATGCACTCATATCTTATAAAAACTAACTTTTCCAAAATACTGGGATTCAATTTATCAAATTCTCAGTTTTATATTCATTTCTAATCACAAATTCTATTTTTGATTTATTCTTAATAAATTTAAATTCTAGCCCAACATTGACGTCGAACGCCTTATAATCAAATTGTGAAACTAAATTCATAAGGTATTCACTTCAATGTCAAACAATATCTATTATCTACCCATCTCATGCAAAAAAAGGGAATTCATATGTAAACTAGCCAAGCAAGGAAAATCAATCAACTAATGATAATAATTAAATATTAACATACTTAACGATTACTTCCTAAATCTACATAAGTATTTAGAAAATATTCCTTTACATTTAAAATATAATTTTTGGTAAAATATTTTATCTAACAAAATTTTAAAATAATAACGTGTTGATTTGTCTTATTCAAGTGTTTAGAAACTCTTATCGATACGATGGTGTCTCACATCTCAATTGGAATACATAAACTGCTCATCGGATAAACCAACACAATATAAAACATTTTTATAATGCTAATAAATATGCTTTTTCGTACATATATGCACACTCAAACTGATAATAAGGCATTCCATTATCTTTTCTCTTACCGAGTTTACCCTACAGAGCTAATGTTCTCGCTCAACCATCAGCTTTGATGCCATTATGCAATGATGCAATTTTTTCGACCCTCAAAGTCAAAACTAATACATCCACGATATTAATATATCAAACATCCAAGTGCCAGAAAACCAAATCATTAGGGGGTAAAGAAAAAGAAGATGGAAAAAATATCATAAACGCAGTGGATATCATATAATATATAATAAGTCTTTACAAATTGAAAGAATTTTTATTTTATACACATATACAATATCAAAGTAAACATTAATACTACATTTACAACAACCTGTTCGAATTAACACAGATAGCATAAAGAATGCAATAGTACAACCGAATTAGGAATATCCAGAAGTATACCTTGGCTCTAGCTCCTTTCCTAAGCTCTAAGCACCTAACTATCCTGCCAAACATGATCGGTCTGACCCGAGCATTATCATGAAATAACACCCGGATCAGGTTGGAAAGCAGTGTGAGAAAACTCAATTAACAAAAAACTTATTCCTTGTCTTTTAAAATATATTTGAAATAAATAGTATCTTGTAAGGCCATACCGCATATAAACTCGGATAGGTTTTACTTTATGATAACCAAAACACTTTATAGAAAATCTCACTATATTATAATAGTGTATAAATACAAATACTTATCAATCTAGACAAAATTATTAGAAGATGTATCTACGGACCATAAGAACTTCTTGCTCTATAGCAACACAAAACTGGCATACCTGTTCTTGGATAGTACCAAAAATTTCCACCACCACGGTTGGGATCAGCAACTGCACCGAAGCATACATAAAAAGGTCAGTAAATAATATAGAATGTTAGTAGTTATACCCTAATGAGTGCGACCAACATAACCCTGAAACCTTTGTCTCTATTTTAGTCATTAACGATTGATGAGGCCTAAGGATACATCACTTTACCTTCCATCATCAGATTCACTTTGGATGTTCATTGCCCTTTATTGACAATGTACTGATAATAATCATCAATACAAGTAGTTCAGAAATAGAACGAACAAAAAGCATTACCATAACTACATCTATAAGATTAGCAACAAGTAACCCTTGCACTCTAACTTTGTCTTGATTTCTCAGTCCTCAAGATATAACACATTTGTCGCTCTGCTGGATCGAAGTTATTTTCTAATAATTTGACCCTATCCCCGTCTCTTCGAAATAACTTTCAATAATTTTCGTTAATCTCCATCCCGGTTCTTTCGGAAATAAACAGCCAAAGATAGGAGCGGAGTTTACCTACTAAATGTTTGTACATAGATTTCCTTATCACTTGTCCTAGGAAAGCAAGTCGGCTTTATATGCACAATGAATCATTAACATAGATGAGTGTGTCATATAACTCATACATTTCCCCTAGCTATTCCAAAGTGAATTTTGTTCTAGATTTATTTAACAATCAGATGACACACACAAACAATCAAAGATTTATTTCCCATAATAATCACTAAACCTCTTTTATATTAATCCTTATTAATTCAAATTTGAATCTCTAACGACCACTCTCATGCTTAATCCTCTGATATATGCATGTATTTCAAAACCAATTACGATGGTTTCTCATTTACAAATTCACATTTTGCAGGTTACTAGAATCCAAATCACTTCATTTAATTTCAAAGACCATGTCTTTTAAGTGACAAATCATTTATGGTGCTAATGATTTAAATCTCAATATTAACTCTCGATTTCAACTATTATCATCCCTTGGATAAAATGAAGCCATTCAAGTTGGGTTATTTATTTACCACTCAAACCTTGACTCAACATCACCTTTTTCTTTGGAATAATAAAACTTTACTATCTCAGGTTCTAATTCCCTAACTTACGTTAATTAGATTACATATGCAATTCATTTCAAAACCAGTTCTGAAACTCATCTTCCTTTTAAATTCACTTTCCAAACCATAACACATTTTTTTTCTTCAGAAATTCCTTTTATCATATCAGACTCATTAGCTATGAATCCACTTCAAATCCAATATTAACGTAAAGCTTATTCTTAACAAAATTGAATTAACTTGAACCTTGCTAATTAATAAATCAACTAGCTACAACAAACTATTTATCTTGAGTACATTTGGTGGAATGATTCATTAAGTCTTAACCTCATTATTGAATAAATTGATCTACTTTCAGATCGTATTTAAATGTAATCAAAACAAGTCTAATCTTTGTTATTAAAACAACTTATCAATTTAAATCCCTTATTTTTAAACACTAAATCAACTTAAACCATCATTAAATAATTAATTATTAGGATAATTTATAAAAATAAAATAACTTAATTTCTTTTAAATCATGAAAATAAAAATCTTAAACAACTATTAATTAAATAATTTATTATTAAATAATTTATTATTAAATAATAATTAAACTATTATTTATCCTTGAAATACTAATTAAGTATTTGTTAAACCTTTAAATAAATAATTAGATAATAAATGGTCTTTAAATAGAAAAATTTAAAGATCCAAATGATCTTTATTTAATAAGTAATTAATAATTTAAAACCATTATTAAGAACTAAATAAATATTTGAGACCTTTTTTTGATAAATAAATAATATTAAATCTTAATTAAATACTTTAAATAATAATTAATTCTACAATAAATCATTAGACAATAATTAAACTTTAATTAATTATAAGAAGTATAATTAACTTCCTAATTAAAACTAAGTATAAATTATGTTTGAACATCATTACTAAATAATTAATAAATAAAAATATTATTAATAATCGAATTCTTAGGTTTTAAACCCTTGTTAAAGAATAACTAATCACTCAATGAAGAAAATGAATCTAAAATAAATAAATCAACTTTAACCATTTTAATTAATACTTAATTAATTCTTAAAATCATTGATAAGAACTTTTTAAACATTCCTAGATGGAATATTTAGCTACTAATTCAATACCTCTTAGGAATTAAATCAACTAAAAAATGTTTTAGGTCTAAGGCTTAGTGATCATCAAGGTGCTTAAGTAAGTTACGACATATTTTCACATCCAAATGGGTTCACATATAAATGTGATAAACCATATGGCCAGGTCATAAATGTTTTGGCACTCAACAATCAATAATCAATAAATATTCAATCCATATTAATTAGTATTAATAACAACTAACTACACAGTTTAAACAGTCACATAGCAATCACAAAATGAGATTTTATTCGGCTCAAAAGATGTCCATAATGATCTATACATTTCAAATTAAGTTGACAGTATTTTATTTGGATAAATAAATAATACAAACAAAAGATGTATGATTCAAACGGCGTTATTATTTAAAATAACGTCATTTAAAACCTATCCATTTTTAAAATACCACTAATTGTAAATCATCCAAACTAGTCAATATACTACACTACAATGTCAGGTTCGTTAATACGAACCCAACGCCGCTATTTGCTCGTCAATCTGATAAATCTTGAGTGAGCTATGCTTTTATTAACCTATTACATATAACTAATGTAATTTAACCTAAATAAATCAAGTATTTTATCTCATCATTATACTTTGGGCCGGGCCCAAAGCAAAACAACCCATACCCTTTTAAAGCAGTACCCACTCCTTGCCTCTTTTCATCTCCAATTCGAAGAAAAGAACCCTGCACCCAAATAAAGTCATGCACGTGTCATTGACCTATCCACTCCAACAATCGTGGGCCAAACCATCACTAATAAGTCTTCCATCACCTCCTCTACCTAAGTGCACCGCCGCCACATGCTCTGCACCCTCCTTGCTCGATCTGACCTGACACAAGAGCTCGTCTTATCTTAAAATGCACAATAAATTTTCAAACAAAATACACCAAAAATGTGTACAAGATACCCTTCTCTGCCACGATCTCAATTTGAATCTCCGATTTTTGTATTGTTGCTCCGATTTGGAGCAGTCTCACACCCTAGAACCCCTTCTGTTCTACATAATTTGGCCAAAGTCCGTACTATTCCATATCCAGACATTTCTAATCAAGCTTGATTCACTCAAAATCATTACAGACCAAGCACAACACCTAGAGTGGGTTATTCGAGTTAACACAAGAATTTTCAATGAGCATAGAGGTCGAATTGATTTTTTTGAGCTTCTTACATTGCTTTTGTTTACAAATTCTTGATTTTCTTTTTCTGCTATCTTGAGGCCACTGGCACTTTATTTTTGCTGTTCCTGTTTTAGTTTTCTAGCTTTTCTTTCCTTTTTCTCGGCCCTCATTCATTTTTTATATAGTAAATTTAGGCTTTTTATTTTTACTTATGAAGAAATAATGGCATAGCCTTGCTGCTGTAATTTCCAAAAAGAAGCAAAGATAGAAGACAAAGAAAAGAAATGGAAAGAAAAATGAAATGTGCTTTTGTTTGGTTTTCCATATATACAATATATGTTTTGGTTTGAATTTCACCATAAGCCAACATAATGTAATCATGTACATTATTACTCTCACAACTTGATTTGATAGAATGGAGTATTATGTGTAATCTTATACACTTAAATACTCAAGCCACATAATGGTTTAAAATAATTTCTTATTTATTTTATTTATTAGAAACATCATCATTTGCATTTTATATTAAAAGGCAACTTAGTACAAATTATTAAATGTTTGTCCTGGAAAACAACTTAGACCATGTACTTAAACTATCATGACACTCCTTTTCATTTTTATCTTATTTTGTTATATATATTTAACTTATTATATTTCCAAACATCAAATCTTGTTCTACTATATACATTTTTACATATTTATTATTAGCATCCAATCATACCTTTTTAACATTTAGAACATAACTTTTAAAATATTATTACTATATCTTAAATAGCATATGTAATATGTAAATATAATTTCAACTAATTGTTGTCCTTTTAAAATACATGTCTATGTTTACAAAAAAAACAAAACTAATTTTATATTTTTATTTATTTATTTAAAGAGGATACAAAATCATCAAAATCATTATTAAAAATAATTTCAGTTAGACAATAAATTGAACATTCAAACAAATCAAATTTCATGAATTACTTGATAAAATTCCGGGTTGTTACACTGCTACTACTTCCCATCATGGAATCACTATCGTGAATGACGAAATCATTGCATCATGGCACATCCTCCTTGTCTCATGCTAAAATCACTGGTTAAAGGGTCATTATATCAAACCCTCCGTTAAGCAAACCATCACATCTTGCCCTTTGAAATCACATCGTCTTCTACGTCAAATAAGCAAAATTAGCTAATATCAATAGTAGTCAATATCGACCACTTTACTATAATTGATAATGGATAATGGATAATCTGATCATGCACTTAAACAATATTTGTGTCAATCCGCTTAGAATAGGCCTAAATCCGAACCCAGAAAGGCCCACCGGAACTTAACGCATTCTAAAGAAGTCGTTGGTTTCTATAAGAAATAAATAATAGAGCCAACCTAAATCAAAATCAGAATCTCATAACAGATAGGAAAATAATATAATAGCTAAAATAGATTTACCATTTCATAAAATCCTTATGATGTCGATTACATCACAAATTCAGTGTCACAAACATGGTACGTCAAAAATAGCTTACTTTTATTTTCAGTCCAGTACTATAACTGTATTGTACACGAAATGTAATTTTCTATATGAGAAGTATGTAATGTAATCATCTCTCCATGCATGGAGAGTTAGGAATTGTAGCCTAGTAATTTAGCTAGCTCTAGTGCTCTAAGCCTGTTAGGTAGAGTGGAGAAAACACTATAAACTCCGTAGGTGGTGGACGGTCCACCTTAAAAACTGATTAGTTGACTGTCAACCACAATCACCTGTGCTATACTGTATTTTTATTATTGGTTATAATAAAAAAGTGTTTCGGAACACTATAAAAACCGGTGGCTATGCCAAAAAAACCCATAAATACAATCATCTGCTTGACATAATAATAATAGACTAAAATAAAATCTTCGTCACCAAGCTCTTAACTTCGTGATATCCTCAATCAAGCATCTTCACTTACTAATCTGTGTTGTTAAGAAAAAGAGGGGGTCAGAACAACATGCTCTGGTTAATGTAAATCATTTAAGTTTAAAGGAAATATACTTGGAAGTATGAATTCTTTGAGTTATGTCTAGGCGAATTCAACACATAATTAAGTATGATATACGCATGCATTAAATAGGCGGACTATCATTCGGTCACTTAAGGCGGTCATGTATATGTAAGGGTGGATTCCAACTATCACTTAATACCCTATGGGAGGATTCCTATGATACAAAATATCCTATGAGGCGGACTATTATTTGGTCATTTAGTTATATATTTATTTATGGGTGGTATAGCAACCCGGGATTTCAGAACCAATTTAAAATTTTTATTTTAGCTATTTTTATGGATTTCAAATATTTAAAATGATTTATTTTAAATAATAATGACTAAAAATTTATATTAATCGAAGTTATAACATATAAATTTATTTTAATCATAAAACGAGCCTGAAATGGCGTGGTAGTTTGAAAATTCAATTTTTAATTTCAATTGAAAATACATAATTTAATATAAGTCAGAATTGGATGAAACAAGAAATATTTGAGTCTGTTTAATGATATTTTTCTAACGAAAGTGAAAAATAGAAATTTCATAATATAAATTGAAAGTTATGTCCAGTTTAAAATTTAAAATAGTCGTTATGGAATTTATATATTTTTTAATATAATATATAGCACTTAAAAATAGCCAGTTTGCAAATGACCTCCGTTTTCGATGAAACCACTTATGTTGGATCCGGAATGTCAAATTATTGCTAGATTCCAATTTTCATATTTTTTGGAATTAATATGTGAGCGTGGTGAATTTAAACGTGTTTGGTAAATTCAATTTGAATTTAATCGACTGGAAAATGACCGTTTTTCAAATGGTCTCCAAATTTGATGAAATTAGTTTTGTTAGGACCATATCATCAAAACATAGCTAGTTTTATTTTTCTGGAATTTTTGGAGTCAGTATGTGGCCTTGGTAAATTAAAATGTACGTTCAAATTCAATATGTATTGATTTATATATTAATTTAAATGAAAACTGGTCGTATTGTGTCCGGATTAGGGGTATTTAGCTAGGGGCGACAGTCATTGGGTTCGATTTAGGATTTGAATGAAAAAATAACTTTTTGGATTCAAAATTAAATAATATATATATTTTTCTATACCCCTCTCTCCCTCATAATCAGTCAACACTCAACAACAAAAAAACCCGCTCACCCTCGTTTCCCGTCACCCCTCCCTCTCATCCACCGTACCACCGTTGACCGCGATCCCTCACCTCCGGCGCCGCCTCGCCGGAGCAGCCTCCACCCCCTTCATCTCCTCCTCCCGTCGTTCGTACCCCCATAGCCCCAGAAGCCCTAACCCATGTCCTAGCCCCAAATCAGCCACCTTCAGACATGTTGGGACCACCGCCACCTCTGGATGGACCCCCACCGCCTGTAGCAGCTCCCTCGCCACCTCCATGCTCCGGCGCCACTGCTCCTTTGGCCGTGGGGCCTCTGCGAATATATAAAAAAAGAGTTAAATTACTTTGAATTTCATTTTCAGATTATAATATATATATATATCATTGATTTATTCTCTGATTTTTATTATATAAAAATATAATTTTTAATTAGATAAAAATTTGGTTATATATATATATATATATGGCATCGATATAAAAATATGATTTTTATATACTTAGCATAATAAAAATACGATTTTTATTATATGAATGGTATGATAAAGATTTGATTTTTATGTATGTAGTGATATTGTAAAAATATGATTTTCAATATATTCATAACATTAATAAAAATATGATTTTTAATATAAAAATCGTGTGAAACGGATTGCAATGGAACTGACTGGAAGCAAAACGGAATCCAGACCATCCAATAAAGAATGACGGAGTTGATCCCAAAGGTGAAAACATTTGCTTACTCAACTTTTAATTAAGTTATTATATTCTAGGATGCAGACGGTGCTTAGTAGCACCCGACATCTTTGATTGAAACCATGGATGTTTGGTTGTTTCTTTTGATTGGTTTATTTGTTTGAATTTGGTTTGGGATGTGAGTGGAATTGATTGAATTGGTATGTGTATGGCGCTTGCCAGTATTAGGCGAGGATAAGGCTAGACCTTATTCCGGTTGTAGTATCGCGCCGTTGTGCTGCCAAAATTTTCTAAAATATGTTAGAACAATAAAAATATTATTTTTATTGAATGAATGAACTATATAAAATATTCATGTGTTGAATAAAATATTTTATCGTTAAAAATATAATTTTTAACGCATATATGAATGGCATTAAATTCGCCTAAAATGAAAATAAATATTCATTTACAAATCAAATGATTTGTTTATGTACTCATTTGACTGACATTGTTTGGGACGATATATTTTACACATCGCCCAACTGCACAAATAATATTCAGTATTCGTTGGTTGAGACCCCACACGGGTATTGGGATGATATTTGACATACACTAATCCCAATTGGCTAGTTTTATGTTAATCGATTGGTTGATAGACTGTTGTAAGTGTTAAGTATATATATTTAATGCCTATGTAGCGTAGAATGCTCTCTGGACGATGAAAGATTGTTTATCATTGTAGTTATATACATGTGTTGTATGGAATCCATTTAAATAATATTATATGGTAATTAATTGGGTCTTATTCCAATTTGGAAAATATAGAATATTTTAAAATAATATTTAGTGAAAGATCAAATTATGATTTTTATGTCCGATTTTGGATAGACACGAATGTATTGAAAAATATGAAGCCGTGTGGATCAGATTTGCGTCATTTTAACGCGAACGATATTATATCTATTTCATTCATTTTTATAATGAATAACAAAAAGGAAATGATTTCAAAATCTGATGTTTTTAAGATATTATCATTTATATATTATAATGATATAGAATATTCAATTTTTATTTAAAATTGAAAATAAAGTTGGAATCATTTTTAAAACAAATTTAAAATTATTTATAAAATACGTTTTAAAATGGAATTTGATGAAATATATTATATATATATATATATATATATATTAATGGCCTGAATAGAAAGTGCTGCGCCGCGACCGTTCGCGAATTTCGACCATTGAATTCGAATTGATGATATGGGAGATCTGACCGTAGGATTCTCCTAAAACTGGAACCATTGGGCTCGTATTGAAAAGAGCTTTCCAATGAATATAAGAGATTTGAAATCTAGCGGTTGGATTTGGAATTATGTCCAAATCAAATTTGGAAAAGGTCGCTGTAAGTGCAGTTCGGTGGCCGTTTATACAAGCCTTGATAAAATTATTAAAAATATCAATAATTTATGTAAAATCATAATAAATGATTTGGAAAGAATCTGGATGAAAATTCCACGTTTGTAAGGATAAAAATATATTTTTATCAAAATGAATTAGTTTATAACTAGATCGATTATCCAATTACTTTTACAAATAAATTAATTGGATTTGAAATGGTTTTAAAATAACAAGAATTTTCCAATAAATAAATTGGAATGGTTTGGAATGGAAATAATCTTCGAAATATTTCGGTATTGGATTCTGTGATTATATGGATATTGTTATTTTAAGTGGGGGAGATTGCAACAACCCGGCATTTCAGAACTAATTTAAATTTTTTATTTTAGCTATTTTAATGGATTTTAAATATTTAAAACGATTTATTTTAAATAATAACGACTAAAAAATTATATTGATCGAAGTTAGAACGTATAAATTTATTTTAATTATAAAACGAGCCTGAAATGGCGCGGCAGTTTGAAAATTCGATTTTAAATTTCAATTGAATATACAAAATTCAATATAAGTCGGAATTGGATGAAACAAAAAATATTAGAATCTGTTTAATGATCTTTCTAGCGAAAGTGAGAAACTAAAATTTCATAATATAAATTGAAAGTTATGTCCAGTTTAAAATTTAAAATAATCGCTATGGAATTTATATATATTTTAATACACTATATAGCCCTTAAAAATAGCCATTTTGCAAACGACCTCTGTTTTCGACGAAACCACTTTTGTTGGATCCGGAATGTCAAATTATTGCTAGATTCCAATTTTCATAATTTTTAGAATTAATATGTGAGCGTGGCGAATTTAAACGTGTTTGGTAAATTCATTTGAATTTAATCGACTGGAAAATGACCATTTTTCAAACGATCTCCAAATTCGATGAAACTAGTTTTGTTAGGACCATATCGTCAAAACCTAGCTAGATTTATTTTTTTGGAATTTTTGGATTCAGTATGTGTCCCCGGCAAATTAAAATGTACGTTCAAATTCAGTATGTATTGAATTATATTTTAAATGAAAACTGATCTTAATAGTCGAATTGGCTTATGGGACATATTCCATTGTGTCTGGAATGGGGGTATTTAGCTCGGGGCGATAGTCGTTGGGTTCGATTTGGGATTCGAATGAAAAGTAAGTTTTTGGAATCAAAATTAAATAAAAAATATATATTTTTCTGTACTCCTTTCTCCTTTATGATCAGTCAGCACTCAAAAAAATTAAAAAAGCCGCTTACCCTTGTTTACCATCGCCCCTCCCTCTCGTCCACTGTGCCACCGTTGACCGTGATCCCCCACCTCCGCCACCTCGCCGGAGCAGCCGCCGTCCCTTTCATCCCTGCCTCCCACCGTTCATACCACCATAGCCCTAACTCGCACCCTAGCCCCCAAATCAGCCACCTCAGGATACGCTGGGCCCACCGCCGCCTCTAGATGGACCCCCGCCACCTCCAAGCTCCGGCGCCGCTCCTCCTCTGGCCGTGGGGCCCCTGCGAATATAAAAAATAAAAAGAAAAAACAGAGAGGTAAATTACTTTGAATTTCATTTTCAAATTATAATATATATATATATCATAGATTTATTCCCTGGTTTTTATTATATAAAAATATAATTTTTAATTAGATAAAAATTTGATTATATATATGGCATCGATATAAAAATATGATTTTTATATACTTAGCATAATAAAAATATGGTTTTCATTATATGAATGGCATGATAAAGATTTGATTTTTAATCACATAAAGATTTGATTTTTAATCATATAAAGATTTGATTTTTAATTATATAAAGATATGATCTTTATATATATGTGGCGATAATAAAAATATGATTTTTATGTACATGTAGCGATATAATAAAATGTGATTTTTATGTATGTAGTGATATTGTAAAAATATGATTTTCAATATATTAATAACGTTAATAAAAATATGATTTTTAATATAAAAATCATGTAAAACAGATTGCGATGGAACTGACTGGAAGCAAAACGAAATCCAGACGATTCAATAAAAATGAAGGAGTGGATCCCAAAGGTGAGAACATTTTCTCACTCAACTTTTAATTAAGTTATTATATTCTAGGATGCAGACAGTGCTTAGTAGCACCTGACACCTTTGATTGAAACCATGGATGTTTGGTTGTTTGTTTTGATTGGTTTATTTATTTGAATTTGGTTTGGGATGTGAATGAAATTGATGGAATTGTTATGTGTATGGCGCGAGCCAATATTAGGAGAGAGATAAGGTTAGAACTTATTCCGGCTCTAGTATCGCGCCGTTGTGCTGCCAAAATTTTCTAAAATATGTTAGAACAATAAAAATATCATTTTTATTGAATGAACAAACTATATAAGATATTCATGTGTTAAATAAAATATTTTATCGTTAAAAATATATTTTTTAACGCATATATGAATGGCATTAAATTCGCCTGAAATGAAAATAAATATTCATTAACAAATCGAACGATTTGTTTATGTACATTCATTTGACTAACATTGTTTGGGACGATATATTTTACACATCGCCCAACTGCACAAATAATATCCAGTATTTGTTGGTTGAAACCTCACATGGGTATTGGGATGATATTTGACATACCTAGTCCCAATTGGCTAGTTGTATGTCAATCGATTGGTTGACAGACTGTTGTAAGCGTTAATTGTATATATTAAATGCTTATGCTGTGTAGAATGCACTCTGGATGATGAAAGATTGTTTATCATTGTAGTTATATATATATATATGTGTTGTATGGAATAATTATAAATAATATTATATGGTAATTGATTGGGTCTAATTCCAATTATTTTTAGAAATAAATTAATTGGATTTGAAATGATTTTAAAATAACCAGAATTTTCCAATAAATAAATTGGAATGGTTTGGAATGGAAATAATCTTTGAAATATTTCAGTATTGGATTCCGTGATTATACGGATATTGTTATGGGAATTTGGAAGATACAGATATCGTTATTCCCAATACGATATCCGTTGGTTCAGATTTGATATTGAATATAAGCCGATATAATTTCTATTCAGAGCCTTGTATTTAATATCGAATTGGATTTTGGGTTTGTCGTGAATGGTGTCTTTATTAACAATGTTCTTAAACCCAGTTGAGAAAAGAATAAATCTTTTTATTAAGATTTAGGGAAGTTTATCAGTTAATTAATATTTAATTGGAATTGAAATGGAATGTGAATTGGGTTTATCGTGAACTGTGTTGAGTCAAGGAATTCATGAAATTTTGATTATTGACAAAGAGATGATTCATTATCGACAAAAAGAGATGATCAATGGTTCGACAAGGACACGAAGAGCTTCATATGGTATTTTATATTAGAGGCTGATTATTTTGTTAGTTAGTAGTGTTATTAATGTTAAAATCTATCCTTAAATAATCATAACCCTCAATATTGGAATATATATATATATATATACAATGTGTGTGTGCACATTCATATGGGTTTCTGGACAAAACCGGTGGACCGGTCAAATACCAGCGGTCGACCGATTCTACCCAGAAAACCCTATAAACATGCACACATATATATAACGTACATATACTTTCAAATTCCTGTCTACTGGTGATTTTTTACCTATCGATCGTTTTTAAACAGAAGCAACTATTCGAATAGTCACTTCCATTTCTTCAAGAGTTGCTTCTTTTCCTTTTCATCTAGAATTCTATGGAAAGTCGTATTCGATGAAAGTCGTATATACGACTTGGAGGGAGATCTTTCATATCTTTCAAGATCCACCCTACAATATAGGGTCAAAAAGCCAAAATAAGAAATCCCATCCCTCTCTTTCCCTTTTGCTTATTTATATAAAATAATGAATGTATGTATCTAAACAAAAGATCCCCCGTCTGCTAAAATTTGCCCCTTTTATACATTTACCCTGCTGAACCTGAGGTTTTTGATGCATACAAGTATTTTTGTTGGAACGTTGATACATCGTTTTTTATCGCGCAGTTTCGGGCCGTAGATCAAGCCAACGGGTGCTCCTCCTACTCACACCCTTTATATTGTCTGTTTTTTGATTGCATAGCATTTTTTCTCGATTGACCTCCTACAAAGAGGAGGTCAATCGAGAAAAAAATGCTATTCAGCTCAAAAGATAAAGAAGTGTCGTTAATTTCTTCATGCTCGTTCCAAGTTTGAAGTACCATTTGATTACCTTCCTCGCATATGTATAAGACCGAATCCATTCGATTTCTAAAAAGAATTACTAATCCTTAACTTTTCGAGGAATCCTTCATCAGTGGATTGGAAAAGCCCGGTTCTCTTTGTCTTCGAGTTTTCATTCAAAAATCCACTCATTCTTTCATATTTCATATACCTCCCCACCAATAGATAGAGACAGATTATCCTCTGGCTTCGAAGGAATTGGAATTTTGCATATAGAAATTAAAAAAGAATTGATTTAATTAAATCAGTAGAAACTCCCCCAATACGGAAATAATTATGCAACATTCGCATACCCGATACTACTGGAAGGATTCCTCTTTGGCTAATAGGTACTGTAGCTAGTATTCTTGTGATTGGTTTAGTAGGTTGATGAGTATATAATGCAGCTTGAGTAGTAAAGTCTTGTGCAATGAATGCATAAGCAGGTAAAGAATACATGTGTTGAGCTGGCGTCGAGCTATTTTTCTGCAGGACCTCCCTTACCAGCCCCCCTAATTGACACCAACGAGTGAAATCCCCTTGTGCTTTAGGTCCCTATAATAGTAATAATGAATGTGCCCCTCTTATCTCTCCCTTCTCCGAGCTCGGGTTATAGAAGCGATCCCAGGTAAGATCGATTCAGGATCATGAGGTATTTTTCTATCAGATAGGAAGGGCTGTTGCACAAAATGTTTTAATATTTCTATATTATATATATATATATATATATCTATTTTTCAAAGGAAAAAAACCCTGTAACTGTCAACTTTTCCACTATCACACCCAAAAAACCAAACTCTGCCTTACGTAAAGTTGCTAGAGTACGATTAACCTCTGGATTTGCAAATATCCAAATTTTGAGGCCTAGTACTCTACAGAAATGTCTGCGATCGAGTAAATATGCATTTTTGCTATGCTACTAATACTTGTACTTGCTCTGCTATTTTGCAACTGTTTGACAACATGAAAAAACCAAAAGCTCTACCCTTACCTCCCTTGGATAGATAGGGAAGGGCATTCCTATAGCTTCTCCATTAATGATTAGGCCTGAACTCTGCAATGGAGCTCTTAACAAAATCTGTTTTCGAGTCAATCTGAAAGAGGCCGACAATAAGTTCTTTCAAAATTAACTATTCGTTCGGTTGAAGCATAATGATCATACGTCTGTAATTGAATCTTTTTCACGGCTTGATAGATAATATGATCATATCTATTGATTGTAACTCTTTACTAATGGTTACAACTATTTATCTCCTATATAAACACCTTGAAATCATCAATTCAAGACACTAATTCTTTCTATCTAATCGCAATACTATTGATTCTATTCTTGAACTTTCAAGTATTCAATCGCTCATATTCTTCACAATATCGTTCTTGAATCCTAGAATTTATATATTATTCTTTTGATTCAACTACGATATCATCTTCCAAAATCTTCATAAACACAAACTCTATTTGAGGATAAGATTATAGGAAGGTTGTACAAGAATTGACAAATTCGTGTTATTGAGAACACACATTGTCAAACTACAAGTCTACTCGTCTTGTTTGAAGTCCTCCGTGTTGTAAGAGGCAAGTTTGAAGTCCTCCGTGTTGTCAGAGGCAAGTTTGAAGTCCTCCGTGTTGTAAGAGGCAAGTTGTGAAGTCCTCGTGTTGATAGAGGCGTGAAATTCCCGTTCGGCTGCTCGGGTGTTGTAAACCTGTTCCTCTAGGTGAAGTGAGGTTGTTGTTAGTGAAAAAACAGATAGATGTCTAGGACTGGACGTAGGACGGAGCTCCGAACTAGTATAAAAATCTTTGGTGTGATTTTCCTATTTTTACTGCATTTACTATTACATAGTTCTGTGATTAGCTATTACTTCATACTTGAATATTGTTCGTCATATTATACGTAGCACGTACACATATGCACTTTCATTTGGTATCGAAGCACAGTCATCTTATAACCATAACACAGTTATTTGATATATTCTTGAAATGTGGCAAATAACCCAAGTTCTAGCACTCAAAACACTACTTACACGGAAGGTCAATCAACACAAAGACCTTAATTTTTCAATGGACTTAACTATAGCTATTGGGCAACACGAATGCCATTCTTAATGCAATCAACAAATTATGATGCATGGAATGCTACCTAAACAGAGATAGTTAATCCTACAACTGATTATTCAGAATGGACACAGGCTTAGAAAATAGCAGCAGCCATAAATGCAAAAGCAATAAGTATGTTGTTTTGTGCATTAGATCAAAATGAATATAACCGCGTTAGTATCTGTACCACCGCATATCAAATTTGGCAAACGCTGAAAACAACTCATGAAGGTACTAACAAGGTTAAATAAGCCAAAATAGCCATGTTGAAAAGTCAGTTTCAAAATTTCAAAATGAAGCCGAATGAAACAATCAATGATATGTATTCACGGTTTCAAACTATTCATCATCCACTTATTGGTTTAGGACAAAAATATTCAGATTTTGATGTAGTCTCGACACTCCTACATTCTCTAACTAGTGAATGGGAAGGAAAAGTATTAGCGATTGAAGAAGCTAATGACCTTTCAATCATGAAGCAATATGAATTGATAGGAAATCTAATGTCCGATGAAGAAAATTTGTAGGCTAGAAAGGAACAGAAATAAGAAAACAAAATGTAGCATTTCATGTCGGAAAAGATGTAGATGAATCGGATTCTGAAGATGAAGACTTAGCTTTTATGGCAAAAGGTATAAATTTTTTTCGAAATAACAAAAAACTAGTCGATATAATAAGAGAAAATCTAGTTCAAATAGACCTTCATCTTCAATAATAGAGTGCTTCAACTATCATAAAAAGGGGCAAATGCACAAAGCTTGTCCTGAATAAAAGAAGAAGTAAGAAAATGACAAGTTCAAATGCAAGAAGGACAAATCAAAGAAAGGAGCTTTCTCAGTCACATGAGATGATTCAGACTCATCTTCATCACAAAGTGAAAGTGATTCGGAAGATGAACAAGCAAATGTTTGTTTCATGGCAACAGAAGATGAGGTACAAATTCCTATTGTTGATGAAGTTCTTGATATTAATGCTGAATTGATAGTTAAATTTAAAAATATGAAACGACAATGGAAAGAAGCCAAAGCAAATTTAAGTAGAGCAGAGTTTGAATGAGATATGTTAAAAGGTGAGAAAAAAAATATTAGAAGAAGAACTTGAAAAAGTTCAAGAATCATCATTTAATATTGATTCTCAATTATCTCTTTTGAGTGTCAAGAAATCAAAACTCAAAAAGAGAAAAATGATGCTCTCACTACTGAAAATCATGAGCCTAAGGAAAAAATCAAAATTTTGGACCTAGAAAAAGCTAGTTTACAAACCAAGTTAGATAATATTACTCAAAACGTTTCTAACTTCAATAAAGGTGGAGAAAATTTGAAAAAAATCATTGAAAGTTCACTATCTACTTCAAATAAACAAGGCTTGGGAAAAAACAAGATACCCAGAAACATCTTGGTTTCAAAAAGAAAAAGGCAAAGCAAGATAAAACTAAGAAAAATCTTAGTTTGTTATATTCCAAACAAAAACTCGTTGCGAAGTAAAGAAAAATGTCAAAACAATCAAGATATGGGTTCCTAAAACAAATAATAATTTGATTAGAAACAAATATATTCAGTACTTTATGAATACTGTGCATTTCAATTCAAATTATGTATATAATGGGGACACCGGACCCGTAGGGGTTTGGACTCCTAAGACCTAACTCTTAGGACTCTATAGAAAGGTGGGTACCATGGACTTAATCTTATTTTTTGTAGGTCCCACTTAAGAAAAGAGGAAAGTGGATATTGGACGGTGGTTGCTCAAAGCATATGACTGGAGACAAGAGCTTATTGACAAATATTACTTACTCAGATGGTGGCTCCGTCACTTTTGGAGATAATTTAAAAGGCTATATCATCGGCAAAGGCGATGTGAGCAATTGCGGTACATCTGACTTACCCCTTATTACTAATGTCATGATAGTTAGAAATTTAAAACACAATTTACTTAGTATTAGTCAGTTATGCGACAAGGGCTTTACCATTTCCTTTTCGGATAATAAGTGTAATATCTTACATAAAGATCATAAGATAGTTTTCGAAGAATATAGAGACAGAAATATTTATATTCTGAATATGAATATCAATCATTATTCAGATATGTGTCTTGTAGCAAATGATAATGATCCATGGCTATGGCACAAACGTTTCTGTCACATAAACTTCAGAACAATTGACAAGTTAGCCAAAAACAATCTAGTTAGAGGACTACCCAAAATGAGCTTTACAGTTAATAACATTTGTGACGCATGTCCATTAAGAAAATTGAACAGATTTTCTTTTAAATCCAAGAAAGTCATATCGACATTACAACCACTTGAGCTACTACATACGGATTTATTTGGACCAACACAAGTTTAGTCCATAAACCATTGTCGATATGTGTTTGTAATGGTTGATGATTACTCTAGTTACACTTGGACGATTTTCTTGAAAAACAAAAGTAACACTTTCGATCATTTCAAATTTTTCGTCAAAAGAACTCAGAAATCGAAAGGGCTTAAAGTTAAAAATATAAGAAGCGATCATGGCGGAGAATTCGAAAATAATGAATTTGAACATTTTTTTACAAAGAAAGGTATACATTATAATTTTTCATTTCCTAGATCTCCACAACAAAACGGAGTTGTAGAATGGAAAAACCGGACTTTACAAGAATGTGCAAGAACATTATTAAATGGAACCACTTTACCAAAACATTTTTGGGCAGAAGCTGTTGCAACTGCGTGTTATGTTTTGAATCGTGTATCCATTCGACCTCTCACCAAGAATACATCTTATGAATTATTTCATCAAAGAAAGCCAAATATATCACACTTCAAAGTTTTCGGTTCAAAGTGCTTTATTTTAAATACGAAAGACCATCTTGGAAAATTTGATCCAAAGTCCGATAAAGGCATATTTGTTGGTTATTCGGAACGAAGCAAGGCCTATCGTATATTTAACAAAAGAACCAAAACTATTGAAGAATCACTTCATGTTTCATTCGATGAATTCTATCAACCTTCTCATAACATATCGGATGATGACGAAACTATAGTCACTGATAATCCGACCATCACAAATGTTGATTCTGACTCTGAAATAATTGAGAATATTCCTCAACCATGTGTGTTACCTTCTCCATTACGATCTCCTCTAAGGATATTAAGAGATCATCCGGTTCAAAATATAATCAGAGAAGTAACATCCCAAATTACAACAAGGAGTCAACTCAATCAAATGGGTCATGTTGCGTTTCTTCCGAATATCAAACCTAAGAATCCAAAAGAAGATGCTACTGATGATTACTGGATCATTGCCATGCAAGAAGAACTAAATCAGTTCGAGCACAATGATGTCTGGGAACTTGTTCCAAGACCAACTGATCAATCAGTTATTGGTACTAAATGGGTCTATAAAAATAAGGCCGATGAACAAGGAAATATCACCAGAAATAAAGCAATATTAGTAGCACAAGGATATAACCAGGAAGAAGGCATCGATTATGAAGAAAAATTTACACCAGTTGCTCGACTAGAAGCTATCAGAATCTTATTATCCTTTGCTTGTCATCATAATTTCAAACTTTATCAAATTGATGTCAAAAGTGCTTTTTTAAATGGATTTATCAAAGAGAATGTATATGACGAACAACCTCCCTTCTTCGTATATGAAAAGCATCTTGACTACGTATACAAACTCAAGAAGGCTTTGTATAGTTTAAAACAAGCACCTTGTGCTTGGTATGAACGATTACGCAGCTGTCTTACTGATTCAGGATTTCGAATAGGCAAAGTCGATCAAACTTTGTTTATTAAACATTCTCGAAAAAAATATTGGTTATCCGGATATATGTAGATGATATTATCTTTGGTTCCAAAAACGATAAAATCTGCAAAGAATTTATGGATTGTAACGACCCGAATTTTTGAACAGTTAATTTTAAATATTTAATATGGTTTCAAATATTGAGTTTATAATATGAATCAAATTTCATAGTCGAAACTGAATCAAAACAATCGAGATGGCCGGTATAAATACTATTTGAATATATAATGATAATAATAATTTATTTTCGAAGCACTTATTTGTTTTGAATTTAAATTATATTATATCAATTTATTATGGATATTTTATATATAAGTTCAAATTAAAATTCAGAATATATTCTGTTGAGTTCAGTATAATGCTACAATGTTGAAACAACATTGGGTACGCTGAAATAAAAATTTGTGATTTAAATTAATGAACCCCGAATTATATTATTTTAAATATAAGTGGATAAGCACTACATCAAATCAAGTTAATTAACCTACCTCTGATAAACATTTCCGAGTAAACACCTACGTTTGTTTCCTTAGCAGTGAAGTCTTCATCTATATATCCCATTCCCTCTCCTACTTCAATTCATTCACAAATCTGAAAAGCTTCAGTAAACAACCAAAATTTGGGTTTTCCCTTTTTAAATAAATCAATCCCTTACCTCTCAAACAAACAAACCCCTAACTCATATTCAATCTCGTTCGTTCCTTTCTCAGTGAAAATTCGAAAAGGGCTTAAGCTCGACTCAATGTTGGAGTTCATCGCGATGGATGGCGAAGACTGGGATTTGGAGTTAAGGCACTCGCGAGTTCAACGAGGGGGTGTTGAGGACGATCGAAGGGGGTACGTTGGTTTTTTCGAATTGAACTATTGTTCGGTTTAGGGTTAACCTGCATTACTATAGTCCCTGTCGCATCCTTATTTGAGATCCAATTGTAAATCATATCGCGACATTTTTGGGTACTCGAGCAGGTCGCGAGGTCAGGAATGGAGTTCGAAGTCGAACTGGGAGATGTTGTGTTTTCTACAATGGTATTAAGGGTTGCGGTAGGTGTTTTGGGAATGAATGAAGTTTAGCAGTAGGAGATACAAGGGGGTTCGGATCTGTTCTTCTATGGCGATGGGGACTGTCATTTGAGAAGTCTGTCAGGATTTAAGGGGTGGCAGTGGTTTTGAAGATGGACTGGGGTAAGGCAGTGGTGGTGTAGAATTTTGTGTAAACAGTGCTAAACACAATAATGGTCTCAGTATGCCCAAGTAAGAAAGTCAGCTATGACAATCAACGGTGCTCCGACAAGCTTTAGCTGCGTGTGGAGGGAAGGCATTCCAGATTGTTTCAGGGAAGGAGGGTACTGTATTCAATTTGTAGAAGAAGCATTTCAGCATGGGTGATTAACTTAATTCCATTTTAAATGAATTACAATTATAATTTGAATTGTCAAATTTAAATATAATAATCCACTCGTTTTGGGTCCAAATTGAACACAACTTGTCGCGTTTGATTCGTAGTAATGACATCTACATTTTTGAAGTGGATTAGAGTGATTGGGAGCCAAGGAAGATTTTCGGTTAAATTAAACGTATGTTCAATTTAATCGAAAAAAAATCGATACAATAAAATCCGGTGAGTAAATCTCACTCAAATTTTATTTAGAATTATTTTTATCGGTTAAAAATAATTGTTTGTTGATTGTTTGGATGCTTTAAATATTTTTTTGTTGCTGTTAAAATATATTAGTTATTTAGGCTTGGTGGTTGCTATTATATATATATATTATTTGTTGGATTCCCGCAGTACCATTAGAGAATGCCCGCGGTATCATTAGCGGATGATTTCCCTATGCGTTCCACGCTATGATAGTGGATGACCTTCTATATCGCGATACCCTGCCTTGAAGCAAGATGGGTATTATCTATGTTGGCTAACGTCCATGGATGCAGGAAAAACAGGTTGGAGGAATCCAACTGGATTCCTCAAAATTTATTACTTTTTGTTTTCACATATATATTATCATATATAATGTGTTATAAAACCCGTGATTTGATAATTTGGTATTTTGGATGTTTGAAATATCACTGGGCCTAAATGATAATTCATAGAAATATCGTAAATAGGGTTTTGAAATTAAAAGGGAAAATTCTATTTTCCTAAAATAGAATTTGAATTTAGAATGGGCTAAAGATATTTACTTGTTTTGAAAATAAATAAATAAAAGTATTTCATTCATAAACGATGTTTATAAATTAAATAACCAGGGAATTGAAGTAAATTTATAAATGGTGTTTATAAATTAAATGGAATGATTTTCATTGGATAATCGGGTGATTGAAGTAAATTTAAAAACAGTTTTTATAAATGTAGTGGGAAAAATTATCATTTGATAATTTGAATATTTAAATTCAAATGTGAATTTGAAAGTAGAAATGGCCAAATTGTTTTAAAGAAATAAACGATGAAATTTATTCTGATGTTCAGAATGTAAATTGAACTAAAATAAATTTGTAAGGATTTATGATTTGAATTCGATTAATCCGAATTTATTTAAATAGAAGTTAAATTGAATATGAAAATAAATTGGGTGTTATATATATAAGTTATCATAAATAGAAAGTTCCAAAATAAGATTTTGGTTTTAACTAGATTTTGAAATGGACTCGTTTAAATATAAAACAAGTAAATTAATAAATAATGTTTATAAATATGGTGAATAAATTATCAAGAGATAATTGGTAACTTTAAATTCAAGTATGAATTTAAAATAGAAAGTTGAAATCGTTTTAAAAAGGAAACATCGGTTTTTATTTTGGAATTCAGAATATAAAAGGAGTTGGATTTCAAAAGGGATTTGAAAGGGAAAACTTGTTTTAATATACAAAACAAGAAAGATAGATTTACAAACAATATTATAAATCTACTGAAATAAATTATCATTGGATAATTCTGAAGTTTAAATTCAAGAAAGAATTTAAAAAGTGAAATTGGAAAACGTGTTGAAAATAGAAAAAATTGATTATATTCCGGAATTTAGAATATAAACTGAATTGAGAAAATCCAAAGGAGTTATAATTGGAATTCGATTATATTGAATTTTATAATTTATTTATAAAAGGAATTGGGATTTGAAATTACAAATCGAGTATAAATAAATGTATAACCGAGTAAGGAAAAATCAGTGATTTTAGATAATCAGAATTATTGAGTTGAATTGGGAAAATTGGTTTGAAATATATTAAAAATATGTTAGAATGGAGTTGAATTTATTTTAAATGAAGTTTAAAAGTTTATATATATAAATCTAATTAAAACGAACTCGCCGCAGTGCGACAGTTCGAAAACTGGCGATTTGAACTTCAATTGAGTATATAGTAATCAATTTAAGTCGGAATTCTTTGAAATAAGAACCGTCAAGACCAATTAGATAATAGTTTTCTAATGGAAGAGAAAAATATGGATTTTGTCGAATAGATTTTGAGTTATGTCAAAATCAAATTTTCAGAAAAACAGCGCTAGAACCATTATAAAACCATAACAGTTTATCTAAATAAATAAAAGGATTTTAAACAAATAAAATCTGAATTTCCATAGGAAAAATCCAGATTTGAGTTGTAAAATAAGTATGGACTCAAGTGGAGTAAGTGAACTGATTTTTGAAACAAAAATCAAAATTTTAATTGTTGAATTGAATTAACTAATTTAAATAAGAAATTAGTTAATGAAATTTGAAATCGAAATTGACCTTTGGATAAGAAAAGGGGATTGTAAATTCATATTCGAAACTGAATATGAAATTTTAATTGAAAATGGGATTCGAATGGTAATAAGCAAGTTAAAATATATTTGAACGTGATATGTTCAAATAGGAAAAATGAAATGGGCAAAAGTGCCGATTAAAGAATAGTTTTACTAATCGAGTTAAAATGACTAGACTGAGTTGAAATAAATTAGAAATGGACGCATATGTGTTAATAGGTATGGAATGAAGAGAATGAAGGTTATAATTTGTGTGCCCGACAAAAAGGTACACGTTTAAATTCCATATGAGGTTTTACGCGCCGATTCGGCAAGCCATTTGGCTTTTTGATTTTCTTTTTGAATGGAAAGGGACTAGAGAGGCGAGTTGAGATCTGAACTATTTGCCGGTACAAAGGAGGTTATGGCAAATTTTTCTGGAAATTTAAGGAGTTAGAATATTTTTAAGAAATTTTGATAGTTAGGAATCAATGTATCGATATATATAGAATTTGATAAGGAAATGAACTTGAAAATAGAATACTATAAACGAAAAGGAAATCTATAATTAAATCTAATAAAAAATTATAAAGAGAAACATATATGTGTTTTATAAATGAATAATTGGTTTTTATGGTGTTGATTATTCGAGAATAATGGTCTTGCTTGTTTTGAAGTTAAGGATGTTTTCAGTCAAGGTCTGAGAGGTAATTATACCCCAACTCGATTGTGTTCATTTTTAAATGATAAATAGCAAGATTCAGTCTCGAAGATCAATGGTTGAATAAAAGATACTTGAATGAAATATTTTGGGTTGTTGTAACGATGTTTTTCACACCATTCGTTTTAACCAAGTAAGTGGAAATTTAGAAATATAATAAATAAATATTTCCTGAGTGTAGAAATGAACGGGCGTGAAAGAGATAAGTAATTGGTATGTTTTCCAGTTATAAATAGAAGATATTTTCTATGTATAGAAAATAAAAGGAAGCGATATATGTAAATGCTTTCCAAATAGCGAAAAGGGCCAAGATGATGGTTGAAAATATTTGGCTAACAAATATTGATAAGGGAATGGAGTAGTGATTTAATTAATGAATGAAATATCAATTAAATGGCCTAGTGATTTGTTTGATGCTTTGAATGAATGTTTGTTTTTCTTCGATAGTTAAATAACCGACTATCGAAGTGTTTGCCAATATCGTTGTCAATATGGAGAGACCGGTTGTATTATTATCCGTGAACCACTCCGTATTGGCAGTAGCGTTGCGAATCAGATTATATGAAGATAATCGAAGACGGAGTAAAGTGCAAGGGCTTTTTCTGTTAATAGAAATTGTGCCTTCGGTTTCGTTCAACCCTGAACGGACGTAAATGGACAAATGTCTGACAAAGTATTTCCAATGATCGCATATGTTGGTCTGTATAGATATATATGGTGGTGGAGAATTTATTCTCTTAGCATAATATCCAAAATGTATTTGTGCATATCAATTAGTGATTAACGGATCTGACAATGTGGCATTCAAAGTGATTGTGCTATCAAGGAATGATAAGTAATCGTAGCCTCTGGCCTTAATAACCGGAAAATGACAAAAATCGGGCAGGCAGCATGGCTATGTGGGTCGCTCCCATTAGGGTGTATAATCACCTATCTAGAGAAATTCCTTTTACTTCTTTAATCTATCGATGCTGTCCCTTTTCGGGAAACGGTTGCTAATCCCAACCGTTGGTGATATACATTCGATACACTCAAGAGAAATGAGTGGTCGGTTATGTGTAGCCCGGGTTGTAAGATGTTCTTGTTGAACCCAATGTATTCCCCTCTAGAGATACACTATCGGAAGGTGGTTCCATACCTTGTTATGTTGGAAATCCAATCTCCAATAAACGCCATGCGGTTTTTGGTTTTATATTATATATGGAGCGTGAGATGCAAGCGTTCCGCTAGATTCTATCTATTTGATGTAGACATTATTATAATATCACTAGATTTGATATCAAAAATATTTTGGATTATCGTAAGGTAAAAACCATCCGTGTTTATGTGTTGATCGGTCTTATGATTATCATTTCTTTCGAAAGGATTTTGAAAGTTAAACAAATGGTTGGAGTTTACTCAAACCAGTCCCATGACTGACCTAGAGCTTATTTTGTTTGTTTTTCCCTAAAATCTTGGGTGCCCAAATTTTGTATGGGCAGTCAAGTAGTCGGGATTTTTTTTTCAGATTCACTTGGAAAGAGCTGGAAGCAGGAGGCTTCACCAGTTAGCTATAGACTATCATATATTCCGTTGTGTACCATATTTGTATCTGGAAATAGGTGTTTATAACTGTTCCAGAAATAATTGTTGTGCTCTGAAAATGGTATGTATATACATTTACTGATTTGTATTTCAAAAGTTATGTTATTTAATATATTTTATTCGTTCCGCTGTGAAATTTGTGTTCTTCGTTTTTCTTCTATTCTAACTTTTCTTTCTATTTCTCATCCTCTTACTTCTTTATAATAATGATTCGTATTTCTGTGCAATTTGGGTTGGATGTGTGGTGTTATTAGTCAGCTCAGATAGTATGGATTTGCGGGTTGTTACAGTTGGTATCAGAGCTTAGGTTGAGCGAATATAGGCTTTGGTGGGGTTGTGATCATTAGAGATAGGGTCAGCAGTACCCTAGAATGAGTTGAGTGTATAGGTACAAGAGAGCGTATTTGTTTATTGATTAAAACTAATGTTTTATATTGTGTTGGCTAGTCTGTTGAGTGGTTTATGAATTCTGATCGAATCGTGGGATGCCACGAAGTCGATAGCAATTTCTAAATACTTAAACAAAAAACTTCGAAACGGTATTGTTTTAAGTGGGTAAATGAAATAATTTTACCCAAAATTATATTTTTGATAGAAAAGGAATAATTTTCTGAAATTATTATATGGATGTGTTGGATGTTAATATTATAATCAAATGAGATTATGAATTTAAAATGGTTATATATAACCAAATAGAGTTTGTATATGAATAAAATATACAAATATGATGAACTTAAATTGGATTCAGAATCAGAATTAAGAATTCAAAATCCTGGGTATTCGAAAAAAAATATTTTCTAAAGTGTACTAGAATAATATAGATTTGTTGTGGAATGATTTTTTGATTTAAAATCATTTTTGAATGGATTTTGAAAGTGATAAAGCACTGAACTCACTTCAGTGGCTGGAAGATAATTCTGATGATGACTGCAGCATCATCAGTGTTCATTTTCGAGTTTCTAAGTGATGGATTGCTACCTTATAAAAGTTGTTGATGGGAGTTTGTTTGAAAGAAAACAAGTTAGTTTGAAAATTCAAATGTTTTAAATTTGTAATGGAAATAATTATATGTATATATTTATGTGATTTCAAATGGATTTGAAATAAAATCCTGAGAATTTGAATTATGAAAAATTCAATTTAACTTAAGCAAGTTAATCAAAGTGAATATATTGATTAAAATCAATTGGAATGAATTTGAATGTAAATAAATGGAAACCAAAAGTTTAGGTAGAACTAAAATTTGTAGAAATATGAAGAGTTGAGTTCAACATAAGTGAGTTTATGAAAAGATAATGGTTCTGAAGCATTTTTCCTACCTTACTAATTTCGGAGACGAAATTCTTTTAAGAGGGGAAGAATGTAACGACCCAGATTTTCGAACGGTTAATTTTAAATATTTAATATGAATTCAAATATTGAGTTTTTAATATGAATCAAATTTCATAGTTGAAACTGAATCAAAACAATCCAGATGACTGGTATAAATTCTATTTGAATATACGATGATAATAATAATTTATTTTCAAAGCATTTATTTGTTTTGAATTTAAATTATATTATATCGATTTATTATCGTTATTTTATATATAAGTTCAAATTAAAATTCAGGAATATATTCGGTTGAGTTCAGTATAACGCTACAATGTTGAAACGACAGTAGGTACGCTGAAATAACGGTTCGTGATTCAAATTAATGAACCCCGAATTATATTATTTTAAATATAAGTGGATAAGCACTACATCAAATCAAGTTAATTAACCTACCTCTGATAAACTTTTCCTAGTAAACACCTACGTTTGTTTCCTTAGCAGTGAAGTCTTTATCTATATATCGCGTTCCCTCTCCCACTTCAATTCATTCACAAATCTGAAAAGCTTCAGTAAACAACCAAAATTTGGGGTTTTCCCTTTTCAATAAATCAATTCCATACCTCTCAAACAAACAAACAAACCCCAAACTCATATTCGATCTCGTTCGTTCCTTTCTCAGTGAAAATTCGAAAAGGGCTTAAGCTCGACTCAACGCTGGAGTTCATTGTGATGGATGGTGAAGACTGGGATTTGGATTTAAGGCACTCGTGAGTTCAACGGGGAGGGGGGGTGTTGAGGACGATCGGAGGGGGTACGTTGGTTTTTTCGAATTGAACTATTGTTCGATTTAGGGTGAGCCTGCATCGCTATAGTCCCTGTTGCATCATTAGTTGAGATCCAATTGTAAATCATATCGCGACATTTTTGGGTACTCAAGTAGGTCGCGAGGTCAGGAACGGAGTTCGAAGTCGAACTGGGAGATGCTGCATTTTCTACAATGATATTGAGGGTTGCGGTAGGTGTTTTGGGAATGAATGAAGTTTGGCAGTAGGAGATACAAGGGGGTTCAGATCTGCTCTTCTATGGTGATGGGGACTGTCATTTGAGAAGTCTGTCAGGATTTAAGGGATGGCAGTGGTTTTGAAGCTGGACTGGGGTAAGGCAGTGGTGGTGTAGAATTTTGTGTAAACAGTGCTAAACACAATAATGGTCTCAATATGCCAAAGTAAGAAAGTCAGCTATGACAATCAACGGTGCTTCGACAAGCTATAGCTGCGTGTGGAGGGCAGGCATTCCAGATTGTTTCAGGGAAGGAGGGTACTGTATTCAATTTGTTGAAGAAGCATTTCAGCATGGGTGATTAACTTAATTCCATTTTAAATGAATTACAATTATAATTTGAACTGTCAAATTTAAATATAATAATCCACTCATTTTAGGTCCAAATTGAACACAACTTGTCGCGTTTGTTTCGTAGCAACGCCATCTACATTTTTGAAGTGGATTAGAGTGATTGGGAGCCAAGGAAGATTTCCGGTTAAATTAAATGTATGTTCAATTTAATCGAAAACAAATCGATATAATAAAATCTCGGTGAGTAAATCTCACTCAAATTTTATTTAGAATTATTTTTATCAGTTATATATAATTGTTTGTTGATTGTTTGGATGCTTTAAATATTTTTTTGTTGCTATTAAAATGTATTAGTTATTTAGGCTTGGTGGTTGCTATTATATATATATATATTGGTGGTTGGATTCCCGCAGTATCATTAGCGGATTCCCGCGGTATCATTAGAGGATGATTTCCCTATGCGCCCCACGCTATGATAGTGGATGACCTTCTATACTGCGATATCCTGCCTTGAAGCAGGATGGGTATTTTTTATGTTGGCTAACGTCCGTGGATGCAGGAGAAAACAAGTTGGAGGAATCCAACTTGATTCCTCAAAATTTATTACTGTTTGTTTTCACATATATATTATCATATATGATGTGTTATAAAACCCGTGATTTGATAATTGGGTATTTTGGATGTTTGAAATATCATTGGGCATAAATGGTAATTCATAGAAATATTGTAAATAGGGTTTTGAAATTAAAAAGGGAAAATTCTATTTTTCTAAAATAGATTTTGAATTTAAAATGGCCAAAGATATTTACTTGTTTTGAAAATAAATAAAAACAAGTATTTCGTTTATAAACGATGTTTATAAATTAAATAACCAGGGAATTGAAGTAAATTTACAAATGTTCTTTATAAATTAAATGGAATGATTTTCATTGGATAATCAGGGGATTGAAGTAAATTTACAAACAGTGTTTATAAATGTAGTGGGAAAAATTATCATTTGATAATTTGAATATTTGAATTCAAATGTGAATTTGAAAATAGAAATTGGAAAATTGTTTTAAAGAAATAAACGATGAAATTTATTCTAATGTTCAGAATATGAATTGAACTAAAATGAATTCGTAAGGATTTATGATTTGAATTCGATTAAATCGAATTTATTTAAATAGAAGTTAAATTGAATATGAAAATAAATTAGGTGTTATATATATATATATATATATATATATATATATAAGTTATCATAAATAGAAAGTTCCAAAATAAGATTTTGGTTTTAAATAGATTTCGAAATGGATTCGTTTAAATATAAAAAAAGTAAATTTATAAATAATGTTTATAAATATGGTGAATAAATTTTCAAGAGATAATTGTTAACTTTAAATTCAAGTATGAATTTAAAATAGAAAGTTGAAATCATTTTAAAAAGGAAACAACGGTTTTTATTTTGGAATTCAGAATATAAAAGGAGTTGGATTTCAAAAGGGATTTGAAAGGGAAAACTTGTTTTAATATATAATACAAGAAAGATAGATTTATAAACAATGTTATAAATCTACTGAAATAAATTATCATTGGATAATTTAGAAGTTTAAATTCAAGAAAGAATTTAAAAAGTGAAATTGGAAAATGTGTTGAAAATAGAAAAAATTGATAATATTTCGGAATTTAGAATATAAACTGAATTGAGAAAATCCAAAGGAGTTATAATTGGAATTCGATTATATCGAATTTTATAATTTATTTATAAAAGGAATTGGGATTTGAAATAACAAATCGAGCATAAATAAATGTACAACCGAGTAAGGAAAAAATCAGCGAGTTTAGATAATCAGAATTATTGAGTTGAACTGGGAAAATTGGTTTGAAATATATTAAAAATATATTAGAATGGAGTTGATTTATTTTAAATGAAGTTTAAAAGTTTTTTTTATATATATATCTAATTAAAACGAACTCGCCGCAGTGTGGTAGTTCGAAAATTGGCGATTTGAACTTCAATTGAATATATAGAACTCAAATTAAGTCGGAATTCTTTGAAACAAGAATCGTCAGGATCAATTAGATAATAGTTTTCTAATGGAAGAGAAAAATCTGGATTTCATCGAATAGATTTTGAGTTATGTCAAAATCAAATTTTCAAAAAAACTGCGCCAGAACCATTATAAAACCATAACGTTTTATTTAAATAAATAAAAGGATTTTAAACAAATAAAATCCGAATTTCCATAAGAAAAATCCATATTTGAGTTTTTAAATAAGTATGGACTCAAGTGGAGTAAGTGAACTGATTTTTGAAACAAAAATCAAATTTTTAATTGTTGAATTGAATTAACTAATTTAAAGAAAAAAATTAGTTAATGAAATTCGAAATTGAAATTGAACTTTGGATCAGAAAAGGGGATTATAAATTCATATTTGAAACTGAATATGAAATTTGAATTGAAAATGGGATTCGAATGATAATAAGCAAGTTAAAATATATTTGAACGTGATATGTTCAAATAGGGAAAACGAAATGGGCAAAAGAGCTGATTGAAGAATAGTTTAACGCATCGAGTTAAAATGACCAGACTGAGTTGAAATAAATTAGAAATGGACGCATATGTGTTAACAGGTATGGAATGAAGAGAATGAAGGTTATAATTTGTGTGCCCGACAAAAAGGTACACGTTTAAATTCCATATGAGGTTTTATGCGCCGAATCGGCAAGCCACTTGGCTTTTTGACTTTCGTTTTGAATGGAAAGGGCCTAGAGAGGCGAGTTGAGGTTTGAACTATTTGCCGGTACAAAGGAAGTTATGGCGAATTTTTCTAGAAATTTAAGGAGTTAGAATATTTTTAAGAAATTTTGATAGTTAGGAATCAATGTATAGATATATATAAAATTTGATAAGGAAATGAACTTGAAGATATAATACTATAAACAGAAAGGAAATCTATAATTAAATCTAATAAAAAATATAGAAAGAGAAACGTATATGTGTTTTATAAATGAATAATTGGTTTTTATGGTGTTGATTATTTGGGAATAACGGTCTTGTCTGTTTTGAAGTTAAGGATGTTTTCAGTCAAGGTCTGAGAGGTAATTATACCCCAACTCGATTGTTTTCATTTTTAAATGATAAATAGCAAGATTCAGTCACGAAGATCAATGGTTGAATAAAAGATAGTTGAATGAAATATTTTGGGTTTTTGTAACAATGTTTTACACATCATTTGTTTTACCCAAGTAAGTGGAAATTTAGAAATATAATAAATAAATTTTTCCTGAGTGTAGAAATGAACGGGCGTGAAAGAGATAAGTAATTGGAATGTTTTCCAGTTATAAATAGAAGATATTTTCTACGTATAGAAAATAAAAGGAAACAATATGGTAAATGCTTTCCAAATAGCGAAAAGGTCCAAGATGATTGTTGAAAATATTTGGCTAACAAATATTGATAAGGAAATGGAGTAGTGATTTAATTAATGAATGAAATATCAATTAAATGGCCCAGTGACTTGTTTGATGCTTTGAATGAATGTTTGTTTTTCTTCGATAGTTAAATAACCGACAATCGAAGTGTTTGCCAATATCATTGTCAATATGGAGAGACCGTTTGGATTATTATCCGTGAACCACTCCGTATTGGCAGCAGTGTTGCGAATCAGATTATATTAAGATAATCGAAGACGGAGTAAAGTGCAAGGGATTTTTCTATTAGTAGAAATTGTACCTTCGGTTTCGTTCAATCCCAGAACGGACGTAAATGGACAAATGTCTGACAAAGTATTTCCAATGATCGCATATGTTGGTCTGTATAGATATATATGGTGGCGGAGAATTTATTCTCTTAGCATAATATCCAAAATGTATTTGTGCATATAAATTAGTGATTAATGGGTCTGACAATGTGGCATTCAAAGTGATTGTGCTATCAAGGAATGATAAGTAATCGTAGCCTCAGGCCTCAACAACCGTAAAACGACAAAAATCGGGCAGGCAACATGGCTATGTGGGTCGCTCCCATTAGGGTGTATAATCACCTATCTAGAGAAATTCCTTTTACTTCTTTAATCTATCGATGTTGTCCCTTTTCGGGAAACAGTTGTTGATCCCAACCATTGGTGATATACATTCGATACACTCAAGAGAAATGAGTGGTCGGTCATTTGTGGGTCGGGTTGCAAGATGTTCTTGTTGAACCCAGTGTATTCCCCTCTAGAGATACACTAATGGAAGGTGGTTCCATACCTTGTCATGTTGGAAATCTAATCTCCAATAAGCGCCATGCGGTTTTTGGTTTTATATTATAAATGGAACGTGAGATGCAAGCGTTCCGCTAGATTTTATTTATTTGATGTAGACATTATTATAATATCACTGGATTTGACATCAAAATTATTTTGGGTTATCGTAAGGTAAAAACCATCTGTGTTTATGTGTGGATCGGTCTTATGATTATCATTTCTTTCGAAAGGATTTTGAAAGTTAAAAAAATGGTTGGAGTTTACTCACACCAGTCCCATGACTGACCCAGAATTTATTTTGTTTGTTTTTCCCTAAACTCTTGGGTGCCCAAATTTTGTATGGGCAGTCAAGTAGTTGGGATTTTTTTTTTAGATTCACTCGGAAGAGCTGGAAGCAGGAGGCTTCACCAATTAGCTATAGACTATCATATATTCCGCTGTATACCATATTTGTATTTGGAAACAGGTGTTTATAGCAGTTCCAGAAATAATTGTTGTGCTCTGAAAATGGTATGTATATACAGTTATGATTTGTATTTCAAAAGTTATGTTATTTAATATATTTTATTCGTTCCGCTGTGAGCTTTGTGTTCTTCGTTTTTCTTCTATTCTAACTTTTCTTTCTATTTCTCATCCTCTAACTTCTTTCTAATAATGAAACGTGTTTCTGTGCAATTTGGGTTGGACGTGTGGTGTTATTAGTCAACTCAGATAGTACGGATTTGCGGGTTGTTACACGGATATTATGACCAAAGAATTTGAAATGTGTCATATGGGAGAACTATCATATTTTATTGGTCTTCAAATCAAACAACTTTCGAATGGTACTTTTATTAATCAAGAAAAATACTGTGGAAATCTTATCAAGCACTTCGGTTTAGAAAATACGTCTATTAAATCTACTCCTATGAGTACAACTACACATTTTGAAAAAGATGAAAATGGTAAGAGTGTTGACCAGAAATTATATCAAAGCATGATTGGTTCTCTTCTTTATCTTACAGCAAGTCGTCCAGATATACTGATAAGTGTTTGTCTATGTGCACGATTTCAAGCAAATCCAAAGGAGTCACATTTACGAGCAGTAAAACGTATAATTCGTTATCTTAATAATACCAAAGATTTTGGTCTTTTCTTCCCAAAAGAATGTCCATTCGAATTAGTATCATATAGTAATGATGATTTCGGAGGTTCTCGAACGGATAGAAAGAGTACAAATGGTACGTGCCATTTTATTGGAAAATCACTTGTCTCTTGGTTTAGTAAGAAACAAAATTGTGTTTCACTATCAACATGTGAAGCCAAGTATATATCAGCAGCTCTTGCTTGTATTCAAGTTTTATACATGCAACAAACACTTCAAGACTTTGATATTCATTTATCAAATTCTATTATATACTGTGATAAAACTAGTGCTATAAACTTATCAAAAAATCCGGTAAATCATTCTCGAACCAAGCATATTGATATCCGTCATCATTTCTTGAGGGACAATATTGAAAAAGGAAACATATGTCTCGAATATGTCCAAACTGATCATCAACTAGCGGACATTTTTACTAAGCCTCTACTTGAATCAAGTTTTATTACATTACGTAGAGAGCTTGGCTTAATTTCTAGAAATGAACTTGATATGTAAACACTGAAGTTATATATCACTAAGTTCATTTCTATATTCGGTTCGTTCAGTTTCAAAAAAATTAGCTATTTTATAGCTAATTCTATTTTAGTAAAAGAATATGAGCTATTCATTGTTTGTACGGCAATTATTCCTCCACTAATCTATATATAGACAAACTCTATATAAGCTTATCACTCTTTCTCTAAATTGGCATCTTCAAATCTATATTTTAAAGTTTAAATACTTTAGTATGGCTCACATCTGCTATGAGTGCGCGCAAAAGTCTCATATTTCAGTTACTAGTTCAGAACCAGAGGAGTATTAGTCTCATGAGACACCGAAAAGCAAATCACACTGCACTCATACCCCCGGTAATACACCTTCATCAAAACGTGCAAAGAAAGCACTATTTTGCTCGCCTCGAACTAGAGAAAAGATTAATGAGATACATTATTATCAGAAGCATCAAATGGATCTTCAGTGACAACTTCATTATGAGCAACAACTTACTTCCGAACGATTATCATTATTAGAACGCATGGCATCATTTTTCTATAGCACAAACAAACATGGAGTTTACGAACCCATACCACATGCTCCTTCATCATCTAGGAGTCCAAACTCTTGGGATCGTAATTATAATCGTAACGAAGGTGCGAAATGGTCACCATGGATACCTCATATTAACGAGACCAAGGAAGAGTCAACCGAGCATAATTCGGCTACATCTCATTAATTTTGTTTTTAAATATGTTATGATTATATTTATGTAGTTTCCCTGTGTTATAACATATATGTACTTTCTTTGAAAGAATTCATTAAAGTTTCAATCGTTTCAAAAACAGAAGAAGTCAAAAGAGCAGAAAAACAAAAATCTGGAGGACTAGTCGACCGGCAGAAATAGACCAGTCGACCGTTTTGATCTCTATTCAAAAAGTTGACCGGTATATTTTTAGCGGTTGACCGATCGTACTTTTTTCCTGCTTTTATATTGAAACATCACGTCGTTTTACCCCTCTCGCCCATTCATTTCTCTTTTCAACATTCGAAACAACAAAAACCCCAATAACCCTAACTTCAAAATTCTCAAATCTCTTTCAATTTCATCACGGCTCCTCCACAAAAACGATCAAAGAGATCTTCTACATTCGAATCTCAACAACAACCAATTGATTCCAACATAAAAAAATGGCTAATGGATCCCATAGCTGTAAAGAGATGGAATCAAATGAAGGATGTCAAAATATACCAAGGTTCGTTTATTAAATTCTCGAATTTTTCAAGTTATCATGTTCTCAATCTTGCAAGGAAGGCTGAACTCGAGTCTCTACTAGATTTCGACAAAAATAATGTAGAGATTAATCATGTCATGATTAAGCTTTTCTATGCTAATCTAAATTTGGAGAAATATAAGCCTGAGAATCTGACGCAATGCCTTTGGTCGGTTGTTTGCAGTAAAGAAGTTTTCATTTCATGTGCAAGGATAGCACAAGTTCTCGAATCGTCTTTTTATGGTCAAAAATTTTCAAGTAATTTCTGTCCGGTTCATATTCGAAATAGTGTAAACCATCAATTCATTGAAGATGATAGCAATGACACAAAATCTATTGGTTTAAGGCCTAGGGCAAGAGTTTTACATCATGTACTTGTGCATTCCTTATTTCCAAGACTAGGAAACTTCGATGCCGTTTACAAAGAAAACTTTAAGGCCTTATACGCTATTTATGGAGATGTCAATATAAACTAGATTGGAATGATTTTTGACGAAATCTTGAGCATAATGATTATACGAGGATGACGATATTCTATAATGAATACGTTATGCGTCTCCTACTCGATTGTGGTATTACTCCTACCAAGTCTCCATCCTCACGTCATAAGTGCATCAACAAAGCGTCAATCAAAAGGATGAAGCTACCTCCACCTTATTTCTCAATTAGTTCTTTCGAACAATGGAAGTAGAGAAGTCATGAAGGCACCACTTCACAATCATCTAGGCCAATACCGAAAGAAGTAAAACTTCTTGGACCATCTTCTTCGACTAAAGAATCACTTGACCAAATTGCACGTAATCAATTCTTGCTTGAAGCACGTCTTAAGGGCATTGATACAAAAAATGGAAAAATGCTTTAACAAGATAAAACACTTCTTTGGAACTTTATGGGAAGCGATTTCTTGTGGTCCTTCAACATCGCAAGCTCAAGATCCCGGAAAACGTCGGACACCTCCTTCTTACAATTGGACATCATCCGATGAAGCGGCAAGCTCCGGGACTAGCCATGGACATGGTCGTGGTAAGTCTCATATTGAAGAAGAGGAAGAGGAAGAAGGAGAAGAAGATGAGGAAACCGAATCCGAGTCTTAGATTTGCATCTCCATGGTTTATCCTACCTTTTGCTTATGTTTACGACTTTATTTTGCTATCTTAAGACATTCAGTAGCACTTGTACGTAAATAGTGCTGTGTATTTTATTTGAAATAGACTTGGTTGTGTATGTTATGACTCTTTGGTATGTTTTGTCGGAACGGTATGTGTGGTATGATATGATACAATTATGGTATGTTTTATGGTATGTATTTCATCTGCTGGTATCATATTCGTTCTTATCTATTTTATTTCTCTACTCCTTTTTGTCAATGACAAAGGGGGAGAAAAGTGGTACTAACAGTGTTGTGAAGGAAGTATATTATAAGTGCTTAAATTCAGGGGGGGATGGAGTGTTATTAACAGTGTTGTGCAGGAAGTATATTATAAGTGCTTAAATTCAGGGGGAGATTATATACAAGGGAAATTCTTAAAGTTTCAAGAGCTATGTTGTCATCAATCAAAAAGGGGGAGAATGTTGAGTCAAGGAATTCATGAAGTTTTGATTATTGACAAGGAGATGATTCATTATCGATAAAAAGAGATGATCAATGGTTCGACAAAGACACGAAGAGCTTCATATGGTATTTTATATTAGAGGCTGATTATTTTGTGAGTTAGTAGTATTATTAATGTTAAAATCTATCATCAAATAATCATATCCCTCAATATTGGAATATATATATAATGTGTGTGTGCACACATTCATATGGCTTTCTGGCCAAAACTGGTCGACCTGTCAAATACCAGCAGTCGACCGATTCTGCCTAGAAAACCCTATGAACATGCACACATATATATATTTTCAAATTCCTGTCTACTGGTGATTTATATATTTTCAAATTCCTGTCTACTGGTGATTTTTTACCTGTTGACCATTTTTAAACTGAAGCAACTATTCGAATAGTCACTTCCATTTCTTCAAGAGTTTATTCTTTTCCTTTTCATCAATGATCATATCTATTGATTGTAACTCTTTACTAATGGTTACAACTATTTATCTCCTATATAAACACCTTGAAATCATTAATTCAAGACACCAATTCTTTCTATCTAATCTCAATACTATTGATTCTATTCTTGAACTCTCAAGTATTCAAATGCTTATATTCTTGACAATATCGTTCTTGAATCCTAGAATTTATACATTATTCTTTTGATTCAACTATGATATCATCTTCCAAAATCTTCATAAACAAAAATTCTATTTGAGGATAAAATTATAGGAAGGTTGTACAAGAACTGTCAAATTCGTGCTATTGAGAACACATATTGTCAAACTACAAGTCTACTCATCTTGTTTGAAGTCCTCCATGTTGTAAGAGGCAAGTTTGAAGTCCTCCGTGTTGTCAGAGGCAAATTTGAAGTCCTCCGTGTTGTAAGAGGCAAGTTGTGAAGTCCTCGTGTTGATAGAGGCGTGAAATTCCCGTTCGGCTGCTCGAGTGTTGTAAACCTGTTCCTCCGGGTGATGTGAGGTTATTGTTAGTGAAAATCCAGATAGAAGTCTGGGACTGGACGGAGGACGGTGCTCTAAACCAATATAAAAATCTCTGGTGTGATTTTTCTATTTTTACTACATTTACTATTATATAGTTCTGTGATTAGCTATTACTTCGTACTTGAATATTGTTCGTCATATTACACGATCCTTGTGAGTGTATTATACTAGCACGTATACGCACGCGCTTTCAAACTGTGTTTTAATGACATTCGTTCTTAACCCAATTAACTGTGAAATGTGATTTGGAAATTATAAATCTTTTATTAAGATTTAATGGAAATTTTCCAAAGTAAAGTTTTCCAATTTAGTAAAATAAATTGGAATGGAATGGAATTCGATTGGGTAATAATCGAAGTGAGCTTCTCTAGAGGAAGACTGTTACTATATATGGAATTTAAAAGGCTTTGCCATTATTCCATTTATATTATTGGTTGGATATGGAAGTTTATATCAATTATATATATATATTGATTTGTTTTCCGTGAAGATTCCATTGTTAATGGAATATGATTTCGGGTTTATCATGAACTGTGTTTTAAATGACATTAGTTCCTTAACCCAATTAAAGATAAGATTAATTTCTTAACTTCGAATAATCATTACATACTGGATTTTGAGATTAAAACTGAATTAGAGTTTTAATGAATTTTTGGTTAGATTGAAATGTGAATGGGATAATTAAATTTATCGAATTCATGAAATGATCGAGAATGGAGTATCGCCTGTTTTACTCCAAGCGATAGTTAAATATTTAATTAGATTTGAATGTGAAATGGTAATTAATTATACAGACAACACCGTGGGTATTGGATATGGAGTATTACCATTTTTGCTCCATGGGATGAATAGGTTGGGATTGGGAAATAAAACAAATGATTACTTCGATAAGGTTCGCCAATCCCGACTAGTTTGGAAAACCTTAATTTGGTTTAAATCTTGAAAAGAATATTTGAATAAAAGAATATTCTGGATTGGAATGAGGTGTATGTTGCGTTTTTATAGCACTTGTTTATAAGATACGCGAGTTATTCGGAAAAGCCGGGTTTATACCCATTCTGAATAACTGATTCGATGATAGGTCGACGATGAAGACGGTGGTTGAAGACCAGCGGTCTTCACAACATTTGGATGATTACTGATGTCTTGATTGGGCTGTACACCTAAGATAAGGTAATAAGTGGTGGTCGTCAAGACTTACTTAGAGATCAACCGGATATGTGAGGACATCTCTCCTGTATTAGACATATCGGACGAGGAATAAGGTGCCTCCGGTTTCGTTCAGACCCAGAACAAACTTGTAAATGGATGTGTGTCTGACATTCGATTTTATTGTGTTGATTGATCTCTATTAAATATATATCTGTTTGGTGGCGGAGAATTTATTCTCTTGCTTAACACCCTTCTCTAATATGGAAATATGAAATTCAGACTCATGTGACAAGTCAAGGTCCCGAAAGAATTACTAGGGAAATACCCCATTTAGAGGCTCATTTACTCCGAAATTTAGACATAAATGGAATTGTAATGATGGGATCTTGGGTAGAAACCGGCGATATATTAATAGGTAAATAATCGTATGTACGAGCTCAGAGGTTATATATCAATAGACATTAGTCGCATGGCGTGAATTGCATGTGCGGCATGCTAAGATGCAAATGATCAAGGCTTCTGCTGAAAAGCAGAGTCTTGTGGTTGATGATCAAAGCTCGGCTTTATATAGCATAGCTTTGTGTATAACGTTAATTCGCGAGCCTCACACCCCTGTGTGAACCAGAAAAGGGAGAGGACCTTAGGGAGTACATGCATTTCTTTCTAGCTAGGAGTGGTGTTATGATATGGAGCCCAGACATTTTACTCATGTGATTATTGCATATTATTTGATGGATAGAGAGGAGACTCGGTTATATCGGTCACTACGAGGCTGATGGATGATATGATCGACATACAGACCATTACGCCCCATAGGGCAGGGAAACATATTGTTCAGGGATTTTTGATCCACTTAAAATGTGGACTAGCTCTGACGCTCCAGGTGCAGTTGCGGCTGTACCCTAAGACACGGTAGGCTAGATTGTCTCGAATTCGGTAAGGACGATCCCTTGCCTTGGTTTATAGATGGGATCCAATTTCCAATACGACACCTTTCGGTTTTAATTGTAGAACTAGTATGGCGACATAGTAGCATGGGATACTATGACGTCTATGATTGATACATTTATATTTGAAGTTGATTTCTTCACTTATAGTAATAATAAAAGATGAAATTTCACGTATCAAGCATTCTTTGGCTATTATAAGGTAAAACTCTATCCTTCGGCTTGCGTTACATTATGTGATGGGACCTGAGTCTTATAATATCTTCATTTTCTTAAACTAGCATTACATTGTTTGTTTTATGCATCGGTATTCTTAGGGGTGAACCCATTCTGTGTTATACGGCGTGGTCCCTTGATTTACCTGACTTTGAAATTAGATTAATAACTGTTTTAGTTCTCATGCTAGTCCCACGACTGACCTGGAGTTTATTATTTTAACCTAAACTCTGGGTGCCCATATTTTCCACATGGGCAGCCAGTAGTTTCGGCGTTGCAGATATTTCTTTTCCAGGATCTTGGGATTTCAGCTGGAGATATATTCGGAAAGCTCTGTCTCTGTGTATTTCTTTCAATTGTGTTAGGTATTATTTTCCACTACTATGTATTTAAATATAATTAAATCTCTGATATTTTTCTAATGTATATTGCTTATTCATGCTCTGTTATATTCTTTTAATCTGATAAAGTGTTGTAACAACAATGAAATGTTCTTTTGTATGTGTTCTGATTTTTCGTGTTCTCAACTCAATCCGGGCTCTCCTTTATGGGGAAGTTTGGGTCGTTTCAGGTGGATCCCTATGATCACTTAATACCCAATGGGTGGATTCCTTCAGTCAGTTAATACCCTATGGCGGACCCTAGTAACTTGAGACCTCGTTTAACATTATCAAATATTCTATTAATTGTAATGTGAGAAATAATAATTTTCCACTTAATACTAGGTTATAGTAGACACTCATCGTCATTTATGACACTTCTAGTGGAACCATGCGTTACTATTTAATTGACATTACGAGTGAATACCTAGTAATTTAATAGTTCCTTAAGACAAGCGGTCTCTCTTACCTGCTCATTAGGACTCTTATTAGACCATCCTTAGGTATGCCTTCGCATTGCCCCTGGATAAGAAGCGTACAACTTCCAGAGAACTACCCCACTCATATGTGTATATCTTTCTATTTAAGACCATTTAATACCTCACAAGTTTATTAGAGAAAGGAAGACCGGAATAACCATTTAATACCTAATAAGGGCTAGTCCCATGACTTTGGTCCAAAACCAAGGAGCGAATCTTAGGGATAGACCTTGTTCTGACCACCTAATACCCAAATAAGGAAGGTCAACCACTTAGTACTTCTCAAGGTAGGCCTACCTCAGACAAGTATTTATTACACTAGATGTCTCACATTAAAATGATTTCTTATAGCTGCAAATTTTTTTGGTCAGTTCCGGTCAGGCTTCCACTACAAGTAGGGCTTAACCTTGTGTCTTTGTGTATTTATTTTCATGGCCAATGCCAATAGACATCCCACATTAACCCAATCCCTTATGGATGCTGGATATTCCAGTCAGTTCCGGGCAAGATTTTACTACAAGTAGGGGTTAACCTCATGTCGCCTGTCATTAATATTATTAAAAGCCATCAATACACACACAACATACAAATTTCCTATGGGGACATTTTAAGATCGAATTCTAATTAAACTCATTTAGTATGCATTTATAATATGTTAAGCACGTTATTTAATATATGTAAATAGGAGCGTAATTTGTTGTGCACAGAAAGGAAAAGTTCTAAATGTAGAAAAGTCGATCCTAGCCAAAAGTCAAGGGCTACAAGTTTATTTCTCAAACTTTCTCAACATAAAATATAATTTTTACTCACATTCACATCAATAATAGGGAAATAATAGAACATAAACAAAATAACTTCCAACCTAGGTTCAAAGTATCATTTTAATAATAAAGGAAATGGCAAGGTGTAATATGACAATAACATGTATAACTTATTTTTGGTACTACTGTAACAACCTTTCCAGAATGGGCCTAAATTTTGATCCAGAAAAGGCCCATCGAAAATTAGAGTCGTTCTAAACGGGTCGTTGGTTCCTATAAGGATTACATATGCATAGATAATAAGAACATATACTTCGAGTGGAATTCTCACACAGTAGAAAGAGAAAATATAATACAGAAATAAGATGTACCACTTATTTAAAAATCACAGAAATACAACAGTCACAGTTACATTTGTTCAATGGGTACATCAAATAGTTCATTCTCACAAGTTTCCGAAAGAAGTAAAGCGATAACTACTAATCATAGCAAAATAACTGTGTCTTTTTCTCCGGCTCCAATCATGACTTCGTCCATGACTTTTACCCCATCTACTAACCTGTTGGATATGTTAAGGAGAGGGTCAGAACATATAGTTCTGTGTGACTGAAATATGGTGCTATTTAATGTCCATACCCTATATTTTTAGCAGATTACATATGTCAAGGTATGTCAATACAACACACAAGATTCACACAAACGCCAAGTATCTAACCAATGGGGTGGATATCCTAATCAATCGCCCACTATTGTTTTTGGGTAAAGAGCCAACGAGATGGGCTTTTCTCGGTCACTTATGGCCCCATTAAAGGTGGATTCTTATAATCTCTTATAACCCTGAGGTGGACCCCTAGCCCTTTAAGACCTCATCTTAATTCGTTAACGTTCTAATTCTATACTCTAACTTGTAATATGAGAAGTAGTATTACGAACTTTACTACTTAACTAATATTATGGTAGGACACCTATGTCGCTTAAGACTTCCCTTAGACAGTTTATTAAAATGCAATGGCCAAATATCTTTTATTTACCAAGTCTGTCCCTAGTTGAGCCCTTACAAGCTTCTAGAGGAAATGGGCATCCCAGGAACTACCCTACTCTGTTACCATTTATGCCTAACCACTTTAAGAGATTGAGGACCCAAAGACTTACTTTAAGTCAATAATAGTAGAATATTTAAATGAATACATTTCAATTTTAAGTATAAGAAATAAATCTACCAGTATCTGATATGTATATATCAACACCATGATGGAGCATGTATCATTGCATTAGCCAGATCATAGTACATCAGTATATACTATGCAAAATTTTGAGATGTTCACAAACATTTATTCTACAATCTTCTGGACTAACCTATATATCATATATACAACCCAGATTAATTTTTGATCACAAACATGCATATGGCATTTTTCAAGAATACATATATTCTTATGTATATATATATACACGAATCAGATAATAAAACGTATCTTCTAATTCTATTTAGATGCTCATACAGGTTTAAAAAACATATATGTTTGTATCTAGATCTGGTGAGTGGTATATGTAATCAAATATAAACTTTTGATTATTTGAATAACCCATATACAAACATCTAAGCTACCCATTTTTAAACAATTATACTACCCAGTTTTGAATGTTAAATCAAGTGTCCAAACATCAACCTTTATCTAAATAATTCAGAAAAATATGTCCAACAATAAAATCCATAGAGATTATAGCAGAATTTTATAAGGTTTTTTTTCATATGCATATAACTAAATGAATTGAATACACAAAGCTTTTTAGAACATGGGGTTGTTCTATAATCATTCTTGGCATGACTTTTATGCCACAATGAACAATGCATATATGCACTAATGTATTTTAAAATAAAATATGTACAAACAACAGCATTCAAAAAGACATTTGTATATAGATCATTTAAAAAAAATTCAAATTCTGTATCTAGATTTCAGAATATACATGTATATTGTTAAGGCAGATCATACTTGCTGAGTTTTATGCATACATACATACATACATACATACATACATACATACATATATATATATATATATATATATATATGGATTTCTATATATATATCCTTATATCAATGAATATGTAAGATAAACTAGTTTATCTTAGCAGATTCTTTGGTATGTATACAATTAATATTAAAATATGGTTTTTTTGATCTCATCCCAAATTCCAAACAGTGACAATACATAGTTTTTAAACAAGTATATTTTCACAGATCTATACATCGTTCCAACTATCATATACTTTTGGATTAAACCATGCCTATGTAAATACGAGCTGGAATTTCCAATATACACAAGCGAATTAATATCGAATGTCAATTCAGATTCAGTACTAGAAACAAAACATAATTTTTGTTTATCATGAAACAGTTTCATATATGAATCCAAGATTTATTACATTCCAGATCAGATCTATATCGATGGTTATAGCAAGTAATAACTGGAATTGTAAATATACATGGTCAAATTAATATCATATATTAATTTTGGAGCGATAACAAATAAAAAAAATCCATTACGCAATCGACTGTGTATCATATACCAAATCCTATCTGCTGGTTATAGGTTAAACTTACTGGTTTGATTTTTAAAAGGTATTGACCATCCTTGCTGGATATAGGTTAAATACAGACAAAACAACTAAGCAAGAGTGTTGTTTTAATCAGACATTTTGATTTATTTTTCTTTGAGGAATTACTTTAAATCTGAATATTTAAAATAATTCACCCAAAGATGAATATAAAACTAGATTCCAGAGCACATATTGTCAAGGCATGACAAGTTAAACTGGAATTATGATAGAACCAATATCGTATATTAATTCTGTAATAACCCGAAAATTCAGAACCAATTTAAAATTTTTATTTTAGCTATTTTAATGGATTGTGAATATTGAAAATGATTTATTTTAAATAATAATGACTAAAAATTTATTTTAATCGAAGCTAGAACGTATAAATTTATTCTAATTATATAACGAGGCTGAAAGGGCGCGATAATTTGAAAATTCGATTTTAAATTTCAAATGAATGTACAGAATTCAAAATAAATCAGATTTCAGTAAAACCATAAATATTTGAATTTATTTAATAATATCTTTCTAATAAATGTAAGAAACTGAGATATCACAATATAAATTGAAAGTTATGTCCAGTTTAAAATTTAAAATAGTCGCTATGGAATTTATATATATTTTCAATATATATATGGCCCTTAAAAACAGCCATTTTGCAAACGACCTCAGTTTTCGACGAAACCACTTTTGTTGGATCTAGAATGTCAAATTATTGCTAGATTCCAATTTTCATAATTTTTGGAATTAATATATGAGCATGATGAATTTAAACGTGTTTGGTAATTTTAGTTTGAATCTAATCGACAGAAAATTGGCCATTTTTCAAATGGCCTCCAAATTCGATGAAATAGTTTTGTTAGGACCATATCATCAAAAAATAGCTGGAATTATTTTTCTAGAATTTTTGGAGCTAATATGTGGCCCTGGTAAATTAAAATGTACGTTGAAATCAATTTTGAACGTTATATTAATTTATATTTTAATTTTTATGAAAACTGATCAAAACAGTCGAATTGGCTTGCAGGACATATCCCATTATGTCCAGAATGCTAGGGATGACAGTCGTTGGGTTCGATTTGGAGTTCGAAAGAAAAAGTAACTTTTTGGAATTAAATTGAATATATATTTATATACTTGGTCAACCCTCCTCTCTCACTTTCTCTCGCCATCGTTCAAAAAAAAACTACGGTCATCCCTTCACCATCGCCGTCGCTCCAGCCCCTACCACCAGCCGTTGCCGCCGATCGGCTCCCTCCTCCTCTCTCTCCCCTCTCCTTCCTTCTCTCTCTCTTTTCCTTTCTTCGCAAACCCCAAGCCCCATATTGAAACGGTAGCCACCGTGGGCCCTACCCCGCCCTAGTTACCTCCCCACCGCCTGCCAGGTTGCCGTACTACCTTAGGCCGCCACTAGTCTGGCCATGGGCCCCCCATGGCCAAAATCTCCTTTTTGCAAAAAAATCCCGTATTTGAAAAAACACCCCTGATCTTGTTTAGCCAATAACTCCCAAACCGTGCTTTTTTTGCCAAAACTCCACTGTACCAAAGTCGAAGATCTCATTTTTCTCTTCGATCTGAGCATATGAAAGTCATATTTTGGATTGCGGAGTTATTCAGAAAACGCGTCCAACGTCTGCAGTCCAAATATTGTCTTTTCGCCGGCGAAATGGAGCATTTTCGGGAAAAAGTCCATTAGGTGAAAGTTGTCCGGAATGGCGCGTTTAGGCTAGAAAAAAAAGATGACGTGAAGATTGGAGCTCGTTTGCAAATTCTGGAACATGAATAACAAATCAGAGCATTAGAAAACAACAGCGGAGTGGATCCCAATGTGAGAACACCTTCTCACTCAGTTTAATTTATAGTTAAATATATCTTAGGTTGCAGACGGGGTTTAGTAGCCCCTGACACTATTTATTGTACAAACCATGGTTATTTGTTAGGATTATATTATAGGAAAATTGGCTGTATTGTGGTTTTGTTGTTTGGTTGATTATTGTGTATGGCGCGAGCCAGTATCAGGAGAGGGGAAATGCTAGACATTACTCCGATTTTAATTCGCACTGTTATAATGCTGAAATTTTCTGAAATAAATATTTATTCGTTAAAAAACTCGTTTTTAATGTGTATATGAACTGTATAAAATATTCATGTTGTGAATAAAATGTTTGAACAATAAAAATATCATTTTTATTGAATGTATGAACTACTAAAAATACTCGTGTGTTGAAATAAATATTTAATCGTTAAAAATATAGTTTTTAATGTAAATGTGAATGGCATAAAATTCTCCTGAAATGAAAATAAATATTCATTTACAAATTGGAGGATTTTTTTATGTACACCCATTTAACTGACATTGATTGGGATGAAAAATTTTACCCATCGCCCAACTGCACAAATAATATTCAGTATTTGTTGGTTGAAACCCCACACAGGTATTAGGATGATATTTGATGTACAATAATCCCAATTGTTTTGTTGTATGTCAATCGATTGGTTGACGGACTGTTGTGAGCATTAATTATTTATATTTAATGCTTATACAGCTGTGTAATGCACTATGGATGATGGATTATTGTTTATCATTGTTGTTGTGTACATGTGATGTATGAAATCCATATTACTAAAATTATATAGTAATTGGCTGGGTCTGATTCCAATTTAGAAATAACGAATATTTTAGAGTAACGAATATTTTAAAATAACAAATATTTTAAAATAATATTTTATAAAGGATTAAAATATGATTTTGATGTCCGATTTGGGATGGGCACGAAAATATTGAAATATGTGAAGCCGTGTTGATTAGATTTGCGCCATTTTAACACAAATGATTTTTATATCGATTTTATACATTTTTATAATGAATATCGAAAAGGAAATGAGTTCAAAATCTGATATTTTGAAAATATTAATATTTAAATATTATAATGATAAGGAGTATTTAATTTTGATTTAAAATTGAAATGAAAGTGGGAATCGTTTTTAAAACGAATTTATAAAATACGTTTTGAGAGAAATATATTATATTATATATATTATATATATTAATGGCTTGAATAGAACGCCCGCGCTGCGACCGTTCGCGAATTTCGACCATTGACTTCGAATTGACATTACGAGAGATCCGACTGCCGGATTCTCGTAAAACCGGAACTGTTGGGTTCGTATCGGAAAGAGATTTCCAATGAATATAAGAGATTTGAAATCTAATGGTTGGATTTGGAATTATGTCCAAAACATATTTGGAAAAGGTCGCTATGGATGTAGTTCGGTGGCCGTTATTGGAAACCAACTGTACGGGCCTTGATAAAATTATTAAAATGTTAATAATTTGTGTAAAACCATAATAAATGATTTATAAAGAGTTGTGAAGAAAAATTCCATATTTGAAAAGATAAAAATATATTTTTATCAAAATGAACTAGTTATTAACTAGAATATTAACCCAATGTTTTTAAATAAATAATTGGATTTGAAATGGTTTTGATATAACCAGGATTTTTCAATGTATGAATTGTAATGGATTTGAATTGAAATCAGCTTCGGGATATTTCGATATTGGATTCCATGACTATACGGATATTGTGGAGGAATTTGGAAGATAGATATATATCATTATTCCCCATACGATATGTGTTGGTTTCAGAATTTGATATTGAATATAATCCGATATAATTTCTATTTAGAGCCTTGTATTTAATATCAAATGTGATTTTGGGTTTGTCGTGAATGGTGTCTTCAGTAACATTGTTCTTAAATCCCGTGTGAAAAAAATAAATCTTTTAATTACGATTATTAGAATTTCCAATTATATTTAGTAATTGGAATAAAATGGAATGTGAATTGGGTTTATTGCGAACTGTGTTTTTAATGACATTCATTCTTTAACCCGATTAAATGTGAAATGTGATTTGGAATATATGAATCTTTTAATTAAGATTAATGGAATTTTCCAAAGTAAAGTTTTCCAATTTAATAAAATAAATTGGAATGGTGGAGTTCAATTTGGTAATAATCGAAGTGGGCTTCTGTGGAGGAAGACTGTTAATATATATATATATATATATATATATATATATATATATATATATATGGAATTTAAAAGGATTTGTCATTATTTCATTTATATTATTAGTCGGATACGGAAATTGATATCGATTATACATTGATCTGTTCTCTGTGAAGATTCCATAACTAATGGAATGTGATTTTGGGTTTATCGTGAACTGTGTTTTAAATGACATTGGTTCTTTAACCCAGTTAAAGATAGGATCACATGTCTAACATTATATTTCGAACTGTATTGTTGATCTCTGCTAAATATATATCTGTTTGGTGGCGGAGAATTTATTCTCTTTCTTAACACCCTTCTCTGAGATGTATGTGCTTAGAGGTTATATATTGGTAAAAATTAGTGGTACGGTGTAGACTATCAATGTGGCATGTTTGTGTTTCCAAAGTTAAATAATCATTAAATAATGATTATTGGAAGAATAATACTAGTTGGAGTTTTAATGAATCTTTACTTAGATTGAAATGAGAATGTGATAATTTAAATTATCAAATTTGGGAAATGATCGAGAATGGAGTACACCAGTTTACTCTAAGCGATGGTTAAATCTTTAATTAGATTCGAACGTGAAATGGTAATTAATTTTACCGATAACACTGTGGTGTTTGATATGGAGTATTACCAGTTTTGCTCCATGGGATGAATAGGTTGGGATTGGGATTAATGAATAAATGATTACTTAGGTAAGGCTCAATAACCCCGACTAGTTGATAAACCTTAATTCGGTTTTGGATTGATATCCAAAGGAAGATTAAAGAATAAATTTAAAAGAATTTATCTTTATAAAATTAATGGGAACCTTTCCCTAAATATTGAATATTTGAACAAAAGAATATTCTGAATTGGAATGAGGCGTATGATATGTTTTTGTAACATTTGATTATTGACTATAAAATACGCGAGTTATTTAGAAAGACCGGGTTTAACCCATTCTGAATAATGAATAGGACGACTAAAAGTCAACGATGAAGATGGTGGTTGAAGATCATAGTTCTTCACATCGTTTGGACGATTACTGAAGTCTTGATTGGGTTGTACACCAAAGACAAAGTAATAAGTGGTGATCGTCCAGACGTACTTGGAGGTCGACCGAATATGCGAGGGCCTCTCTCTTGTATTAGACATATGGGACGAGGAATAAGGTGCCTCCGGTTTCGTTCAGACCTAGAACGGACTTGTAAAAGGATGTGTGTTTGACATTGGATCTTATTCTATGTTAATTGATTTCTATTAAATATATATTTGTTTGGTGGTGGAAAATTTATTCTCTTGCTTTACACCCTTCTCTGAGACGTACGAGCTTAGAGGTTATATATTGATAGACATCAGTTGCATGGCGTGAATTGTCAGTGTGTCATGCAGAGATGCAGTGATCAAGGGTTCTGTTGAAAAGCAGAGTCTTGTGGTTCATGATCAAAGCACGGCTTTAAATAGCATAGCTTTGTATATAGCGTTAATTCGCGAGCCTCACACCCAGTATGAGTCAAAACGGGAAAAGAGACCCAAGGAGTGCTTGATGTTTCTTTCTAGCTATGGGTGTTGTCATGGTATGGAGCCCAGACATTTATTTATTTTTTACCTATGTGGCTGATAGAATGCGAGGCGCCTCGGATATTGGTCACTAGTGGCCAAGTGATAGGTCCGATAGGACGGGAAAACGTGTGTTCAGGAATTGCCAATGCTCAAACGTAAGAGAGGACCAACCTTGGAGGATCCAAGGGTTCACTTCGGGGATCCTAAGGCATTTGCTAGAGTGTCTCAAAGCCGACGAAGAGTACATCCCTTGCCTCGACTCATAGATGGAATCCAATTTTCAATATGTGACTTTTCGGTTTTAATTGCAGAACTACTATGGCGACATAGCAGCATTGGATACTATGCCATCTATGATTGATACATTTATATTTAAAGTTGATTTTGACACTATATACTTATAGTAATATCAAAATGATTTGTTTTAAAACGTACCAAGCATGTTTGGCTATTATAAGGTAAAACTCTATCCTACGGCTTGCGTTGCATCGTGTAATGGGACCTGAGTCTTATAATAGCTTCGTTTTCCAAAAAACATTGCACTGTTTGTTTTATGCACTGTTATTCTTGGGAGGAAACTCGTTCTGTGTTATACGACGTAGTCCCTTGATTTACTTTATTTTTAAAGTAGATTTTTAAATAACTGTTTTGGTTCTCACACTAGTCCCATGACTGACCTGGAGTTTATTGTTTTAACGTAAACTCTGGGTGCCCCTATTTTCCACACGGGCAGCTAGCAGTTTTAGTTTTGCAGATATTATTTTCCTAGGATCCTGGATTTACAGCTGGATCTACATTCGGAAAGCTTTGTATCCGTGTATTTCTTTCAGTTGTATTTGTTAATGTATTTTCGCTACACATTGTATTATTTTTCCAATGCTATGTAATGTAATTTTAATCTCTGGTATTTTTCTGATGTGTATTATTTATTCATTCTCCATTATATTTTTGTACTCTGATGTAAATTATTGTAACAGCAATGAAGTGTTCTATTGTTTGTGTTCTGATTTGTCGTGTTCTCAACTCAATCGGGGCTTCCCCGTGAGGGCGAGTTTGGGTCGTTTCAGCGTGGTATCAAAGCTCTGGTTTACAGAGCTAGAGAACAAGACACATTAGAATCAAGCGAAAGAATTCATCAGAGATTGGATTATTAATATCCAATAAGAATGACTCATTAGAGATGGGATCAGTAGTATCCTAGAATGAGTTTCGAAGAGTGTTATTTATTAAAAATAAAAATGAAAACAAATTTCATTTTGTAAATTTAAACCTTATTATCCGTATTTGAGTATTTTATTTTAAAGTGATTTTGGACTATCGGGTATATAGAGACTTTAATATATGTCTAATCCACATGTATTTGAATACTCAAATATACTGGATAGATATAGAATCACACTCTTGTCGCCCGGGCATGATTCTGATGATGGCGCGCCATCATCGGTCTTTTCGAGTCTCGAAAGTGGGATATCTATATATTTCCAATTGACTGGCGTGAGAACCAAAATTTAGATAGGGTTATTGTTGTGATTTGGCACCAAAAAGATGATTTTTGAAAATATATAAAAATTATGAATTTGAAATTTTAATTAAGTAATAGATTACTGGTTGTGATGTGTGATTATTAATCCAACTAATAAAACCACTAAGAGAATGAAAGGAAAATTTAACCAAATCGAATAAAATATTGAACTGAATTGAAATTTGTTAGAATTGCATATATGTACATGTATATAATTAAATAGGTCATAGCATGGACGCTAAGAAGAGGAATAAAATTGTAAGCTCGATAAATAGGTACATGTTTACTGTACTTTCTGGGGTTTGATGATTTTATGAGCCGATTGGATTTTTCCTTTTCTATTGGATTGATGAGGGCCATGTGAGGCAAGTTGCGGTTTTAAATATTAACCCGTACAAAGGAGGTTATGGTGATTTTTTTTGAAAATTTAGTGTGTTAGCCAAATTTTTGAAAAAATAGAAAATTCTTAGAAACTGAAAAGTTGAAGAATGAAAGCCAAAATAAAAGTTGAGTTGGTTAGTTAAACAAATTTCAGCCCCGTTCCTTTTCGAGGACGAAAAGATTTTAAGTAGGGGAGATTATAACAGCGTGGAAATTCAGAACCAATTTAACATTTTTATTTTATCTATTTTAATGGATTGTGAATATTTAAAATGATTTATTTTAAATAATAACAACTAAAAAATTATGTTAATCAAAATTAGAACGTATAAATTTATTTTAATTATAAAACGAGCCTGAAATGGCGCGGTAGTTTGAAAATTTGATTTCAAATCAAATGAAGGTACAAAATTCAAAATAAATTGGATTTCATTAAAACTAGAAATATTTGAATTTGTTTAATAATATCTTTCTAACGAATGTAAGAAACTGAGATTTCATAATGTAAATTGAAAGTAATATCCAGTTTAAAATTTAAAATAGTCGCTATGGAATTTATATATATTTGCAAAAGACCTCCGTTTTTTATGAAATCACTTTTGTTTGATCCGGAATGTCAAATTATTGCTAGATTCCAATTTTCACAATTTCTGGAATTAATATGTGAGCATGGTGAATTTAAATGTGTTTGGTAATTTCAGCTTGAATTTAATCAACAAAAAAATGGCCATTTTTCAGACGGCCTCCAAATTCGACGAAATTAGTTTTGTTAGGACCGTATCGTCAAAACATAGCTATATTTATTTTTCTAGAAATTTTGGAGTTAGTATGTGGCCCCGATAAATTAAAATGTATGTTGAAATCAATTTTAAACGTTATATTAATTTATATTTTAATTTTGATGAAACTGATCGAAATAGTCAAAATGGCTAGCAGAACATATCCCATTGTGTCCGGAATGGGGGTATTTAGCTAAGGGCAACAGTCGTTGGGTTCGTTTTGGAGCTCGAATAAAAAGTAACTTTTTGGAATTAAATTAAATATATATTTATATACTTGGTCAACCCTCCTCTCTCTCTCTCACCATCGTTCAAAATAAAAAAGAAAAATAACCCGCTGCCCTTCCTCCACCATTGCCCATCGCTCCAACCCCCACCATTAGCCGCCGCCGCCGATCCGCCCCCTGCTCTTCTCAGCTCCTCTCCTTCCTCTCTCTCTCTCTTTTCCTTTCTTTGCAAACCCCAAGCCTCAAATTAAAACCCTAGCCACCGTGGGCCCTACCCCGCTGCTAGTCACCTCCCCACCACCTGTCAGACCGCTGCACCACCTCAAGCCGCCACCAGTCCGGCCGTGGGCCCCCCATGCCCAAAATCACCTTTTTACAAAAAATCCTGTATTTGCAAAAATACCCCTGACCTTGTTTAGCCAATAACTCCTAAACCGTGCACTTCTGGCCCAAAATCCACAATAGCAAAGTCGAAGATCTCGTTTTTCTCTTCGATTTGAGTATATGGAAGTCATATTTTGGATTGCGGAGTTGTTCAGAAAACGCATCCAAATTCTGCTGTCCAAATACTATCTTTTTGCGATTTCCGGGGAAATGGAGCATTTTCAGGAAAAAATCCATTATGCGAAAGTTGTCCGAAATGGTGTGCTTAAGCTAAACAAAATGATGGTGTGAAGAATGGAACTCGTTTGCAAATTCTGGGATCAGAACAGCAAATCAGAGCGTCAGAAAACAACGGCGGAGTGGATCCCAATGTGAGAACACCTTCTCACTCAATTTAATTTATAGTTAAATATATCCTAGGTTGCAGACGGGGTTTAGTAGCCCCTGACACTATTTATTGTACAAATCATGGTTGTTTGTTTGGATTGTATTATGGGAAAATTGACTATATTGTGGTTATTAATTGTATTATGGTTTTGTTGTTTGGTTAATTATTGTGTATGGCGCGAGCCAGTATCAGAAGAGGGGTAATGCTAGACATTACTCCGGTTTTAATATCGCGCCGTTATAATGCCGAAATTTTCTGAAATAAATATTTATTCATTAAAAATCTCATTTTTAATGTGTATATGAACTATATAAAATATTCATGTGTTGAATAAAATGTTTGAACAATAAAAATATCATTTTTATTAAATATATGAACTACTAAAAATATTCATGTGTTGAAATAAATATTTAATCATTAAAAATATAATTTTTAACGTATATGTGAATAGTACAAAATTCTCCTAAAATGAAAATAAATATTCATTTACAAATCGGATGATTTGTTTATGTACACCCATTTAATTGATATTGATTGGGACGATAAATTTTACACATCCCCCAACTGCACAAATAATATTCAATATTTGTTGGTTGAAACCCCACACGGGAATTGGGATGATATATGACGTACACTAATCCCAATTGTTTAGTTGTATGTCAACCGATTGGTTGACAGACTGTTGTGAGCGTTAATTATTTATATTTAATGCTTATGCAGTTGTGTAATGCACTATGGATGATGAATTATTGTTTATCATTATTATTGTGTACATGTGATGTATGAAATCCATATTACTAAAATTATATGGTAACTGGCTGGGTCTGATTCCAATTCAGAAATAACGAATATTTTATAATAACGAATATTTTTTAAATAACGAATATTTTAATAAATATTCTGTAAAGGATTAAATTATGATTTTGATATCCGATTTGGGATGGACACGAAAATATTGAAATATGTGAAGATGTGTTAATTAGATTTGCGTCATTTTAACGCGAATGACTTTTATATCGATTTTACTCATTTTTATAATGAATATCGAAAAGGAAATGAGTTCAAAATCTGATATTTTGAAAATATTATCATTTAAATATTATAATGATAAGGAGTATTCAATTTAGATTTAAAATTGAAATGAAAGTGGAAATCGTTATTAAAACATATTTATATAATATGTTTTGAATGAAATATTATATATATATATATATATATATATTATATATTAATGGCTTGAATAGACCGCGTCACGCTGCGACCGTTCACGAATTTCGACCATTGACTTCGAATTGACATTACAAGAGATCCGACAGTCGGATTCTCCTAAAACTAGAACCGTTAGGTTTGTATCGGAAAGAGATTTCAAATGAATATAAGAAATTTGAAATCTAACGGTTGGATTTGGAATTTTTTCCAAATAAAATTTGGAAACGGTCTCTATGGATGTAGTTCGGTGGCCGTTATTGGAAACCGACTGTACGGGCCTTGATAAAATTGTTAAAAATATTAACAATTAGTGTAAAATCATAATAAATGATTTGGAAAGAGTTGCGATGAAAAATTCCATATTTGAAAAGATAAAAATATATTTTTATCAAATTGAACTAGTTATTAACTAGAATATTAATCCAATGTTTTTAAATAAATAAATTAGATTTGAAATGGTTTTGATATAACCAGGATTTTCCAACGTATGAATTGGAATGGATTTGAATAGAAATCATCTTCGGAATATTTCAATATTGGATTCCGTGACTATACGGATATTATGGAGGAATTTGGAAGATAGATATATACCGTTATTCCCCATACGATATGTGTTGGTTTTAGAATTTGATATTGAATATAAGCCGATATAATCTCTAATTAGAGCCTTGTATTTAATATCAAATGTGATTTTGGGTTTGTTGTGAATGGTGTCTCCAGTAACACTGTTCTTAAACCCCGTGTGAAAAGAATAAATCTTTTAATTAAGATTACTAGAATTTCCAATTATATTTAGTAATTGGAATAAAATGGAATGTGAATTGGGTTTATTGTGAACTATATTTTTAACGACATTTGTTCTTTAACCCGATTAACAGTGAAATGTGATTTGGAATATGTGAATCTTTTAATTAAGATTAATGGAATTTTCCAAAGTAAAGTTTTCCAATTTAATAAAATAAATTGGAATGGAATGGAATTCAGTTTAGTAATAATCGAAGTGAGCTTCTATGGAGGAAGGCTGTTAATATATATGGAATTTAAAAGGCTTTGTCATTATTCCATTTATATTATTAGTCGGATAAGGAAATTGGTATCGATTATATATTGATCTGTTCTCCGTGAAGATTCCATAATTAATGGAATGTGATTTTGGGTTTATCATGAACTGTGTTTTAATTGACATTGGTTCTTTAACCCAGTTAAAGACAGGATCACATTCTAATATTGTATTTCGAACTGTATTGTTGATCTTTGCTAAATATATATCTATTTGGTGGTGGAGAATTTGTTCTCTTGCTTAACACCCTTCTCTGAGACGTATAAGCTTAGAGGTTATATATTGGCAGAAATCAGTGGTACGATGTAGATTGTTGATGTGGCATGTTTGTGTTTTCAAAGTTAAATAATCATTAAATAATGATTACTGGAAGAATAATACCAATTGGAGTTTTAATGAATCTTTAATTAAATTGAAATGAGAAAGTGATAATTTAAGTTAACAAATTTGGGAAATGATCGTTAAATCTTTAATTTGACTTAAACGTGAAATGGTAATTAATTTTACCGATAACACTGTGGTTTTAGATATGGAGTACTACCAGTTTTGCTCCATGTGATGAATTGGTTGGGATTAGGAATAATGAATAAATGATTACTTCGGTAAGGCTCGATAACCCTGACTAGTTGATAAACCTTAATTCGGTTTTGGATTGATATCCAAAGGAATATTAAAGAATAAATTTAAAAGAATTTATCTTTGATAAATTTACGGGGAACCTTTCCCTAAAGATGTGAATATTTGAATATAAGAATATTCTGAATTGGAATGAGGCGTATGATGTGTTTTTATAGCATTGATTACTGATTATAAAATACGTGAGTGACTCGGAAAGATCGGGTTTAACCCATTCTGAATAATGAATACGACGACTAAATGTCGATGGTGAAGACGGTGGTTGAAGATTGGAGTTCTTCACATCATTTGGATGATTACTGATGTCTTGATTGGGCTATACACCCAAGACAAGGTAATAAGTGGTGATAGTCCAGACATACTTAGATCGAATGAATAGGCGAGGGCCTCTCTCCTGTATTGGACATATGGGACAAGGAATAAGGTGCCTCCGGTTTCGTTCAGACCCAGAATGGACTTATAAATGGATGTGTGTCTGACATTGGATTTTATTCTATGTCAATTGATTTCTATTAAATATATATCTGTTTGGTGGTGGAGAATTTATTCTATTGCTTAGCACCCTTCTCTGAGACGTACGAGCTTAGAGGTTATATATCGATAGACGTCAGTTGCATGGCGTGAATTGTCAGTATGACATGCAGAGATGCAGTGATCAAGGCTTCTGTTGAAAAGCAGAGTCTTGTGGTTGATGATCAAAGCACGGCTTTTGTGAAGACCCGTAACTTCCCCGGTAACGAAAGAGCGGATACTTTGAGGATAAGACGAATCAGAATGCAAATAGAAGAATATTTCATTGTTAATTACAACAATTCCATCATAATACAAGATTATACAGAGTATGAATAATTATAATACCACAGAAAAATATCAGAGATTTAAATACATTTAAATACATCGCAGCGGAAAAATAATACAATACTCAACTGAAAGAGATATACATATACAGAGCTTTCCGGATGTCGTTCCAGCTGTAAATCAGGATCCTGTGAATATAAATCTGCAAAACCAAAACTACTAGCTGCCCGTGTCAAAATAAGGGCACCTAGAGTTTAGGTTAAAACAATAAACTCCAGGTCAGTCATGGGACTGGTGTGAGAACTAAAGCAGTTATTAATCTTTGTTTTAAAGTTAGGAAAATCAAGGGACCACGCCATATAACATGGAACGGGCTTCCTCCCAAGATTGCCAGTCCATAAAACAACAACGCAATGCTAAATAAAGAAGAATGAAGCTATTATAAGACCCAGGTCCCATCACACAATGCAACGCAAGCCAGAGGATAGGGTTTTTACCTTATAATAGCCAAAGAATAATTAATATGCTAAAAACAAATCATGTGACACTATTATAAGTGCATAGTGCATAAAAAAATTTCAATGTATCAATCATAGACGGCATAAGTGCCCCATACCACTATGTCGCCATAGTAGGCTCTACAAATAAAACTGCAAAGTCACGTATTGGAATTTGGATTTCCATCTATGAATCAAGGCCAAGGATCGTCCTCTACCGAATTTGAGACAATCTAGCCCATGTCTCAGGAAAGTACTCTGTCAAGCCTTTGGATCATCAGGGCCGGCCCACCGATGTGGATTAAAATGCCTGAACACTGCGTTTCCCCGCCCTTTGGGGAGTAAATGAGCCAAATGACTCCATCGGCTCCACTCAGTCACCGATATATCTGAGGCGCCTCGCATCAGCAACAACCACACAGATGAAAATAATATAAATGTCAAGGCTGGTAGGTCGCTGACACCACCCTAGCTAGAAGGAAACACATGCCCTCCCTGAGGTCCTCTCCCGTTTCTGGTTCACAACCGGGGTGTGAGGCTCGCGAATCAATGTTACACAAAGCTATGCCACACAGGCGGTGCTTTGATCATCAAACACAAGACTTTGCTTTTCAACAGAAGCCTTGACCAATTGCCACTTAGGCATGCCACACAGACTATTCACTCCATGCGATTGACATCCATCAATATATAACCCCTGAGCTCATACGTCTCAGAGAATGGCGTTAAGCAAGAGAATGAATTCTCCGCCGCCAAACAGATATATATTTAATAGAAATCAATCGCATAGAATAAAATCCAATATCAGACACACGGTCCATTTACAAGTTCGTTCTGGGTCTGAACGAAACCGGAGGCACCTTGTACCTCGCATATCCATTGATCTCCAAGTACGTCTAGAAGATCACCAACAGATTCCCTCCTCTTGGGTGTACAACCCAATCAAGATCATCAGTAATCACCCAAACGATGTGAAGACCTCCGGTCTTCGACCACCGTCTTCACCCTCGACACCACGTTGAATCAGTTATTCAGAATTGGATAAACCCGGTCTTTCTGAATAACTCGCGTATATAATAAACAAGTGTTACACAAACACAACATACGCCTCATTCCAATTCAGAATATTCTTTTATTCAAATATTCTTACACTTTGGGAAATGTTCCCATTAATTTTACCAAAGATAAATTCTGTAAGTTTATTCTTTAATCTTCTTTTGAATATCAATTCAAACTAGTCGGGATTAGCGAACCACACCGAAGTAATCATTTATTGTCCAATCCCAACCTATTCATCCCATGAAGTAAAACTGGTCATACTTCATATCTAACACCACGGTGTTATCGGTAATTTCAATTACCATTTCACGTTCAAATCTAGTTAAAGATTTAACTATCGCCTAGAGCAAAACTGGTGATACTCCATTCCCGATCATTTCAATCTAATTAAAGATTCGTTAAAACTCCACTTAGTTTTAATCTTCCCAAAAATCAATATTAATGATTGTTTAACTTGGGAAATCACATCCTGTCTTTAACTGGGTTAAAGAACCAATGTCATTTAAAACACGGTTCGCTATAAACCCAAAATCACATTCCATTCCAATTTAATTATTGAAACTTCTGGTTACTTTTAAAACCCTTTCAAATCCAATTTATTTATTCCAAAAATAAATAAATTATTATTCTTGTTCAAAACTAGTTCATTTCGATAAAAATCTATTTTTATCTTTTCAAATTTGGAATTTTTCATCTCAATTCTTCACAAATCATTTCTTATGATTTTACACAAATTATTACTATTTTTAATCATTTTATCAAGGCCCATACAGTCGAATTCCATCAACGGCCATCGAACTGCACTTACAACGACCTTTTCCAAATTTGATTTAGACATAATTCCAAATCCAACCGTTAGATTTCAAATCTCTAATATTCGTTAGAAAGCTCTTTTCGATACGAACCCAACGGTTCAGGTTTTAGAAGAATCCGATGGTCGGATCTCCCGTAATATCCATTCGAAGTCAATGGTCGAAATTCGCGAACTGCCACGGCGCGGCGCGTTCTATTCAGGCCATTATATTCATGATATATATATTTCGTCGATTTCAATTCAAAAAGTATTTTATAAATCGTTTTAAATTCATTTTCGAAACGATTTCAACTTCATATTCAATTTCGAATCAAAAATGTTCACATCATCGATATACAAGTGAAAATATTTCAAAACGTTATATTTTGAAATCACTTTCTTTTCTATATTCATTATAAAAATGAATAAAATCGATATAAATATCGTTCACGTCAAAATGGCGTCAATCTAATCAACATGACTTTTATTCAACACATGAATGTTTATTCTATTCAACACATGAATATTTATTCTATTCAACACATGAATATTTTCTATAATATTCCTTATTTTCCAAATCGGAATGAGGCCCAATCAATTACCATATAAGGTTAATTATATGGATTTTTTACAACACATGTATATAATAGCAACGATAAATCATTAACCATCATCCAGAGTGCACCACACAACTGCATAAGCATTAAATATAAATAATTAACACTTACACAGTCTGTTAACCCATCGATTGACATACAACTAAACAACCAGGATTAGTGTACGTCAAATATCATCCCAATACCCGTGTGGGGTATCACATCAACAAACACAGATTTTTATTTATGCAGTTGGGAGATGTGTAAAATTTATCGTCCCAATCAATATCAGTCAAATCGGTGTACATAAACAAATTGTTCGATTTGTAAATGAATATTTATTTTACTTCAACACATGAATTTATATTTTACTTCAACACATGAATATATATTTTATTTCAACACATGAATATATATTTTATATCAACACATGAATATATATATATTTTGTTTCAACCCATGAATATATATTTTACTTCAACACATGAATATATATTTCTTTTCAACACATGAATATGTATTTTACTTCAACACATGAATATATGTTTCATTTCAACACATGAATATATATTTTACTTCAACACATGAATATATATATTTTGTTTCAACCCATGAATATATATATTACTTCAATACATGAACATATATTTCGTTTCAACACATGAATATATATTTTACTTCAACACATGAATATATATTTTGTTTCAACCCATGAGTATATATTTTACTTCGACACATGAATATGTATTTTATTTCAACACATGAATATATATTTGATTTCACAACACAAACAATCACATAAGCATACAAGTCGTCCATGGTCTGTGGACGACGGGTGTCGGGTACTGCTAAGCACTGTCTGCATCCTAGTATATATTTCAACTAGAAATTAAAATAAAAGCGAGGAGTTCTCACCGTGGGGTTCCACTTCGCCATTTCATTTCTGAATGGCTTGGATTTGCCTGACATTCCATCTCAACCATTTCACGCTGTTTACAATAAAAAATCACATTTTTTACTCTTCACATCTAATAAAAATCATATTTTTATTGCCATATTTATATAAAAATTATATTTTTAACTTCCTACTTATATAAAAATTATGTTTTTAACTTCCTACTTATATAAAAAATATATTTTTAACTTCCTACTTATATAAAAATTATATTCTTATTATTACTCTACATAAATAAAAATCATATTTTCGTTAAATCAAAATCATAGCTTTACTTTAAGAAAAATCTCGTCTTTTACTCTAAGAAAAATCTAATCTTCACGATAATAAAAATCTAATCTTTATATTATATGTTTATCTTTATTCGACTAAAATTCATATCTTCTTTTCAAATATGTTTCTAACATGTAAAAACTAATTTAAACTAGGTTTTTAACTCAAATAAAATCAGATTTTAAAAATAAAATAATATAAAAACTCACCTAGATGTTGTAAAAATCAGATCTTTGCCATTGAGGGGTTTCACGTCAGGGGGGCTGTGTGTGCTGAATTCGGTGGCAGAGGGGGTGCCTCCAACAGGCGGCGCGGTGGGCCCTAGCATCTCGGTGGCGGCAACGATTTGAAAGGGGGAGGTTTTAGGGTTTATACGCGAGGAGAGAGAGGAGGATGAACGGGAGGGGGTGGCGTGCGAGAGGAGGCCAGAGGGGGATGAGACGCGGTGGTCGACGGCGATGGTGAGGCTGAGGGAGGGTCGCGATTTCTCTGATGCTGGTTTTTTTTTCTTTATTTCCCAGATCGAACGAGAAATGGGGAAGGGTTGACTGGGGGAAAAGGGAAAGAGGGGGTATTATATAAATTTATATATTTAATTTTATTTTTTATTCTAAAAAGTAACTTTTCCATATGAACCCCAAATCCAACCCACCGACAGTCGCCACTAGCTAATTACCCCCATTTCGAACACAATGGGATATGTTTCGTAACCCAATTCGGCTGTTATGATCAATTATCGTTAAATTGAATATATAAATCTTTATATATTCAATTTAAATGCACATTTCGATTTACCGGGGCTACATACTAACCCTAAAAATTCCCCAAAAATATTTTCTAGCTTCGTATTGACGATACGGTTCTAACAAAACAAATTTCGTCAAATTCTGAGACCGTTTGAAAAATGGCCATTTTAAAGTGCCAGAATTCCATAGCGACTATTCTGAATTTCCAACTGGACATAACTTTTTATTCCCGCTATGAAATTTCAATTTTTCGGATTCGTTGGAAAGATATTTTCAATTAGATTCTAATATTTTTGGTTTCGCTAAAATCCGGTTTATTTTGAATCATGTACATTCATTTGAACTTTGAAATCAAAATTTCAAACTACCGCGCCATTTTCAATTCCTTTTATAATTAAAATAAAATATTTATTTCCTAACGTCGATTCAAATAAAAATATACGTTCTAATTCTATTCAAAATAAAATTCTCATCGTCATTATTTAAAATAATTCATTTTAAATATTCAAAATTCACTAAAAATGCCAAAATAAAAATTTTAAATTGGCTCGGATTTCCGGGTTATTACAATCTCCCCCACTTAAAACTTTTCGTCCCCTAAAAGGAACAAAGCCGAAAGTTGTTTTACAAACCAACTCAACTTTCATGATTTTCATTATGGCTCAAGTTCTTCAACTTTTCAATTTCTAAGAACTTTTCAAATTTTTCAAAAATTTGGCTAACACCCTAAATTTTTGAAATTTTTTGCCATAACCTCGCCTGCATTGGGGACTTCGGGATATTTCAAATAGCCTCCCATGGCCCTCATCAATCCAAAAAGAAAAAGAAACAGCCAAGCGGATAGCCAATCAGCTCATAAAATCATCCAAAACCCAATAAATTTGTAAACATGTACCTATTTGTCGGGCAAACAATTTTATTCTTCTGCTCTAGCCTCCTTGCTATAACCTGTTCAATGTAAGTACATGCATATGCATGCAAATGCGACTAATTTTCAATACAACTCACTATTTGATTCAATTTGGCTATAGGTTCAACATTTTAATTAATCAACCAATAATCAAACAACACAATCAGCAATCAATTAGTTGATTGATGTTTCAAATTCATAATTTTGGTACATAGTCAAAAATCGCATTTTTGGTGCCAAATCACAACAATAGGCCCTATCTAATTTTGGTTCTCACATCAGTCTAATGGAGATATATAGACATCACACTTTCGAAACTCGAACATAAATACTGATGATGTGGCCAAATCATCAGAATCATCCTCGGGTGTCTAGAATGTGATTCTATATCTATCCAGTATATTAAAAATTCAAATACACGCGGATTAGACATATGCGCAAAATATTTATATACTTGATTGTCCAAATCAATCCAAATAAATATTCAAATACGTTGAATAAGGTTTACATTTTCAAAATAAAATTCGTTTTCATTTTAAAAATATACTCTTCACACTCGTTCTAGGATACTACTGATCCCATCTCTAACGAGTCATTCCCATTGGATATTACTAATCTAATCTCTAATGAATTCTTTCGTTCGGTTCTAATGTGCCTTGTTCTACGAGCTATGTAAACCAAAGCTCTGGTATCTACTAAGAAGACCCATAATTTTCCCGGTAAAGAAAGAGCGGATACTTTGAGGACAAGACGAATCAGAACGCAAACAGAAGAACATTTCATTGTTAGTTATAGCAATTCCATCAGAATACAAGAATATACAGAGTATGAATAATTATAATACCACAGAAAAATATCAGAGATTTAAATACATCGTAGCGGAAAAATAATACAATACTCAACTGAAAGAGATATACGGATACAGAGCTTTCCGGATATCGTTCCAGCTGTAAATCAGGATCCTGTGAATATAAATTTGCAAAACCAAAACTATTAGCTGCCCGTGTCAAAATAAGGGCACCCAGAGTTTAGGTTAAAACAATAAACTCTAGGTCAGTCATGGGACTGGTGTGAGAACTAAAATAGTTATTAATCTTTATTTTAAAGTTAGGAAAATCAAGAGACCACGCTGTATAACACGGAACGGGCGTCCTCCCAATATTATCAGTGCATAAAACAACAGCGCAACGCTAAATAAAGAAGAATGAAGCTATTATAAGACCCAGGTCCCATCACATAATGCAACGCAAGTCGGAGGATAGGGTTTTTACCTTATAATAGCCAAAGAATGCTTGATACGCTAAAAACAAATCATTTGATACTATTATACATGCATAGTGTATAAAACAATTTCAATCATAAGTATTAATCATAGACGGCATAAGTGCCCCATACCACTATATCGCCATACTAGGCTCTACAAATAAAACTACAAAGTCAGTATTGGAAATTGTATTTCCATCTATGAACCGAGGCCAGGGATCGTTCTCTACCGAATTCAAGACAATCTAGCCCATGTCTCAGGCAAGTACTCAGTCAATCCTTTGGATCGTCAGGGCCGGTCCAACGATGTGGATTAAAATGCCTAAACACTGCATTTCTCCGCCCTTTGGGGCGTAAATGAGCCAAATGACTCCATCGGCTCCACACAGTCACCGATATATCCGAGGCGCCTCGCAACACAACAACCACACAGGTGAAAATAATATAAATGTCAGTGCTGGTAGGTCACTGACACCACCCTAGCTAGAAGGAAACGCATGCCCTCCCTGAGGTCCTCTTCCGTTTCTGGTTCACAACCGGGGTTTGAGGCTGGCGAATCAACGTTACACAAAGCTATGCCACACAGGCGTTGCTTTGATCATCAACCACAAGACATTGCTTTTTAATAGAAGCCTTGATCAATTGCCACTTAGGCATGCCGCACAGGCAATTCACTACATGCGATTGATATCCATCAATATATAACCCCTGAGCTCGTACGTCTCAGAGAAGGGCGTTAAGCAAGAGAATAAATTCTCCGTCGCCAAACAGATATATATTTAATAGAAATCAATCACACAGAATAAAATCCAATGTCAGACACACAGTCCATTTACAAGTTCGTTCTTGGTCTGAAAGAAACCGGAGGCACCTTGTACCTCGCATATCCATCGATCTCCATGTACGTCTAGACGATCACCAACTGATTCCCTCCTCTTGGGTGTACAACCCAATCAAGATCATCAGTAATCACCCAAACGATGTGAAGACCTCCGGTCTTCGACCACCGTCTTCATCCTCGACACCACGTCGAATCAGTTATTCAAAATGGGATAAACCCGGTCTTTCTGAATAACTCGCGTATATAATAAACTAGTGTTACACAAACACAACATATGCCTCATTCCAATTCAGAATATTCTTTTATTCAAATATTCCTACACTTTGGGAAAGGTTCCCATTAATTTTATCAAAGATAAATTCTTTAAATTTATTCTTTAATCTCCTTTTGAATATTTATTCAAACTAGTCGGGATTAGCGAACCACACCGAAGTAATCATTTATTTTATTTTCCAATCCCAACCTATTCATCCCATGAAGTAAAACTAGTCATACTTCATATCTAACACCACAGTGTTATCGGTAAATTCAATTACCATTTGACGTTCAAATCTAGTTAAAGATTTAACTATCGCCTTGAGCAAAATTGGTGATACTCCATTCTCGATCATTTCAATCTAATGAAAGATTCATTAAAACTCCACTTAGTTTTAATCTTCCCAAAAATCAATATCAATGATTGTTTAACTCGGGAAATCACATCCTGTCTTTAACTGGGTTAAAGAACCAATGTCATTTAAAACATGGTTCATTATAAACCCAGAATCACATTCCATTCCAGTTCAATTATTGAAACTTCTGGTTACTTTTAAAACCCTTTCAAATCCAATTTATTTATTCCAAAAATAAATAAATTATTATTCTAATTCAAAACTAGTTCATTTCGATAAAAATCTATTTTTATCTTTTCAAATTTGGAATTTTTCATCTCAATTCTTCACAAATCATTTCTTATGATTCTACACAAATTATTACTATAATTTTAATAAGGCCCGTACAGTCAAATTCCATCAACGACCATCAAACTGCACTTACAGCGGTCTTTTCCAAATTTGATTTGGACATAATTCCAAATCCAACCGTTAGATTTCAAATCTCTAATATTCTTTAGAAAGCTCTTTTCGATATGAACCCAACGGTTCCGATTTTAGGAGAATCCAACGGTCGGATCTCCCATAATATCCATTCAAAGTCACTGGTCGAAATGTGCGAACTGCCGCGGCGCGGTGCGTTCTATTCAGGCCATTATATATATAATATGTATATATTTCGTCGATTTCAATTCAAAACGTATTTTATAAATCGTTTTAAATTCGATTTTGAAACGATTTCAACTTCATATTCAATTTCGAATCAAAAATGAATATTCCACATCATCGATATACAAATGATAATATTTCAAAACGTTATATTTTGAAATCACTTTCTTTTCTATATTCATTATAAAAATGAATAAAATCGATATAAATATCGTTCACGTCAAAATGCCGTCAATATAATCAACACGACTTTTATTCAACACATGAATGTTTATTATATTCAACACATGAATATTTATTCTATTCAACACATGAATATTTTCTATAATATTCCTTATTTTCCAAATTGGAATGAGGCCCAATCAATTACCATATAAGGTTAATTATATGGATTTTCCACAACACATGTATATTATAGCAACGATAAATCATCAACCATCATCCAGAGTGCACCACACAACTGCATAAGCATTAAATATAAATAATTAACACTTACATAGTCTGTCAACCCATCAATTGACATACAACTAAACAATCGGGATTAGTGTACGTCAAATGTCATCCCAATATCCATGTGGGGTTTCACATCAACAAACACAGATTTTTATTTGTGCAGTTGGGCGATGTGTAAAATTTATCGTTCCAATCAATATCAGTCAAATCGGTGTACATAAACAAATCGTTCGATTTGTAAATGAATATTAATTTTACTTCAACACATGAATTTATATTTTATTTCAACACATGAGTATATATTTTATTTCAACACATGAATATATATTTTATTTCAACACATGAATATATATATTTTGTTTCAACCCATGAATATATATTTTACTTCAACACATGAATATATATTTCGTTTCAACACATGAATATATATTTTACTTCAACACATGAATATATATTTCGTTTCAACACATGAATATATATTTTACTTCAACACATGAATATATATTTTACTTCAACACATGAATATATATATTTTGTTTCAACCCATGAATATATATTTTACTTCAACACATGAATATATATTTCGTTTCAACACATGAATATATATTTTACTTCAACACATGAATATATATTTCGTTTCAACCCATGAATATATATTTTACTTCAACACTTGAATATATATTTTATTTCAACACATGAATATATATTTGATTTCACAACAAAACAATCACACAAGCATACAAGTCATCCATGGTCTGTGGACGACGGGTGTCGGGTGCTGCTAAGCACCGTCTGCATCCTAGTATATATTTCAACTAGAAATTAAAATAAAAGTGAGGAGTTCTCACCGTGGGGTTCCACTCCGCCGTTTCATTTCTGAATTTATGAATGGCTTGGATTTGGCTGACATTCCATCTCAACCATTTCACGCTGTTTACAATAAAAAATCACATTTTTTATTCTTTACATCTAATAAAAATCATATTTTTATTATCATACTTATATAAAAATTATATTTTTAACTTCCTACTTATATAAAAATTATATTTTTAGCTTCCTACTTATATAAACATTATATTATTATTATTACTCCACATAAATAAAAATCATATTTTTATTAAATCAAAATCATATCTTTACTTTAAGAAAAATCTCGTCTTTACTTTACGAAACATCTAATCTTTACGATAATAAAAATCTAATCTTTATATTATATTTTTATCTTTATTCGACTAAAATTCATATCTTCTTTTCAAATATGTTTCTAAATATAAAAACTGATTTAAACTAGGTTTTTAACTCAAATAAAATCATATTTTAAAAATAAAATAATATAAAAACTCACCTAGATGTTGTAAAAATCGGATCTTTGCCATAGAGGGGTTTCACGTCAGGGGGGCTGTGTGTGCTGCATTTGGTGGCGGAGGGGGTGCCTCCAGCAGGCGGCGCGGTGGGCCATGGCATCTCGGTGGCGGCAACGGTTTGAAAGGGGACAGTTTTAGGGTTTAGTCGCGAGGAGGATGAACGGGAGGGGGTGGCGTGCGAGAGGAGGCCAGAGGGGGATGAGACGCGGTGGTCGACGGCGATAGTGAGGCTGAGGGAGGGTCGCGATTTCTTTGACGCTGGTTTTTTTTTCTTTATTTCCCAGATCGAACGAGAAATGGGGGTAGGTTGACTGGGGGAAAAGGGAAAGAGGGGGTATTATATAAATTTATATATTTAATTCTATTTTTAATTCTAAAAAGTAACTTTTCCATACGAACCCCAAATCCAACCCACCGACTGTCGCCACTAGCTAATTACCCCCATTTCAAACACAATGGGACATGTTTCGTAACCCAAGCTGTTATGATCAGTTATCGTTAAATTTAATATATAAATCCTTATATATTCAATTTAAACGCACATTTCGATTTACAGGGGCCACATACTAACCCTAAAAATTCCCGAAAAATATTTTCTAGCTTCGTATTGACGGTACGGTTCTAACAAAACTAATTTCGTCAAATCTGAGATAGTTTGAAAAATGGCCATTTTAAAGCGCCAGAATTCCATATCGACTATTCTGAATTTTCAACTGGACATAACTTTTTATTCCCGCTATGAAATTTCAATTTTTCGGATTCGTTGGAAAGATATTTTCGATTAGATTCTAATATTTTTGGTTTCGCTAAGATCCGGTTTATTTTGAATCATGTACATTCATTTGAACTTTGGAATCGAATTTTCAAACTACCGCGCCATTTTCAATTCCTTTTATAATTAAAATAAAATATTTATTTTCTAACGTCGATTCAAATAAAAATATACGTTCTAATTCTATTCAAAATAAATTTCTCGTCGTTATTGTTTAAAATAATTCATTTTAAATATTCAAAATTCACTAAAATTGCCAAAATAAAATTTTTAAATTGGCTCTGATTTCCGGGTTATTGCATCTTTAAATAGCATGGCTTTGTGTATAGCGTTAATTCGCGAGCCTCACACCTGGTCTGAGTCAAAAAGGGATAAGGGACCCAAGGAGTGAATGATGTTTCTTCCTAGATATGTGTGGTGTCATGGTATGGAACCCAGACATTTATTTATTTTTACCTGTGTGGATGATGGAATGCAAGGTGCCTCGATATTGGTCCCTAGTGGCCAAGTGATAGGTCTGATAGGACCGTGAAACGTGTGTTCAGGAATTACCAATCCTCAAACGTAAGCGAGGACCGGCCTTGAGGATCCAAGGGTTCACTACGGGGGATCCTGAGGCATTTTCTAGAGTGTCTCGAAGCCAACAAGTAGTACATCCCTTGCCTCGACTCATAGATGGAATCCAATTTCCAATACGTGACTTTTCAGTTTTAATTGCAGAACTACTATAGCAACATAGTAGCATCGAATACTATGCCGTCTATGATTGATACATTTATATTTGAAGCTGATTTTGACATTATATACTTATAGTAATATCAAAAATGATTTGTTTTAAAACATACCAAGCATATTTGGCTATTATAAGGTAAAACTCTATCCTCCGGCTTGCGTTGCATTATGTGATGGGACATAAGTCTTATAATAGCTTCATTTTTCCAAAAACCATTGCGCTATTTATTTTGTGCACGGGTATTCTTGGGAGGAAACTCGTTCCGTGTTATATAACGTGGTCCCTTGATTTACTTTTATTTTAAATTAAAGTTTTAAATAACTGTTTTAGTTCTCACACTAGTCTCATGACTGACCTGGAGTTTATTGTTTTAACCTAAACTCTGGGTGCCCCTATTTTCCACACGGGCAGCTAATAGTTTTGGTATTGCAGATATTATTTTCCCAAGATCCTGGATTTACAGCTGGATCTGTATTTGGAAAGCTTTGTATCCGTTTATTTCTTTCAGTTGTATTTGTTAATGTATTTCCGCTACGCATTGTATTATTTTTCCGCTGCTATGTAATGTAATTTTAATCTCTAATATTTTTCTGATGTATATTATTTATTCATACTCCGTTATATTCTTGTACTCTGATGTAAATTGTTGTAACAACAATGAATTGTTCTATTGTTTGTGTTCTGATTTATCGTGTTATCAACTCAATCAGGGCTTTCTCGTGAGGGCATGTTTGGGTCGTTTCAAATTCACTGTTGTATTTAAATTTTAATAACGAAACAGATTTTGTTTATTATGAAAACATTTTATGTCAGAATCAAATTCTTGAAACATTCCATTTATTACTAGAATCAGTATTCATAATACTGATTTATCATACATAGCCTATTCAAATAATTTGGATCCATTCTGACTTTAATCACTTTTTACATATACATGGTTCAAAGTTAAATATATAAATCACAAATTAGCTATGAAACATGTTTATAATTCTAGATCAAAATTGAAGCAGATTGGGTTTATAAGCCTATAAATTTAACCTGGTGCAATATTAAAATCCAGATTACAAAATTGAATTGAAACCCAGACAAAAGCATATAACATACAGATGAAATATAAACTATTATATATCATGTTGTATGATCTTTTCTGACTAGATTTGATCTAAAATCAAAACATAATCAAGTATTCTGATTTTATACTAAAATTAAAATAAAATAGTCCTAACAATTTTCATATAAATTGATTTCATTAGATCAAAATTGATTGAAAATTGCAGTACTTATCGACAATCAGTAAACTTGACTTCATTCAAAATAATAATATGATAGGTTCATGAATTTAATGCTTATGGATCAAACAGATTTTTATTATAAATATTAACATAGCCTACTCATATAAATAGATCTAAAATCAAGTAATGTTTAGTCAGAATTAATATCTAATATTAATTTGTATTTGAACAAAGTAATTTTGTTTTAGTAACAAATTGATTCGATAGTCCCTACTATTCAAATCAGAATCAAACCACTTGTACATTTGGTTTGATTTTCTAAGATTCGGTCAATTGAATTAATATTTGATATCATATTCAAACGAAATAGTTTTTCATTCCATAATAAAACCAATACTATAAACCCAATTAATCATTTCACTATTAAAAATTACTAATGAGATGGTAATGCATACGACGTACAAACAAGAATAAACCCAAAAACATAGTTCAATTTATAATTTTTTGCAAAATCTGGGCTCCAATAGCACTGAAAGTAACTATTACGGTTTAACAAGTATTTCGCAGTGGAATTACTAAACCCTAAATATGATCTATTACAAAATAATAAATCGAGAACAAATTGATACCTAGGGTTTTTCATGCTTTCGAATTGAGGATGAATATAGGTTGAATCGAACCAATAGCACAACAAGTTGTCGTGCCTCTACCGGTATCCACCAGAACATTTCTCTATTTCAATCAAATTGAAGAAGAGAGTGAAAGGGGAGTGGTACTAGCCGCCATTAGTATTCTAGGTTTTGGGAAGAGGTATTCAACCGCTGTTTTGGTTCGATCTTATCTAAATATAAAGAACCTAGGGTCTCTACCGTGTTTTTAAAGGAATACGTATAATCCTTTTAAAAACAAATATCAACTATAAAATAGGAACCCAAATGAGTACTCATTCCAACATCAAATAAAATATCAACATATCGACATTTTATATATCTAAAATAATTTCTCCTTTACAACGTTCTATTGTGTGACCCTATAAGTTATTACATTGTTGGCAAAGATTTTAAATCGAAATTAAAATCATAAACAGTGATTGACATCTAGTAATACGTCGCTACTACCCAAGTTATAATAAGATCAACGATTTGATGCAACCTTTCCGTAACCAGTGTATAAATGTAATGTAATCCTTTAACTAGCATATCAAGGATTAAAGTCGAGGCATAAAACGTATCACCCTCTTTATGATTTAATCCGTTTATCGTGATCAATGAGCAGACTGTTTAAAAACAAATCAATATTTGAGCACGACCATGCATTTCACAGTCTCACTCAATAATGGGGCCCATGGATATCACTACAAATATATTGTAGGGTTAAATTCCATCTAGATCATTCATAATTTTCATTCAATTCGAGATGTATCCAATAGTCACCGTTATCGTCTAATCTATCACAAGTAACTTTAGATGATATCAAAACACAAATATCCTCGAATGGAATTATAATGATTTCAGGTCTGAGGACCATTACATCACTGTCACTATGAGAATAACTTATGATACTGTTAATTATATTCCATGTAGTTTTATCATGTTGGGTCAACCCAATACGATATTCTCTAATACGAATTTTTGTCATAACATTAATATCACGTATAATAATGATCAATGAGATGTGATCATTATTCAATCAACATACCAGTCTTAATGTTTTATTGTTGTCCGGTATAAACAATAAAACTTGTCTAGGGACATTTAAGAAATATAATACTTAATATATTATATAATCTCAAATTCAAGTCTTACTCAAACTATATAATTCAGTATTATTATTCTAAGGACTTCTATTATGTTAATATTTATATTACGCAGTAAATATAACATAACATAATAATTTTATTCCAAATAAAATAATAACATCAACAATGTTATTTATCACATCAAATGGATTGCCTCTAGGGCATAAACTCTAACGGTTATGTACTGCAGACTTACTAAAGTGAGCTCAGTCCTAGCGTGAAAGTGTAATATTGATGTTGTATGTATTCAAAACATCCTAATATACATATAATTTATATGTAAGTGCTTAATGCATTTGTATTGCTAACAATTCCTACCATATAATCTAACAATCTCAATCCCACCATAGAATCTAATTTTTTTGAGAAAGGCTACAAAATTTAAAAAGTTTATGCCTTCCATCAAATTTTCTTCTAAATGTACTCGAACCAATCTAACTAGATGTTGTGAAGCCTTGACTTCCCATGCTCCACAATATATGTGGTGCCATGAGACGCCAAGGGTCCCGTCTTTATCTCAATTTTCTGATTCATCCCTACCCAAAATTTGCTATAGTGTGATTGTATCTTATCAAAAATATTAGTATAAAAACATGATGAGCTCCTATCATCAACAACCTCTTTTATTTCCCTAATATCGCGAAAGCTCAAATTATAATGCCAAATTTCAAACCTTCACAAGCTATTTAATCAAATTAGAAAATTTCCAAAGTCTAATCACAAAATTGGGTTGAGTATAAATTTGTCAATGGTTATCCCATCAACACTTTGTAATTCAGATGGCTTCCTTGAAATACTTTAAGAGCGTCGGCTAAGTACTAACGGTTAATTATGCTAATCCTATAAACATAAATAGTATACCTACTATCTAAGAGATTTAAAATGCAATCCTCTCATCCTCAACGGTTTGGCTATCCTTTTTGTTTTCTCTCTAGTCTTCAAATGAGGCATGAATCAAAAATTTAATAATTTCCTAAACCAAAATTTCTAAATATAAAAACTTACGTTCTTGTCTACGCTAAGGACTATAATATTTTCCTATGCTCTAATTCGCTAGAATTCAAATTCCAATAAAAGGTCTTTTGCTATAATTTCCATAAATTTGCCCAAACAATAATATTAACATATTTAAGATTATAAGGAATGAATATTGTTTTATTTTGAATAGATAGTGTAAACTACGCACAAGCACATAAAATTGCACATTTAACCTTTTATTTTTTATGTATATTCTTAATAATTTCAAATATAGTCTTCTTTTTTTGTAAAAAACAACAAAATGGATAATTTATAAAATATAAACAAATATCCTTATGCAAACAAAAACACGATCATATTCAAACTAAAAAGGCTAATTTACGCAAATCTAATATTTAAGTTTGTTCCTTAATTTCAAGCTTTAAATTCTTATTCTTGAGGATGACATTCTTAAAAGTAGAACTTTCTCTTTACTAAATATTCCAAAATTGCGAGACCAATACATTTCCTGTTGTTGGCTGCAAATCTAGTTCCACCAGTAACTTGCAAAATTTCGTATATGGTAAATCGCTTAGTTAAATAGTGAAAATTAGGGGGGCATCCCTATTATACTTTCATATTGTAAAGCCGGTCTCTATCAAAGTTGTAAATCTGGTCCCTATTTTCTTGAAACAAAGAAATTTATTGCTAATATGTCAGTAACTTTTATAAATAATTGCCGATATCAGCAACTTTCACTGGTAAAATTTCGTTGTAAATCCTCCCCCTGTTTTCCAGAAACAAAGGAAAAAATATTGCTGAAATGTCAACAACTTTTACAAATAATCGCTTATATGTCAGCAACATTTATACAGTGTACAGAAAAGTGAAAAATTATTGCTGAAATGTTAACAACTTTTGTACATAATTGCTGATATGTCTGCAACTTCACCATGCACAGAAAAGTTGTTGATGTGTTAGCAACTTTTATGAAATGTTGTTGGTATGTCTGCAACAATCAGGGGAAAAAAACAAGGACCTAATTTACATCGAAATTTAGTGAAGGATTTTCGTGTATTTTAAACCTTAATAACGACTTGTGCCAAAAGTACTCTTCCCCTATGAAATTCTGTCCTACTCATTTCACTTAAAATTTAATAAGGGTTTTAATTCCCAAACAACACTGACATAAAGTGGGAATCATTAATCATACCACTTTATAACCTTATCCAATCAATAAAGAGGACCATTAGCAATCACAACCTAGAAATTCTTTTGGAAGTTTTCTCCTATAATTACATAGTCTAATCAGTACCGAGGTATTAATAATTATTTCCAAATCCTTGAGATGCCAGTCCATTATTTTAAATCTTCCATTTTCATCTTCCTCATAAATGTGGTCCATTAATTGTTTTAACATATACATCAAACTAGACCATTCCATGAATACTTACTTAATTCCCTCAAGCTCCATCAAGCGAAATATATTCTTTTTTCAAATCAGTCTCTTTTTTAAATGAATCCCCAAAACTAATTACAAATTTATTTCCCATTAAATTTGCAACTAAAAGCCATGAATCCTACTTTTGAAATTGTAAACTAAGTTACTTATGTTATACCTATATGTATATTGCTAATCACTAGATATGTTCTTAAGCATACTAATTTCTACATTAATTATCTGAGGCAATCTAGTTTACAAGAAAACCTTGATTCTGGAAATCCTTGTACTTGACTAACTTTTCAAATATAAACCTTTGGGACTAATACTAAAATTTCCAGATTAGGTTTTACAACTTATTCTTATGTTTTCTTAGAACCTAGCTCTGACTCACCTAATTTGCTACCTTTATTTACTCCAAGGTTATTTCTTTTTACAAAGGGTAATTTTAGCAGTTACAAAAAATAAATATATTTTCCAAACTATTGTTATATCAATATTATTACTCAAACGTGCATAAATTAAAAAATAGGTATTTAATGTCTTGTCAAAAGCTGAAATGTCAAATTTTGTATTTTTTCCCCAATATCTAAATTTTGTAAAGAGTTTAATGCTCACTTAACTAAATATCAATACATGCTTTCTTTTAATAAAACATTCTTTGTTAAAAATTTCATTTAATTAAAAATGTTACAATAAGGAATTAGATGCCTCTTTTCAAACTTCTAAAATTTTGGAAGCATTTACTAAGTGTTCTTAAATAAGAGCGAAATAAATTTTTTTAACACTTATCTTTATTAACATTTTGAATGTCAACCTTTAACACTTTTCATGAATGATAAACGTTTTAAGATTTTAAATAAAATCTTTTTAACGACTAGTAAAACAAATGCTTATTCTATTTTTGAAAATAAAATCTTAATTAAATATCCAAAACAGAATTAAGCGATAATTAGGTCTCCTAAAATGTCTAGTGGCATTTATTGTATACTTTCAAAATGTGTTGTTACTTTTAAAAAAGATTTTTTTGAAATATTATTCAAAGGCCTGTATTTCTTTTAGCAGTAAAGCTTAATAACCTCTTCATGTAGTTATACATACTTGCATATATATATATATATATATATATATATATATATATATATACACGAACTTTTATTGCCATGTGTATTTTAAATCTCACACCAATCTATGTTTGAATTTTGAAAAACTTTTATTACCCATGAATGTTTCTTTTAAAAACATAACCATTCATCCTAATTTATTTGCACCTCTAAAGATGCTTTTCAAAATTCATTTAATAATCACAAATTACAGAATTTGCATATTTGGTGTAATGGCCCAAATTTCCGTACTCTTTGAGTTGACTAAATTCACCATATGTCCAACCCAAATTGCACAGATATACGAATAATTATGAAATAAAAAAGAAAAAGATAGAAGTAGAAACAAAAACAACAACACGGAATCTCACATCACAGCGGAAAATAATAATATATGCATATAATAACTTTTGGAATACAAAATTTCAACTGTATAAATATACCATTATCAAAGTACAACACGACGGAAATAACAATAACTATATAACGTTGAAGCCTCCTTCTCCAAACCCCTCCAAGTATATCTGTAAAATTCTGACTACTTGACTGCCCATACAAATTTGGTCACCAAATAGTTTAGGGTAAAACAAAACAAAATAAATTCTGGGTCAGTCATGAGACTGGTGTGAGTAAACTCCAACCACTTGGTTTAACTTTTAAAAATCCTTTTTAAAAGAAAGAACAATCGTAAGACCGATCCATACATAAACACAGATGGTTTTTACCTCACGGTAACCCAAAACATTCTTTGAATAAATATTTTTTTGATATTATAATAGTGACTAAATCAAGTAAATAGCAATCTAGTGGAACACTCGCATCTCAGACTCCACATACATAGTATACAATCAAAACCACAAGCGCTTATTAGAGAATGGATTTCCAACTATGGCAAGGTATGAGACCACCTTCTGATAGTGTATCTCTAGAGCGGAATATACTAGGTTCAACAAGAACATCTTGCAACCTAGGCTAAACATAACCGACCACTCACCTCAGTTGAGTGTACCGAATGTATTAACACCAATGGTTGGGAATAACAATCGTTCTAAAGCATACAATAGTGATATAATAAAGAAGCAAACAGATTTTATCTAGATCAGGTGACGCTACACCCTAATTGGTAGCGACCCACTTATCCATGCGACCTACCCGATTTTATGTCATTTCTAGGTTGTGAGGCTTGAGGTCATATCTTACCTTTTTAACACCAAAGCAATCATTCACTTTGAATGGCACATCGTCAAACCCACCAAATCATTTATTGATTTCCCCAAAAATATCATGGGTATAAAGTTAAGAGAAATGAATTCCTCCTCCACCAACATAGGTACTTCTGAAGTGATCAATGTAGATAATCTGTTAGGCATACTTTATCAGACAATCATCCATACAAATTGTACTGGGACCAGACAAACCGAAGGCACTATTCCATCAATCCATCTTAGGCAATTTCTACCTAGGATTTACAGAACAACCCTTGCAGTTTACTACGTCTTCAATTATCTTCAGCATAATTTGATTTGCAACGCTTATGCCCATATGGAGTTGTTTTCGGATAATAAATCCAACCGGTCTTTCCGTATTGACAACGGAAATATAAAATGGACCAAAAACTTTGATAGCCGGTTATTTAACTATCAAAGGAAAACATGCATACAACAAACGCCCATATTTCCAAATGGAAATTTTATGGATCAACCATCAAACAACAATGAGCCTTTTAAATTAATTTCGCATTTATTTACCATTTCTCAATTTCAATATAATAATATTCAACTATCATTTCACTTTTACTTTATTAACCTCTCATTGTAAATTGTTAAGTGAATAAATCTCTAAATATACAACCACGAAGGCTGAAACCAACATCTGATTGACACCTCGAAAGTTCCTCAACTCAACTTACTGCAACAGGTTCCAATTTCCCTTTCTACTTCTAAAATTACATTATAAGTTTATTTTCTTATTAAATTCATGTATAATTGATAAGTCGATTTCTAAGTATCAAACTTTCTTAAAAAATTCTATCTCCTTAAATTTTCGCAAAATTTCACCAGCGTCTCCTTTGTGAAGCTCAATCGGTATAACTACAAATTGCCTCTCTAGTCCCTTTCCATTCAAAAAGAAAATCAAAAAGTCAAGCGACTTGCCAAATAGGCTTATAAAATCTCATATTTAATTAAATACATACCTTTTTGACGAGCATTCAATTTATTTCTCTTCATACACTTCATTCCATACTTGTCTAATATATATCCAATCATTCCCAGTTTATTCCAACTCAATCCAATCGTTTTAACACAATTCACTAATTAATTCGCTAATTCGCTCTTTTGCCTTATCCGCTTTTAGTTTGAACATATCACATTCATATATATTTTTAATTTGGTTACAAAGCAATCGAATTCCATTTCCAACTCAAGTCTCATATTCGATTTCAATTATGAATTCAAAAATCTCCTTCACTTATCCGAAGTCCAATTTCGATCCAAAACTCCATTAACAAATTATTCTTCAAATTTGTTAATTCTATTTAATAATTAAAAATCTGATTTTTTGTTTCAAAAATCATTCTATTTACTCCACTTGAGTTCATATTTATTTTGTAAATCAAGTCTGGATTTCTCTAACGGAAATCTAAGTTTTATTCGCCTAAAATCCATTTATTAATTTAAAGAAACAGTTATGGTTTAATAACGATTAGAATGCTGTTTTTCGGGAAATTTCATTTTGACATTACTCAAAATCAATAAGATAAAATCAAGAATTTTCTCTTTCATTAGAAAATTATTACTCAATAGGTCCGAACTATTCTTGTTTTAAAGAATTCTGACTTATATTGAGTTTTATATACTGAAGTTCGAAACATCAAATTACGAACTACCCTACTGCGGCGAGCTCGTATAAATTATATTTAAACATTTAAACTTCGTTTATTAATAAATTTCAACCTCATTGTTATATAATTTAATATATATTAAACCAATTTTCCAAATCCAACTTAATATTTCTGATTAACCTACATCGTCAATTATTTCATTACTCGGTTATAATTTTATTTACAATTCAACCTTCTATATTAAATTCCAATTCCTTTGGAAATAAACGATTTCATAAAATTCAAAGAAATCGAATTTTACTTATATATTACTTGGATTTATCTCAGTTCAGTTTATTTCGAATTACAGAATAAAATATTTCATTCCCTTTTTAGAACGAATTCCAATTCCTTTTTAAATTAATACTTGAATTTTAAAATTCCAAATTTATCCCATGATAATTGTCTCTCTTTATTTATAAACGTCATTTATTAATTTAATTTCTTGTTTTATATAATAATACAAGTTCAATTTCAAAATCTATTTGAAACCTAATTCCTATTTTGGAATATTTTATTTATTATAACTTATATATATGCAGAATCTATTTTCATATTTTCCAATACTAGAAATATAAACTTTTTTGCTATGTAAAAGAAAAAAAGAAATATAAAATTTTTAAATATTAAATTTATTTATATAAATTCGACATAGTTGAATTCCAATTAAGTTTACATTCTGAATATCGGAATAACTTCCATTGTTTCTTTTAGAACCGATTCCAAATTTCCTTTTTAAATTCGTACTTGAAATTTAAATCATTAAATTATCCAATGATAATTTTTTTCATATAAATTTATAATGTCGTTTATAAATTCGACTACTTTTTTTATATAAAGCAAGTTTTTATTTAAAAAATCCATTTGAAATTTAATTTCTACTTTAGGAAAATAATTTTTCCTTATATATCTCAAAATTCCTTTCATGATATATATATATATATATATAAATGGCCAGTGATATACAAACATCGAAAACCCCCAATAATCAATTACAGATTTTTCTAACACATCATTATATATGGAACAACAATAAATAAATTTGAGCAATCCAGTTCGATCCTTTCAACCCGTTTTTCCTGCATTACAGATGTTAGACAACATAAATAATACCCATCTTGCTTCTAGGTGGGATGTCGCGGTATAGAAGGTCATCCACTATATATATTGTGAGGCGCATAAGGTATCATCCGCTAATGGTACTGTGGGAAATATCAATATCCAACCACCAAGCCTAAATATAACTTATATATATATATATATATATATATTCTAATAGCCACAACCACCAAGCCTAAATATAAATAACATATATAATAGCCACAATTCATCAACAATTATTAAATGCATCCAAACATTTAGCAAACAACATACAAAATTATTTAAAATAAAAATTCGTTTATAATAAAATTATAAATGAACCATAGAGATTGATTTTACTCACCTTGAATTTATTTCACTGAATATCCGTTTAAATTAAATCGAGTACCATTCGATTTAAATTAAATTCCAGTCAACTCTGATCGACTCCAAATGAATTCTAGATTATAAGATCTGCAACTACAAACTCTATTTTATGATTTTTCCCACCTTATATAAATTTAATATATTTCCTTATAGAATTATGATTTATAAAAATCAAATGATTTATTTAAATTAATTGTTAAAGCTAACTACCTGAACTTCCTTTTTCCTCCTTTACCAAAAACGAACTACCTGTAATATTCAAATCCCATGAACTGTAGCCCTTCCAATGTCCCTTTTCCTTGTCGCTAACTCCAAACTCGACATCACCAAGCAACCCAAATTCGGCTGTAAATGTCGTGCCTCCTTTCCATCATTCATCCACCCCTACTGACCAACTCGCTGAATATTTACCTCCAACCTGTTTTGCGTGACTTGTAACCCTTACCAAAATCACGACGTCATTAATCCCCATAACCCAGCGCTTCGCGTCTACTTTCGAACTCACCCAATACCCTTGACTTCGACTCTTGAAAACCTAACCTTGTCCAACTCCACGCGTGCTACCCTTTCCTGTTCGACCGCGACCTCCATTTCATCGCCTCTCGCGATTTGCGATTCCTCCTTTTTTGGATCGGTCAACTTCTTTTTTTCAATGAGGAAGAATTCACGGCTTTAAATAGAAAAGAGGAAAACAAATTTCAATTTTGAATAGAAAAAAGTTTAGCCTTTTTTTTCTTTTAGTTCGATTTTGTGAGAGGAAAATCACGGTTTGTTTTTGAATTTAGAAATAAAATGGAGAGAGCGATTTTTGTCATTGAAGTGTGAATCGAATTACAAAAGAAAGAAATGAAAGAAAGTAAGGGGTTATGCGCGATTTTATAGACAAAAAGGGGGGAAACGTACACAGAATTAAATGTTTGTCACCAGAAGTACAAACATTTTTAATTTCAATTTGATTTTATTTTAATGCAATTTGATTTCAAAAAGTTCTGATTTGATTTTTAAATTAATACGATTTGATATAAAGATATTTTTATTTTATTTAAATATATATCAATTTGATTTCGGTGTGATTTATTATTATAATATGCACATGAAACTTACGCCCGAAGTTATATGTTTAAATGACCACACATGAGCTCCAATCATGATGAAAGTTGATACATTGTTATGGTTTGACGTTAAGGACTCAATAAAATTGGTTTCATCGAAAACCGAGGTCGTTTGAAATTTACTATTCTTAAGTTCTATATTAAATCAATATAATATAATTTAAATTTAAAAACAATTAATTGTCGCTATTCGACTGTTGGAGCAATAACTAAAACTTCGATACCTAAATGAGTTCACAAAAAGAATTTTTTTAAGACCGAACCAATCTCATTCTTTTCTTCATTACTACAACGCGCCAACCGAAGCAGTGCGCTAAAGCGTTCCTCAATAAATTATTATTATCATTTATACTCAAATAGAATTTATAGTGGTCATCTGAATCATTTCGATTCAGCTTAAACTTCGAATTCAATTATTTTGTTTCTATATTACGATAATTCAATGTATTCCAAATTAAATCTGAGTCGATTATTAAATCTATTAATTAAATATAAACATTCATTTATATTATCAACTCAACATTTTAAACAATAATATATTTTAAAAATTAATCAGCTAAAAATCTAGGTCGTTACATTATGAGTAATTAACAGTAACTTCTTTCCTTTTCTTATTGTTCCTCGCATAATGTTCATTAACATCGGGGAAAAGTTAACTATTACATTATTTCCCCTATTCCAGTAACTCCTCTCTACATTTTCAATTGATAAAAATCTTAAAGGAAAGAATTTTATAAATTTATTTACTTTATGTGAAGCTTAACATATAAAATATAGGTAAAACAAGAAAACTAAAAATTCTTGTAAAAATTTAAATTTTAGAAGCTGTTACATGAAAACTATAACAATTACAAATTTACTATTATAAGTTTCACTTTTGTCATTTTTAATTAAAATGCCTTAGGAAAAGTTTCCCAAAAACGCCTTAGGAATAAAACCCCACCTTGCGGAAAAACAAATAGGAACGGATTGATGCTAAGGCAAAACAAACAACAGATAGTCACAAGCAAAACAATCACGAATCAAACAATAAAAGAAAGAACACAAGAGACTTATAGTGGTTCCACTAATGTCTTGTTAGTGTATGTCCACTTGGTAGAGGAGATTTTATTACTTTACTAAATAATAAAATATTACAAGACCGATAATAGAGAGGAAGAAGGAAAAAAATACAACTTTTAGAGATGATACATAGATTAACTTAATCCCTATCCTTATATAAAGATTAATACTTGGGGTTGATGTAATTGATTTAGTTATAAATCAATGCCTAATTAATTCTCCAATTTATTTACTCCTGATAAGATTCCTTGTTAAATAAATCAATCAAAGAATTAATTCCTTACTTCAATATCCAAAAAAAACCTCTTCATATTCTTCCACTTATGTAGGTAATTTATTGCCCTATCTAATTTTGCAAAAGAGGCAATAAATTTTCTGATATCTTCCAAATCTTCTGCAGTTTGAAATATTATATTACTCAAATTAATAATATTTCCTAAATCTTCTCTAAATGAAAATATTGTATCACCATCAATAATATCTTCCAAATCTTTTGCAATTGGAAATATTGTATCACAAAATCTAACAATCTCTACCTTGATACTATATTTCTTTGAAAGCATGCCAACTACACCTACATCCACTTACTCTAAGCATCTTCTCGGACAAAACACCATAGTTACTTCCCCCAATGAGCTTCGGCATGGCCATCACCAATTGCACTTTGTCGGCAAACTCCGGCAACGCCACCGCCTGCTAACTAAGTGTTCAAAGTACCCCCTTCATGCAATTAATACTTATCAATCTTCACTATGAAAACAAACGTCTCCATGAACCATCTCAACACTCTCCCCACACCGTACCACCGCATGGCACCTAGCATTTCGATAAGCGATTCCAGCTCGAGCAAGCCCAAACTTAGCAGTCTACAAAGACTTATGCATATCCACTGCTTTCTCCTTTTATCTCTGACCAACTTCAGACGATCCTTTCTTCCGCTTATCAAGCACATCCTTTTGGAAAAATCCCACCTTGTTGAAGCTTTCCCTTTTGATCATATTTTGCTCATGCAGAAACTCAAAGTCCCTTTTCGTATGCCTAGCTTTGACATCTTTTCCACGAGAATTATAGACTCCAATCCTTGACTTTCCAAGTACAGTGCTTCCCCTCAGGAGATACAAATTATGAAACATATCTCCATTCATCACTACAAATGCACCCTTAGAAACCCTTAGACTATCCTTATCGATAGTCACCTCGCATCTTTTGGATGCCAACCGCCCAAGAGATATCATTGACTTTCGAAGGCTTGGAACATAACAAACACCTGTCAAGGTGCGTATTACTCCTTCATACATACGAATCTTCATAGTACCTTCGCCCATGACTCTACAACTAACATCATTTCCTATAAGAATCAGTATCCCTCTTTTCTTAAAAGAAGTGAAATAATTCTTATTAGGTGTCATATGAAAAGACACCCCCGTATCCAACACCTAATGGTCTGATACATCTGATACTACCGCTGTCAACAAGTCATCAAACAAAAATTCCTCCACCGCAACCAATGAATTTCCAACTTCAATTTTTTCCATCAAGTCCGGACAATCTCTCTTCCAATGGCCTGGTTTCTTGCAAATGTATCACTTACCATCTCTCAACTTTATTTTCTTTTTCTTCTCCCCTTTCTCCATACCAGCTAATAAGGCTTTCGTACTGCTTCCTCCTCTACCTTCACTCAACCCCTTCATCCGATCCCTCAAGTCCTCAGATAGAAGACCTGCCTTCACGTCATTTACTATTAGAGTGTATCTCTGACATAGATAAGACTATTAGCGAAACCCGTGTATCGCTCCGGAAGGGAACACAAAAATCATTGTTGTTTGCTCCTCATCCATTTTCAAGTCAATAGTCTTTATCTTCATCATGAGATCATTGAAGAAGATTAGATGTGCCTTCACTGCAGTACCCTCTCTCTCATCCGCACAGTGAAAAATGTCTTCAGCAAAATCAGACAGTTGGTTAGTGACTTCTTTAAATAGAGTTTTTCCAGCTTGGTCCAAATGTCTTTAGTAGTGGTCTCACCGCTAATCTCTGAAATGACATTTTCTCCCATTGCTAATTGTAAAGTAGTAAATGCCCATCGTTCCATCTCCTTCCTTTCCACGGCTGAAATATCAACCGTTAAGTCCTCACGAGCAACCACATGATGGACATTGTTCCTCATCAGAACAGCTTTCATCCTCTATTGTCACTTTTTGAAGTCTTTATCCACATTCCATCTTTTTATTGCTAACTAAGATCATGCTGCCATATATGTCCCAAATGGCCTTGATACAATTTGAAACGACCCGAACTTCCCCGCGAAGAAAAGAACGGATTGCTTTGAGGACAAGACACATTTGAACAAAAACAGAAGAACATTTCATTGCTTATGCAACAATTCCATCAGAATACAAGAATATTACAGAATATGAATAAATATTACATAGAAAATATTAGAGAATAAAATTACATTTAAATACATCACAGCGGAAAACAATACAAAGCACAACTGGAAACAGATACGTGGATACAGAGCTTTCCAAATACCGCTTCAGCTGTAAATCAGGATCCTGTGAATATAAATCTGCAAAACTAAAACTACTAACTACCCATGGAAAATAAGGGCACCCAGAGTTTAGGTTAAAACAATAAACTCCAGGTCAGTCATGTGACTGGTGTGAGAACTAAAACAGTTATTAATCTTTATTTTAAAGTTCGGTAAATCAAGGGACCACGCCTTATAACACGAAATGGGTTTCCTCCCAAGAATACCAGTGCATAAATCAACAGCGCAATGCTAAATAAAGAATAATGGAGCTGTTATAAGACTCAGGTCCCATCACACAATGCAACACAAGCCGGAGGATAGGTTTTACCTTATAATAGCCAAAGAATGCTTGATACGCTAAATTTCATCTTTTATTATTACTATAAGTGTATAGTGTCAAAACAATTTCAATCATAAGTATCAATCATAGACGGCATAAGTGCCCCATACCACTATGTCGCCATACTAGGCTCTAAAATCAAAACCGCAAAGTCACGTATTGGAAGTTGGATTTCCATCTGTGAACCGAGGCGAGGGATCGTCCTCACCACTTCGAGACGCTCTAGCCCGCCCCTCAGGACTCAAACTCAGGTAGGACCTGGGATCGTCAGGGACGGTCCACCGATGTGGATTAAAATGCCTGAACACTGCGTTTCCCCGCCCTTTGGGGCGTCAATGAGCCAAATGACTCCATCGGCTCCACATAGTCACTGATATATCCGAGGCGCCTCGCAATCCAACAACCACACAGGTGAAAATAATATAAATGTCAGGGCTGGTAGGTCACTGATACCACCCTAGCTAGAAGGAAACACATGTCCTCCCTGAGGCCCTCCCCAGTTTTCAGTTCACAACCGGAGTGTGAGGCTCACGAATTAACGCTACACAAAGTTATGCCACACAAGCGGTGCTTTGATCATCAACCACAAGATTTTACTTTTCAACAGAAGCCTTGATCATTTGCATCTTAGCATGCCACACAGGCAAACCACTCCATGCAACCGATATCCATCAATCACACAGAATGATATCCAATGTCAGACACACAATCCATTTACAAGTCCGTTCTGGGTCTGAACGAAACCAGAGGCATCTTGTACCTCGCATATCCATCGATCTCCAAGTACGTCTGGACGATCACCAACTGGTTCCCTCCTCTTGGGTGTACATCCCAATCAAGATCATCAGTAATTATCCAAACGATGTGAAGACCTCCAGTCTTCAACCACCATCTTCATCCTCGACACATCGTCGATTCAGTTATTCAGAATGGGATAAACCCGGACTTTTTGAATAACTTGCGTATATAATAAATAAGTGTTACACAAACACAACATACACTTCATTCCAATTCAGAATATCCTTTTATTCAAATATTCTTATACTTTGGGAAAGGTTCCCACTAATTTTATCAAAGATAAGTTCTTTAAATTTATTCTTTAATCTCCTTTTGAATATCAATTCAAACCAAATTATGGTTTATCCAAACTAGTTAGGATTAGAGAACCTTACCGAAGTAATCACTTGTTAAATTTCCCATCCCCAACCTATTCATCCCATGAAGTTAAACTGGTCATACTTCATATCTAACACCACAGTATTATTAGTAAATTCAATTACCATTTCATGTTCCAATCTAATTAAAGATTTAACTATCGCCTGGAGCAAAACTGGTGGTACCCCATTCTCGACCATTTCAATCTAATTAAAGATTCATTAAAACTCCACTTGGTTTTAATCTTCCCAAAAATCAATATTAATGATTATTTAACTTAGGAAATTATATCCTGCCTTTAACTGGGTTAAAGAACCAATGTCATTCAATACACGGTTCACTATAAACCCTAAATCACATTCCATTTACAATGGAATGTTCATGGAAAACAAATCGATAAGTATAATCGATATAAACTTCCATATCTGACTAATAATATAAATGGAATAACGGCAAAGCCTTTTAAATTCTAGATATATTAGTTGTCTTCCTCCACAGAAATTCACTTCGATTATTACCAAATCGAATTCCATTCCATTCCAGTTTATTTTATTAAATTGGAAAACTTTACTTTGGAAAATCTCCTTTAAATTTAACAAAAGATTTATAAATTCCAAACCACATTTCACTGTAAATCGGGTTAAAGAACAAATGTCGTTAAAACACAACACACGATAAACCCAATTCACATTCCATTAATTATCGGGTTAAAGAACAAGTGTTATTTAAAACGCCGTTCATGGTAAACCCAAAAATCAATTCAAATTCAATTCCAATTAAATACCATTTAATTGGTATATTCATTAAATCTAAATAAAAAGATTTAATCATTTTCTCAACTGGGTTTAAGAACAGTGTTATTGAAGACATCATTCATGACAAACCTAAATCCCATTTGATATTAAATACAAGGCTCTGAACAGAAAATATATCGGCTTATATTCAATATCAAATTCTATGACCAACAAATATCGTATTGGAAATAACGATATAAATATATCTTTCAAATTTCCATAACAATATCAGTATAATCACGAAATCCAACATCGAAATATTCCAAAGACAATTTCGATTCAAATCCATTTCCACTTCAATTATTGGAAATTCTAGTTACTTTTAAAACCCTTTGAAATCCAATTTATTTATTTCAAAAGTAAATGGATTATAATTCTAGTTCAAAACTAGTTCATTTTGATAAAAATCTATTTTTATCTTTTCATATATGGAATTTTTCATCCCAATTCTTTCCAAATCATTTCTTATGATCTTACACAAATTATTACTATTTTTAATAATTTTATCAATGCCCGTACAGTCGATTTACACAAACGGCCATCGAACTGCACTAACAGCGACCTTTTCCAAATTTGATTTGGACATAATTCCAAATCCAACCGTTAGATTTAAAATCTCTAATATTATTAGGAAGTTTTTTCCGATACGAACCCAACGGTTCTGGTTTTAGGAGAATCCGACGGTCGGATCTCCCGTAATGTACATTCGAAGTCAATGGTCGAAATACGTGAACTGTCGCAGCGCGACGCGTTTTATTCAGGCCATTATATAATATATATTATATATATTTTGTTGATTTCCTTTCAAAACGTATTTTATAAATTGTTTTAAATTCGTTTTCAAAACGATTTCAGCTTCATATTCAATTTCAAATCAAAAATTGAATATTCCATATCATCGATATATAAATGATAGTATTTTCAAAATATTATATTGTGAAATCAATTCCTTTTCGATATTCATTATAAAATAAATAAAATCAATATAGACATCGTTCACGTCAAAATGGCGCATATTTAATCAACACGGCTTGATATATTTCAATAACTTCATTATTCTATTCAACAAATGAATATTTTCTTTAACACATGAATATATATGCTTTATTCAACACATGAATATTCTTTTATTCAACACATGAATATATATTTTATTCAACACATGAATATTCTTTTATTCAAAACATGAATATATATTTTATTTAACACATGAATATATATTTTATTCAACACATGAATTTATATTTTTTTCAACACATGAATTTTCTTTTATTCACCACATGAATATATATTTTATTCAACACATGAATATTCTTTTATTCAATACATGAATATATATTTTATTCAACACATGAATTTATATTTTATTCAATACATGAATTTTCTTTTATTCAACACATGAATATATATTTTATTCAACACATGAATTTATTTTCTAAATTGGAATGAGACCCACCGAATTACCATATAATGTTATTTATATGGATTCTATACAACACATGTATATAATAGCAATGATAAATAATCAACCATCATAAAGAGTGCATTCTACACTGCATAAGCATCAAATATAAATATTTAACGCTTATAACAGCCTGCCAATCAATCGATCGGCATACAGCTAATTATTGGGACTAGTGTATGTCCAATTTCATCCCAACGCCCGTGTGTGGTTTTTAAACAATCAAACATAGGTTTTATTTGTGCAGTTGGGCGATGTGTAAAATTTATAGTCCCAATCCATACTAGTCAAATGTGTGTACATAAACAAATCGTCCGATTTGTTTATAAATATTTATTTTATATACACATTAAAAATTATATTTTTAACTATAAAATATTTTATTCCATTTCACATCACACAATCAATATTCACACCACAAACAACAAACAAACAAGTCGTCCATGGTCTGTAGACAACGGGTGTCGGGTGCTGCTAAGCACCATCTGCATCCTAGCATATATTTCAACTAGAAAACAAATTAAAAGTGAGGAGTTCTCACTGAGGGTTACACTCTATCATTCTCTATTTCTGAATGACCTGGATTTGTTCAAAATTCCAACATATCCTTTTCACGCTGTTCATAGATAAAAATCACATTTTTATCGTTTCATTCTAATAAAAAATATCATATTTTTATTTCTATTTCATATATTTCTTTGTATGATTATTATATAAATAACATGCATAGGCTAAAAATTATATTTTTATCTTCCTAAAAATAATTTCATGCCATACACAAATTAAAAATCATATTTTTAATCTTGCTAAAAATATTTCCTTCCTACGATAAAAAACATATTTTTAACTAACCAAAAATGATATTTTTACATAACTAAAAATCATAACTTATATTCAAATAAAAATCATTTCTTTATAGCGATAAAAAATCTAAACTTTATTACTATAAAAATCTAAGTTTTCTTACTATAAAAATCTCGTCGTCATTCAAAAATCACATCTTCTTATCACTACTCAAACCAAAATAAAAATCAAATTTTTATTACTTTACAAACAGATTTTAAAAATATATTTTCAAAATCTAAAACTAATTTAAAAGAATTTATTTTTAACATAACATAAAAAAACTGATTTTTAAATTTAAAAGTAAAAAAACTTACATTGAGGTGGGAAGGGGGTGTGTTTGCTCGTGTTCAAGGAGGAGGAGGGACTGCTGTTGCTCAGAGGGGTCTGGGCGACTGATTTCCGGTGGTGGTAGGGTTTGTGTTTGGGCTTGAGGTCTTCGAATGAAGAAGGGAGGGGGAAGAGGGGTGTCTGGGGGAAGAGGGGTGGCGGGTGGTGGTTGGTGATGGCGGCGCCCCCCTGGAGTGACTAGCGGCGGAGTTTATTTGGGGCTAGGGTTTTTTCCCTCGATTTGAAAGGAGGAGGGGGTCGATAGGGTGGCGGCTGCCTTGGGAAGGGGTGCGACGGCGGTTCTGACGAGGGGTGGTGGCGGATTGACGATGGCAGCGGCTGGAGGGCGTCCGACGCACTTTTTTTCCTTTAATTTGAAACAGACGGGGAAGAAAGGAGAAAGGGGGAGAGTATAGGGGGTAGGGTAGTATAATATATTATTTTATTTATTCCATAAAGCAACTTTTTATTTCGAACTCAAAACCGAACCCACCGCCTGTCGTCCCCAACCAAATTCCCCTATTCCGAACATAACGGGATATATCCCGTAAGCCAATTCGACCGTTACGATCAGTTTTTGTCAAAATCAAAATATAAATCTTTATATTGAATTTGAACGCGCAATTCAATTTACCGGGGCCACATACGGACTCTAAAAATTCCCAAAAAATATTTTCTAGCTTTGTATAGATGATACGGTTCTTACAAGACTAATTTCGTCAAATTCTGAGATCATTTGAAAAATGGTCATTTTCTGGTCGATCAAAATTGACTGAAACTGTCAAAACACGTTTTACTTCGCCACGCTCACATATTGATTCGAAAAATTATGAATTTTGGAATCTAGCAATAATTCAACATCCCGGATCCAACAAAAGTGGTTTCGTCGAAAACAGAGGTCGTTTGCAAAATTTCCATTTTTAAGGGCCAGAATTCCATAGCGACTATTCTGACTTTTCAACTGGGCATATCTTTTTATTCCCGCTATGAAATCTCAATTTTTCGGATCCGTTGGAAAGATATTTTCAAATAGATTCTAATCTTTTTTATTTCGCTAAAATCCGGTTTATTTTAAATCCAGTACGTTCATTTGAACTTTGAAGTCGAATTTTCAAACTACCGCGCCATTTTCAATTCCTTTTATAATTAAAATAAAGTATTTATATTCCAACGTCGATTCAAATAAATATATATGTTCTAATTCTATTCAAAATAAATTTCTCGTCATAATTATTAAATAATTCATTTTAAGTACTCAAAATTCGCTAAAATTTCCAAAATAAAAATTTTAAATTGGCTCGGATTTCCGGGTTATTGCAATCTCCCTCACTTAAAACTTTTCGCCCCCGAAAAGGAACGAAGCTGAAAGTTGTTTTACAAATCAACTCAACTTTCATTCTTTTCATTATGGCTTAAGTTCTTCAACTTTTCAGTTTGTAAGAACTTTTTGAAATTTTCAAAAATTTGGCTAACACCCTAAATTTTCGGAAAATTTCGCCATGGCCTCCACTGCACGGGAGCACCGGGAAAATCCCGAAATTGCCATACAGGCCTCACCAATCAAAAATGAAAAAGAAACAGCCAAGCGGCTAGCGGATCAGCTCATAAAATCATCAAAAACCCCAAGAAATACAATAAACATGTACCTATTTGTCGGGAAAACAATTTTATTCCTCTGCTTAGCTTCCCTGCTATGACCTGTCCAATAATCATGTATGTACATCAAATGCGATAAATTTTCAATACAGTTCAATATTTGATCAATTTAGCTAAATAGTTCAAATTTTAATTAATCAACCAATAATCAAACAACACGATCAACAATCAATTAGTTGATTAAAGTTTCAAATTCATAGTTTTGATATATAGTCAAAATCACATTTTTGATGCCAAATCACAAAAATAAACCCTATCTAATTTTGGTTCTCACACCATTCAATTGGAATCATATAGAAATCCCACTTTCGTCACTCGAACATAAATTCTGATGATGTTTTGAACCACCATCAGAACATCCACGGGCGATTAGAGTGTGATTCTATATCTATCCAGTATATTAAAACTTCAAATACACGTGGATCAGACGTATGCTCAAAGTCTTTATATACTAGATTGTCCAAATCAATATAAAAATAATATTCAAATACAAATAAAAAGGTTTAAATTTTCAAAATAAAATTGATTTTCAATTTTATTTCAAAAACACTACTCTTCACACTCGTTCTAGGATACTACTGATCCTATCTCTAACGAGTCATTTTCATTGGATATTACTAATCCAGTCTCTGATGAATTTTTTCGTTTGGTTCTAATGTGTCTTGTTCTCGAGCTTTGTAAACCAAAGCTCTGATACCAAAATGAAACGACCCGAACTTCCCCGCGAAGGGAAGAACGGATTGCTTTGAGGACAAGACACATCTGAATACAAACAGAAGAACATTTCAATGCTTATGCAACAATTCCATCAGAATACAAGAATATTGCAGAGTATGAATAAATATTACATAGAAAATATCAGAGATTCAAATTACATTTAAATATATCGCAGCGGAAAACAATACAAAGCACAATTGGAAATAGATACACGGATACAGAGCTTTCCGAATACCGCTTCAGCTGTAAATCCGGATCTTGTGAATATAAATCTGCAAAACCAAAACTACTAGCTGCCCGTGGAAAATAAGGGCACCAAGAGTTTAGGTTAAAACTATAAACTCCAGGTCATTCATGTGATTGGTGTGAGAACTAAAACAGTTATTAATCTTTATTTTAAAGTTCGGTAAATCAAGAGACCACGCCGTATAACATGGAAGGGCTTTCCTCCCAAGAATACCAGTGCATAAAACAATAGCGCAATGCTAAATAAAGAACAATGGAGCTATTATAAGACCTAGGTCCCATCACACAATGCAACACAAGCCGGAGGATACGGTTTTACCTTATAATAGCCAAAGAATGCTTGATACGCTAAATTTCATCTTTTATTATTACTATAAGTGTATAGTGTCAAAACAATTTCAATCATAAGTATCAATCATAGACGGCATAAGTGCCCCATACCACTATGTCGGCATACTAAGCTCTAAAAATCAAAACGGCGAAGTCATGTAATGGAAGTTGGATTTCCATCTGTGAACCGAGGCAAGGGATCGTCCTAACCGCTTCGAGATGCTCTAGGCCGCCCCTCAGGACCCAGATTCAGGTGGGCCCTTGGATCGTCAGGGCCAATCCACCGATGTGGATTAAAATGCCTGAACACTGCGTTTCCCCGCCCTTTGGGGCGTCAATGAGCCAAATGACTCCATCGGCTCCACATAGTCACCGATATATATGAGGCGCCTCGCAATCCAACAACCACACAGGTGAAAATAATATAAATGTCAGGCCTGGTAGGTTACTGACACCACCCTAGCTAGAAGGAAACGCATGTCCTCCCTGAGATCCTCTCCCGTTTCTGGTTCACAACCGGGGTGTGAGGCTCGCGAATTAATGCTACACAAAGTTGTGCCACACAAGCGGTGCTTTGATCATCAACCACAAGACTTTGCTTTTCAACAGAAGCCTTGATCATTTGCATCTTAGCATGCCATACAGGCAAACCACACCATGCAATCGATATCCATCAATCACACAGAATGATATCCAATGTCAGACACACAGTCTATTTACAAGTCCGTTCTGGGTCTGAACGAAACCGGAGCACCTTGTACCTCGCATATCCATCGATCTCCAAGTATGTCTGGACGATCACCAACTGATTCCCTCCTCTTGGGTGTACAGTTCAAGCAAGATCATCAGTAATTATCCAAACGATGTGAAGACCTCTGGTCTTCAACCACCGTCTTCATCCTCGACACATCGTCGATTCAGTTATTCAGAATGGGATAAACCCGGCCTTTCTGAATAACTCGCGTATATAATAAACAAGTGTTACACAAACACTATATACGTATCATTCCAATTCAGAATATTCTTTTATTCAAATATTCTTATACTTTGGCAAAGGTTCCCATTAATTTTATCAAAGATAAATTCTTTAAATTTATTCTTTAATCTCCTTTTGAATATCAATTCAAACCAAATTATGGTTTATCCAAACTAGTCGGATTAGCGAACCTTACCGAAGTAATCACTTGTTAAATTTCCCAACCCCAACCTATTCATCCCATGAAGTGAAACTGGTCATACTTCATATCTAACACCACGGTGTTATCGGTAAATTCAATTACCATTTCACATTCCAATCTAATTAAAGTTTTAACTATCGCCTAGAGCAAAACTGGTGATACTCCATTCTTGATTATTTCAATCTAATTAAAGATTCATTAAAACTCCACTTGGTTTTAATCTTCCCAAAAATCAATATTAATGATTGTTTAACTTGGGAAATCATATCCTGTCTTAGACTGGGTTAAAAAACCAATGTCATTTAAAACACGGTTCACTATAAACCCTAAATCACATTCCATTTACAATGGAATCTTCATGGAAAACAAATCGATATATATAATCGATATAAACTTCTATATCCGACTAATAATATAAATGGAATAACGGCAAAGCCTTTTAAATTCCAGATATATTAGTTGTCTTCCTCTACAGAAATTCACTTCGATTATTACCAAATCGAATTCCATTCCATTCCAATTTATTTTATTAAATTGGAAAACTTTACTTTGGAAAATCTCCTTTAAATCTTATCAAAAGATTTATAATTTCCAAATCACATTTCACTGTAAATCGGGTTAAAGAACGAATGTCGTTAAAACACAGTTCATGATAAACCCAATTCAGCTTCCATTAATTATCGGGTTAAAGAACAAGTGTTATTTAAAACACCTGTTAGACCAAAAAGTGGTCCTAACACCCAAATCGTCGTATTTAGAGCATAGCATATGAAGAAATAATCGAAAAATAGAGAAAAAAGCAAGACAACGAGATTTTTATAGTGGTTCGGCGTTAACGAGCCTACGTCCACTTCATATTCTCCCATTCCACTCATAGACTACAATTACAATAAATATTGTCCCTCAATCACTTGAATCTAATGAATAATTCTCTCTGAATTCATTGATTTTATTGAGGAAGATGATGGTTATTCATGGAGAAGTATTGGTCATGGCAGCCGTGGACAAGGAGGTGCCAAAAGTCCCCTGAAAATGCCTTCTGGAGGTGTATTTATAGCTGTAGGAGAGCCCATATGTTGATCAGATCGTGGTAGGACACGTGGCACCTGATTCGGGAAAGTAGGAGCAATGATAACCTCGAGAATAGGTCAAAATCTACATGCGTAATAGCGGGTCCTGGTCGCGGTTCGTGGTCACGGTACGTGAGCCAGGGTGGTGAGCTGGTAATGGTCGTGATGGTGATGGTCAACATGTATGGTCACGAATCGACCCCAGGGGGTGGTCACGATCCGACCCCATGGGATGGTCATGATCCAACCCCAGGGGGTGGTCACGATCCGCCCCCATGGGGTGGTCACGATCGGCCCCCAGGGTGTGCTCACGAACCGGTCTTCAAAAATGCCAAAATCCATGTTTTCATATTTCTGCATGTGTTCACGGAAACAAACATAACTTCCAAACTGTAAGGCCGATTGGACCAAACGAAAGCTCTACTTGAAGCTAATTCAGAGGGATACAAGTATTTGATGTGTTCAGATCCAAATGAGGTCGTTTGATAGGGGTTTTGGTCCAGTTTATACTGATGTTGTGATTTTAACCAAACTGCCCTGTGTCTTCTGATGCTTCCAATGCCGGAGAGTGATGTTATCCAGAGATTCCATATGTGACAGCATTTGTCAAAAGTGTGTTAACATGATCTTTGCTTTGGGTAGCCTGCTCACAAAGCAGGCTAACAACACCGTTCACGATAAACCCAAAAATCAATTCAAATTCAATTCCAATTAAATACCATTTAATTGATATACTTCATTAATTCTAAATAAAAATATTTAATCTTTTTCTCAACTGGGTTTAAGAACAGTGTTAATGAAGACACCATTCACGACTAACCCAAATCCCATTTGATATTAAATACAAGGCTCTGAATAGAAAATATATCAGCTTATATTCAATATCAAATTCTACGACCAACAAATATCGTATTGGAAATAACGATATAAATATATCTTTCAAATTTCCATAACAATATCTATATAATCACGAAATCTGACATCGAAATATTCCAAAGACAATTTCGATTCAAATCCATTTCCACTTCAATTATTGGAAATTCTGGTTACTTTTAAAACCCTTTCAAATCCAATTTATTTATTTCAAAAGTAAATGGATTATAATTCTAGTTCAAAACTAGTTCATTTCGATAAAAATCTATTTTTATCTTTTCAAATGTGGAATTTTTCATCCTAATTCTTTCCAAATCATTTCTTATGATTTTACACAAATTATTACTATTTTTAATAATTTTATCAAGGCCCGTACAGTCGATTTCCACAAACGGCCATCGAACTGCACTAACAGCGACCTTTTCCAAATTTGATTTGGACATGATTCTAAATCCAACCATTAGATTTCAAATCTCTAATATTCGTTAGAAAGCTCTTTTCGATACAAACCCAACGGTTCCGGTTTTTGGAGAATCCGATGGTCAGATCTCCCGTAATGTCCATTCGAAGTCAATGGTCGAAATTCGCGAATTGCCGCAGCGCGGCGCGTTCTATTCAGGCCATTATATAATATATATATAATTTATATTTTATATATTTCATTGATTTCCTTTCAAAACATATTTTATAAATCGTTTTAAATTCGTTTTCAAAACGATTTCAACTTCATATTCAATTTCAAATCAAAATTAAGTATTCCATATATCGATATATAAATGATAGTATTTTCAAAATATTATATTTTGAAATCAATTCCTTTTCGATATGCATTATAAAAATGAATAAAATCGATATAGATATTGTTCACGTCAAAATGGCGCATATCTAATCAACACGGCTTGTTCAATAATTTCGTTGTTCTATTCAACAAATGAATATTTTCTTCAACACATGAATATATATACTTTATTCAACACATAAATATTCTTTTATTCAACACATGAATATATATTTTATTTAACACAAGAATATTCTTTTATTCAACAAATGAATATATATTTTATTCAACACATGAATTTATATTTTATTCAACATATGAATTTTCTTTTATTCAACACATGAATATATATTTTATTCAACACATGAATTTATTTTCTAAATTGGAATGAAACCCACTCAATTACTATATAATGTTATTTATATGGATTCTATACAACACATGTATATAATAGCAATGATAAATAATCAACCATCATCCAGAGTGCATTCTACACTACATAAGCATCAAATATAAATATTTAAAGCTTATGACAGCCTGTCAATCAATCGATCGACATACATCTAATTATTGGGACTAGTGTATGTCCAATTTCATCCCAACACCCATGTGGGGTTTTCAAACAATCAAACACAGGTTTTATTTGTGCAGTTGGGCGATGTGTAAAATTTATCGTCCCAATCCATATTAGTCAAATGTGTGTACATAAACAAATCGTCCGATTTGTTTATAAATATTTATTTTATATACACGTTAAAAATTATATTTTTAACTATAAAATATTTTATTCCATTCCACATCACACAATCAATATTTACACTACAAACAACAAACAAACAAGTCGTCCATGGTCTGTGGACAACGGGTATCGGGTGCTGCTAAGCACCGTCTGCATCCTAGTATATATTTCAACTAGAAAACAAATTAAAAGTGAGGAGTTCTCACCGAGGGTTCCACTCCATCATTCTCTATTTCTGAACGGCCTGGATTTGTTCGAAATTCCAACACATCCTTTTCACGCTGTTCATAGATAAAAATCACATTTTTATCGTTTCATTCTAATAAATAAAAATCATATTTTTATTTCTACTTCATATATTTCTTTGTATGATTATTTTATAAATAACATACATAGGCTAAAAATTATACTTTTATCTTTCTAAAAATAATTTCATGCTATACACTAATTAAAAATCATATTTTTAATCTTGCTAAAAATATTTCCTTCCTACGATAAAAATCCTATTTTTAACTAACCAAAAATGATATTTTTACATAACTAAAAATCATAACTTATATTTAAATAAAAATCATTTCTTTATAGCGATAAAAAATCTAAACTTTATTACTATAAAAATCTAAGTTTTCTTACTATAAAAATCTTGTCGTCATTCAAAAATCACATCTTCTTATCGCTACTCAAACCAAATTAAAATTCAAGTTTTTATTACTTTACAAACTGATTTTAAAAATATAATTTCAAATTCTAAAACTAATTTAAAAGAATTTATTTTTAACATAACATTAAAAAAACTGATTTTTAAATTTAAAAGTAAAAAAACTTACATTGAGGCGGGAAAGGGGTGTGTTTGCTCGCGTTCAAGGAGGAGGAGGGACTGCTGTTGCTAAGAGGGGTCGGGGCGACTGATTTCCGGCGGTGGTAGGGTTTGTGTTTGGGCTTGAGGTCTTCGAACGAAGAAGGGAGGGGGAAGTTGGGTGTCTGGGGAAGAGGGGTGGCGGGCGGCGGTTGGTGATGGCGGCGCCCCCCTGGAGTGACTGGCGGCGGAGTTTATTTGGGGCTAGGGTTTTTTCCTCGATTTGGAAGGAGGAGGGGGTCGCAATAGGGTGGCGGCTGCCTTGGGAAGGGGTGCGACGGCGGTTCTGACGAGGGGTGGTGGCGGCTGGAGGGTGTTGGATGCGGTTTTTTTTTCTTTCTTTAATTTGAATCAGTCGGGGAAGAAAGGAGAAAGGGGGAGAGTATATGGGGTAGGGTAGTATAATATATTAATTTATTTTATTTATTTCATAAAGCAACTTTTTATTTCGAACTCAAAACCGAACCCACCGCCTGTCATCCCTAACCAAATACCCATATTTCGAACATAATGGGATATGTCCCATAAGCCAATTTGACCGTTACGATCAGTTTTTATCAAAATCAAAATATAAATCTATATACTGAATTTGAACGCGCAATTCAATTTACCGGGGCCACATGCGGACTCTAAAAATTCCCAAAAAATATTTTCAAGCTTCGTATTGACGATACGGTTCTAACAAGACTAATTTCGTCAAATTCTGAGATCGTTTGAAAAATGGTCATTTTCTGGTCGATCGAAATTGACTGAAACTATCAAAACACGTTTTACTTCGCCGCGCTCACATATTGATTCGAAAAATTATGAATTTTGGAATCTAGCAATAGTTAGACATCCCGGATCCAACAAAAGTGTTTTCGTCGAAAACAGAGGTCGTTTGCAAAATTTCCATTTTTAAGGGCCAGAATTCCATAGCGACTATTCTGACTTTTCAACTGGGCATATCTTTTTATTCCTGCTATGAAATTTCAATTTTTCGGATCCGTTGGAAAGATATTTTCAAATAGATTCTAATCTTTTTGATTTCGCTAAAATATGGTTTATTTTGAATCCTGTACATTCGTTTGAACTTTGAAATCGAATGTTCAAACTACCGCGTCATTTTCAATTCCTTTTATAATTAAAATAAAATATTTATATTCTAACGTCGATTCAAATAAATATATACGTTCTAAATCTATTTAAAATAAATTTCTCGTCGTAATTATTTAAAATAATTCATTTTAAATACTCAAAATTCACTAAAATTGCCAAAATAAAATTTTTTAATTGGCTCGGATTTCCGGATTATTACACAATTGCTGAATTCTTCTCATCTCCTGCCATGATTCCTAACACCCTTTCTCAATCAATCTCGTAGCTCCGATACTAATTGTTGGGGAAACATTTCCCAAAAATGCCTTGGGAATAAAACCCAACCTTGCGGAAAAACAAATAGGAATATATTGATGGTGAAGAAAAACAAACAACAGATAGTCACCAGCAAAACAATCATGAATCAAGCAATAAAAGAAAGAACACAAAAGATTTATAGTGGTTCCACTAACGTCATGTTAGTGTACGTCCACTTGGGGAGAGGAGATTTTATTAATTTTCTAAATAAGAAAATATTACAAGACTGATAATAGAGAGAAAGAAGAAGTAAATACAACTTTTAGAGATGATACATACATTTACCTAATCCCTATCCTTATATAAGGACTAATACTCGGGGTTGAAGTAATTGATTTATGGTTATAAATCAATACCTAATTAATTCTTCAATTTACTTGCTCTTGATAAGATTCCTTATTCAATAAACCAATTAAAGGATTAATTCCTTACTTCAATATCCAAAAAAGAAATCTTCATATTTTTCCACTTATGTAGGTATTTTATTGCCCTATCTAATTTTGCAAAAAAAGCAATAAATTTGCTGATATCTTCCAAATCTTCTGTAGTTGGAAATATTATATAACTCAAATTAATAATATTTCCCAAATCTTCTCTAAATGGAAATATTGTATCATCAATAATATCTTCCAAATCTTCTACAAATAGAAATATTGTATCACAAAATCTAACATTTTTTGTCATTTTTAATTGAGCTTGCATTTCTTTTCTATTATTTTCTTTAAAGTTCATGAATGTAAACTCTTGTAGGTATTGGTTTATTACTAGCCTTTTATTCTTTTAAAGAATTAATCTTCAGTTTTCTAAAAAAAAAAAAAATATTCCTAGTTGGCTAATTCTACTTCCACCCCGTTTTCTTCCTTTCGCCCGTTAGTTTATCAATTTTTTGATTTTCCGAAATTATCCCTATCTTCTAACACAACAAGTTATGTTTATAGGGAAAAATCACGTATTAAAAAGTAATAAGGCGATATTCCTATAAGATCCTCAATCGTTCCAAGCGAGGTTCATGTTATAGCCTAGTCCGGGGTGAGTGAGATTCATAAAACAACCTAGTTTATGTCAAGCTATGTTTGTATGGCAACATAGTTCATTCCAAACATGGTTCATGAATAAACCACGTTCCAGTTGAACGTGATTTAAAATAAATTATGGTATTTTCGGGAAAAATGCGGGGTGAAAATGAATAAAAAGGAGGTGTGTTCATTTTTGGAAACCAAGTGGGTGTGAAAGGTGAAATGAGGGGTATGAATAGAAACTGCCTTCATAGTTTGTCTAATAGAAGAAGCAGTAATTTCTTCGAAATTTCTCTAGTACTAGTATTCCCTAAAAAAAAAAAAATCTCCAGTATTCCATCACTCCGCATCTCGGCAACCCCAACTACTGTCCTTTCATCATCGTGATTTTTCCTGGACCGTCGTTTTCTCCCATTTTTAAAACAAACCGAAAAATGCTAGGATCTACGACTCTATTGAAATCAATGTGGTTATTATTGGTGACTGTTTGATAAACTCATCAGAGATCGTTGAAGCCATTACTGAAGTTTGGTTGGAATATATAGTGGGCATTCTGGCATTCTCTTAGACAAAGCACTATCGTTTACTGCAGTGGTTCCAACTCCGAAGGTCAAATAGAGACTCAAAGGAGCCATTAAGGTTAAATTTGATGGCTTTGTGTCAATCTCCAGATTTGTTAGTGAGGAAGATAGGCATAATATCTTGCAAAGTGGCCTGCTTATCATATGCAATAAACTTTTCATTATTAAACCATATAATCTTGCCTTTAGCAACGTTTGTGGTAGTAGTAGATCGGTTTCTATGTGGGTTCAATTTTAAACATCCCTATACTTGCGTGGTCACATCTCAAAGTTAGGCTTTTATGTATAGATGAGACCACTGAATGATTGGAGAGATTAGTTAATGCTAAATGTTTGATAGAAATAACTCTTTAAAGCTATTTTTCGAATAGTTTCTTAGTCCAATTAGTAGACAAGGAACATAGATAACACGAGTTAAACATCAGTGAAACCCGAAATTTGTATGATATATTAATTTTTTTGAGATCCAATCCTCTGTTCTCAATATTCCCTATTCTTCTGTACCTAACCAATCAGATCCTTTGATTTTCATATTTTTGAAATTAAGTCACAGATTAAAAAAATGCTTAATTGCAAAAGGTGAAAATCAAGGGGTCATGATTGGTTGGGTACAGAGGAACAGATGGTTTTGGGGCTTTCTTGGTAATTTTTTGGGCATACTCGAGCCATCAGTGATAAAGTTGAGGCCATTGTAGTGGTCAAAGAGGCAGGAGATGAAACAAAACATAAGGCAAATGGGGGTACTGCTAAGAGGAAGTGGCAAACTGTGAACAAGTGGAAGAAGATTTATACTGTTAGCAGCTCTGCCAACGAAACAATTTTGGATGATGTTATGGTTCAGTGTAATAGTGTGCATGGCCACTATTAATGACAATGTTAATTTAGTAGGAACCAAAAAGGGAAAGGTGTGGAAGTTGTGGTGCTATTATAATGAATAGGTTGAATGACGGGAGAGTAAATGATTGTGAAGTGGATCTCAGTTGTAGTAAGATATTGTTCGTGGATCCAGAATGGGGCGTTAACGCGTCGCGTGCGTCGCAGACCATAACGGTCCATTTTGGGTAGTTTCCTAATGGGTCGAAATGGAGCAATTAGGAGGCGACGCATCGGATGCGTCCAACGTGTCATCTCCTAATGGCTCCATTTCGACCTCCAACGGCTATTTTTCCATTCTCTTCAGATGGCCCTCCTATTTTTTTCTCCCTCATCAACTCTTTTCGCTCACTTTTCTCCCTCTACAACTCGCTTTCAAAAGAATGTCGAACTGACAAACGAAGCACCATTGGTCTAGCAAGACAACTAGGTTTTTGCTGTAATGTGCCGTTACTGCATACGGCAGATGCAGTAACAATAAAATGGGGGTTCATAAAGCTATAGCAGAAAGTTATAATGCTAGAATGATCTGCTTAAATGGTCCGCTTGAAGCCGCAAGCGCATTCTCCGCTTAACTAAATAGTCCGCTAAAATGTGCGCTTAAATGGTCCGCCATAATTCTTTGCTTCGACTTACCGCAAATGCACGCTAACAGCATTAACGATAAGGGGAGAGATAAAAATGGTAAAATTAGATTAATCGAAGGGACCGTGGCAGTTAAAAACATGTTTTAGATATTAGAAGATATGGTGGAAGGTGAGGTTGATGTGGTTCGTGACATAATCCTTGTTCAAGTAGGAAACAATTTGGATTTGGCAGATATTGGCACTAACAAGGTGGAAAATGGGAAAATTCTTCGGCAATATCTTCTATGAAGTATGTGGTTCCATCTGTTTTTCAAGGAAGTGGTAATGATAACTTGGCTTCTGTTTCTGTTCTAATGCAATATGAAGCTTCAGTCGGTGGTGTTATGCAAAACAAATTTACACAGAATGAGAATTTCTCATTACAATCTGCAAATGGTTATGTTTCTAATAACATTAAGGAGCCTATTGTTTCTTATGTTCGACTGAGTGTGCAATGGCATAGTTAGCTTTAGTTCTGATAATTCTGTCGGTGACTAGACTATGCTAATCTTAATTGCCGTGATAACAACGAAATCGCTCATGTGCTTGATAGAATGGAAGCATCCAAAAAATCCCCCAGTTCTGTCTTCAATGCTGAATTGTTGGAAGTGCAGGACAAAGCAAGGCAAACAGTAGATCAAGTCAACCTAGGTAGCGTTACTCTAAAGGGAAGTGAACCAGTTAGTGATACTGCTCTCGATCATTGCAAAAGTCAAAAGGAAACCAGTTTTAACCTCCCTTCCACAATGAAAACACTGATTAAGATCACTTGTGTACTGCTGTGCATAAGCACTAGCCCTCCCGATCAACTACGCTCCTCCCAATCAACCACGCTCATAGCCGCCGCTTGCAGCCTCAAACACAAATCTGACCTGTCCATGCAACGTCAGATCTCCACAGAACTGCTATGAGCACATTCAACCTCCTACTGCTTATTGAGCTACTCCAATGCTTGTTGCCCTGGTCAGTTCTGAACAGGTTAATTAATTCTTTGAACATTTCTCTTATGCTGCCTAATCAGATGGGCCGGTTGTCAATGATACATTCTCTGCATCACTATCCCTTCTATCTGCTTCTACCACGGCTATCAAGGCATTAAGAAGCCAATGACATGGCGTATGAAGCTAGAGATGATCAATGCTCAATGGATCCTCCACTGACACTAGGAGGCAGTAAGGAAGGAGATCTTGTGATAGGCTCTTGTTTGGGGGAGTTAGAATGGTTATGCTATTTGCGCTTGTCTACGTTGTGACCTTCAAGCTTGCTTTGTTTTGAGCTCTTTGCCTACACTTGGTGGTGATGCCTAGTGTTGGAAGTTTTCCAAAACCTTTGTCAAATATGATTCCCTACGGAGGGGAGGTCCAGGGGGATGGCAACCCCCTAGGTGGGGGTGCGGGGGCAACACCCCCGCTAATGGGGTTCGACCTGCCCGGTCAGGTCGCGGGGGTCCAGAGGGCAGCGCCCCCGGCGGGGTGCGGGGCAGCGCCCCGTCCGAAACGGTACATTTTGTGTACTGTTGAATTCGAATTCAACAGGCAACGGTAATAACCGTTGGAAAAGGTACCGTTCAAACTCAAAAGACACACCCGTAAACGAATAGATGTTTCGTCGTTTATATATAATACAGTGTTCCCTCATCACGAATTTCACCTTTTTCTTTCTCGAAATCCTTAATCATCTACATCATCAAAATAACTTTAAGTGCTTCCTCTGATCTGTGCAAGTAATCACAACTTGCATAGATATCCTCCATTGTATCCTGAAAGAAGGTTTTCAATCAACCCATTGTGATTTAGAAAGGGGAAAACATTCTTGAAAGACAGCGAATCTTTCGTGCCTTGGAGCGAATCTTACTCAATTTCTAACAACACCTAGTCCGCATCATTCTGTCTTGCCTCTACTATTGGGTATTATTTCCTTTATATCTTTATGTTCTTTTCTTTTTTACTGTTTCTCTAGTGTATTTATACATTTGTTTCTATGTTCTCTTGTGTATGTTTAGACGACTATTTAACGCCGTCAACCTTACTAATTTTTTTAAAACCCTAGCAACAATATATCAAATTATTGAATTTTAGCACACAAAACCTTTAACACTTGTCCTTGTCACAAGTCTGCGTTATAATTTTTTCAAAACTTGTTTTTTTTCCTTCTAAATATTGAATTGCATTTTATCTATTTCATATGATTTAATGCAACCTCGAACATCCATGTTCTTATCTTGTTACCCAAATTAATACAAATATCCTCAATTATTCAACTTAATGATTATATAAATTGTCCTCTTTCATTTTGTATCAATTTTTATCAATTAACAAGTTATAAACATGTTTTCACATGTAATCTGAAAACCTGGGTTGTTACACTTTGCAATGACGTTGATGCTTAATTTTACGACCTTTATGCCATTTTCTATTTAAATACAAAAAAAAAAAAAAAAAAAAAATTTATTTCATTCACTTAAGTGCATATCCAAACTTATTTTAGTATACTAACTTCATTATCCAAAAGAATACGTTATTATCACATGTGTATATATTATTAACACGAAAATGTAAGAAACTATTTATACCATAGAAAATTAGTGTAAATAATTTGGCAGAAATCCATGTCTGTTTATGCCATAGAAAATTAGTGTAAATAATTTGCAAAACTGCGTTTTCTTTATAAGAAACTATTGCAAATTGTTTGCAAAGGTTTTGCAAAACTGTTGTAAAACTATCAGTAAACAAATAAAAACAATACATTCTATTTTCTTGAAATAATATCACTCTCACTTATGGCATAGAAGGATGACAAGCAATTATTTTCCAAGATAAAAAAGAACCGGCTCTGCGAAACAACACTAGAATTTGAATAGTACTATGAACCCAGGAAAAGCAATTAAGAACAGGGTATGAGGAAGAAGTAGAGGAACATAATTCAAACTTGATTAAAATTCTTCTTTTGCCTCATCCTTTTTATAGTTATGGGGAGATCAATTCAACATAATCTATTTTACGGAGTGGTGCGACCATTTTTATTACTGTTTCCATTTGAATTTGAATAAAAAATTAAAAACGATCTGGTTAAAACACTTAAGCGACGCCAGCAGCCAATTGCAAACTGTTAAGTGCCTCTAATATGTTTTAAGCGCTCATTTGTCCACACAACAGGTTTAGGTGCGATTTCAAGTTTAGGAGCGATTTCAGGTTTAGGTGAGCGCAAGCACGTGCTGGTTATTTCGTTGCACCACCCACTAAGACGGTTTTTCTTTAATGTATCTTTTTATCTCATGGAAATTATAATAATGTCCACATTATAGTATATAAACTTATAGTGTATATTATAAACTAAGATGTTAGATGTGTGACTATTTATATCCCAAGACATCTAGTGCCTTTCATTTTTCCTCATATTCTTACATTTCCCAATATAATATTCATTCATTTCCAACAATCCCCACCATAAATGAGTATTTTCTTATATGTTCTTAATTCAATGAAATATTATTGCATTTGGTAAAATAACACAAAGGCCTTGAACTTTCCTTAGTAATTATCTATTTAACTAACCAGCGAATCAGTTGAATGATTTGTCCTTAAGCTATAAGATTTTTTTGTATGTTTGATCCATAGGTAACACATAATGATATCTCTCATCTTCTTTGGTTCTCTCTGTGTATTCTTTTTTTCCATGAACACCTGCTTGGTCTCATGAGTATTTAGACAATTTTTGGCCTTCAATTCTCCATGAACCTACACATTGGCACTCAGGTGATTGTATAAAGTGTACCATGCAATGCACAACTTGTCCTCTTTATAGCTAGGAATGGACATCATTAGAAGCTAAGCTTATCATACCCTCTTGCGGTTCGTGCACTGACTTATCTTATGAATGGTTTGAATGTTATTAGTGATTTTAAGTTTATCCTGAACTTATTTTTCCTTTGAGCATAGATCTTGGTATCTCCAATCATATAGACATGGTTTCCATTAAGGAAAACTTTTGTCATGTTATTAGCCTTAAACTCCTTCCTATCGATCAATTATTTCCTTTCTCTTTAGACAAGCCTTTCGTTAGCAGATCTGCAATGTTATCTTTTTATTTACATCGTTACAGTGATAACTCCATTAGAGAGATATTGTCTTATAGTTGTATGCCCATGATGAATACTTGCTCTACCAACATCAAAATTGGTATCATAATGTATGTTTACTGACAATATTTTTTTCCTCAATTTGGGATATCTTCTAAGAAAATTCAAAGCCGTTTTTCTTCTTTTGCAGCTTTGTCTAATGCATCGAATTCTGATTCCATTATAGATCTTTCTATACAAATCTGTTTGGAAGATTTTCAAGATACTGCCCCCATTAGCCAAAACAAACACATATCCACTTGTCGATTTTGTGCCTACTAACGCAGTAATCCAATTTACATTGCAATATCCTTCAACCACAGATGAATATTGTGAATAATGCAGTCCATAATTCTATGTGTATTTTAGATTTACTAATGCTCGAATTATGTCTTTCCAGTGATTCTTTCCTAGGTTGCTCGTTTATCGAATAGTTTGCTTACAACATATGTTATGTCTAGTCTAGTGTAGTTCGTAACGTACATAATGTTGCACAGAACTCAAGAATACTCAAGTTGATCAATAATATCAATGCTGTTTTGATCCAATTTTGATTTAAGTCTACAAGTGATTTTGCAATAATTGTGTTATGCTGCTTAAATTTTTCTAGTATTTTCTTAGTCTAGTGTGATAGAGACAATACGTATTCTTTTGGACTTTCATGTATTCTTACTCCAAGAATTACATCAACAATTCCAATATCTTTTATATCAAATTTGGCAGAGAGCATATTTTTTGTTTATGTTATTTCATCTTTATTGTTTCCTAATACGAGTAGATCATCAAAATATAGACACATAATGAAATAATAATTGTCTGTAAGTTTGGTATAGACGCATTTATCACATTAATTTATACAAAATCCACTTGACATCACTGTTTTATCAAACTTTTTATCCCACTGTTTAGGTGCTTGATTAAGCCATATAAAGATTTCACTAATTCGCATACTTTTCCTTCATTCCCAATTTTTAGAAATCCCTCAGGTTGTTTTATGTATATCTCTTCTTTAAGATCTCAATTTAGCAAAAGTCATTTTAACGTCCATTTGATGGATTTCTAATTGTAATATTGATGCAACTGTTATCAGCAATCTAGTGGATGTTATTCGTGTTACAGGTGAGTATGTGTCAAAGTAGTCCAACTGTTTCTTTTTGCCTATAAACTTGTAACAAAATGTTTTGCTTTATATATGTCGATAGAGCCAACAAATTTTAATTTCTCTTAAAGATCCTTTATTACCCAGTATTTTCATCCTTGAAGTAGATCTATTAATTCCCATGTATGATTATTCGTAATGGATTCTATCTCACTGTTAATGGATTCCTTCCAGTAAGGAGCCTCGAAGGAGGACATTGCTGGATCATATGTTAGTGGTTGTTTTCTAATATTAAGGCATCGAATTAAAGTATAAAAGATTTTGAAATTCATTGTCTTTTACTTCTTCTTAGTTCCTTTGATTGTTTAATATTATCTTATTTTGAGTATTTACAACTTTATTCTTCATTGCTTTCATGTGGATCATAAATTTTAATTTTTGTTCAAACACTATGTTCCATATGTTGTTATAACGTGTAAACATGTTTGAGAAAACTAGCATTTCTCGGTTTGATGTTGGTATTCTCAAGAATATCATTGATTTTAGATTTATATACTAGGAATTGATATGTTGCGCTATTTTGTGCATATCCTATGAAAACACAATCTATTGCTTTTGGTCAAAATTTGACCTTCTTTGGTTTAGCTACCTCCACTTTCACCAGACACCCTCCACACTTGTAAGTGTTTATAGGTTGGTGATATTTTTTTTTCATAGTTCGTGGGGAGTTTTAGATATCTTCTTTCATGGTATCTTATTTAAAATATGGTTCATAGAAAGAATATCTTATGCCCATAAGTTGTATGGTAAGCCAGAACTAACCAGTAAGGCGTTCTTCTTTTCTTTTAAAGCTATTTTTCCATTTGCATGTGCCATTAGATTGAGGTGAATATGGAGTCGTGGTTTGGTATATAATAGCTTGTTCGGCTCAGAATTCCTCAGATGGAAATTCATATTCTCATACGCTTTCACTTTTTACTACTTTTATTTTCTTGTTGAGTTGATTCTCAACTTTGGCTTTATATAATTTGAATATGTCAGCTGCTTCATCTTTACTTCTAAAGAGGTGCACATAACAACATCTCATACAATCATCATTGAATGTGATGAAATATCTTTTCCTCTTATAGTTTGACACATTTTTAGCTCATGTACATTCGTGTATATTAATTCTGGAGATTATGTTTCTCCTTCGACATGATGAATTAAGGTTTTTGTCAATTTTTCTTTAGTACAAATTTGACATTTATATTTTGAATATATTCTACGCTTTGATACAAAATCTAGATTGATCAATTTTTTGTAATGTATCAAAAATCACATAACCTAATCTAGAATGCTATAAGTTAATAGAGTCAACCATATAGCAGAAGATTTGTTTTTATTCATATCATTATTTGTTACAATTGTGGTTACATTTTCTTTAAATAAACCATTACACACATAACCTCTTCGTATATTCACTCCACTCTTTAATAGCATAAATTTTCTCAGTTATAATGGTGAGTTTAAAGCCATGCTTGTTAAGTTGCAACCCTGGAATCAAGTTCCTGTGGATTTCTAGAACATGCAGAACGCCACTCAAGACAAGTTCCACTCCAAAAGTTAATTTTAAAACAACTTTTCCCTTGCCATCGACCTTTGATGTGGATGAAGTCCCCATGAACAATTGGTCATCATCGGTAGTAGTCTTGTAAGTCATAGACATTCACTTATTCACATATATATAGCAAATGTTCCTGGTGTTTACAAACCATTCCTTGTTGTTTCCAACAAGATTTCATTCATACACTACTGCACATAGTTCCATGGCAGAGAGACCATTAAAAACTTCAGCCATGTTTGCTTCAGACTTCTTTTTCTTCATCATTTTGCGACAATCTACTACCCAGTGTCCATTCATTCCATAGTTATGACACAAAATCTGAAATTTCTTAGGACTATTTTCATAGTTTCTTTTGTTGGTTCCCTCTGTCTCAATAACATCAACATTTGTTATCATGTTGTAAGAAATGTTTCCTTTGATTTCTTGTTGTCTTCATTGATACTCACCTAACTACAAGTTCTTCCACAGTTATCTCTTTACGTCTGTTCTTCAAATAGTTCTTGAAATCGTTTCTTGATGGAGGAAATTTTTTGGTTGCAGCAGTAACTTGGAAGGATTCACTCAGTGCTTTCCTTCATCATTATATTCATGGACGATGACTTGCAGTTATTGGAACTGAATGATCACAGTCTTCTCATCAACCATTTTGAAGTCAAGGAACCTCCCTATAACACCCAGAATTTTTAATAAACAATAATTAAATAGAAAAGAGTAATAAACCAAATATTAATTAAAATAATATACAGAATTGGGCAAAAAGGATTTCACCGTTGCATCCGTTACAAAATTCTTATTTGGATTGATTTTTAGTTTACCTTAAACATATGAAAAATGAACAAGTTTTGATCGGTTGAGGTTTGAAATTTAAACCAAAAATTAATTAATTAAATCAACGAAATCAACTGTGTAATTGGGCGACCCAGCCCATAATTGGGTCAACACCTGTGTCGACCCACCTAGGAGGTAGGTCGACCCATATCAAGCCAGACACGATTTTGTGCCTGGCACGACGTCAAAAATGTTGTGTGTTCTGGGGACTTCTTTGCTGACGTGTTTTTAAGAGATGAGATTGAAAACCTAAATCGTAAAGCTTAGATTTTCCTTCTACACCTAAAAATTGACGGGTACTCCTCAGTTTTCCCCCATGCTTATTCTTCTTCATTTCCTCAGCCTTCACTCCAACTATGCTCTAAACTGAAATAAAATTGGGGGATAAGTCAAAATACTGCAAATTGTAGATCTGAAGGATTCTTCTTCTTCCAAAGCCTTTTCTGGGTTTGCAATCTTTTCTTTGTGAGTTTTATGTGATTTTCAGATAAGCTACTTTATAGGAAAGATTTGATAGTAAAATAGTTTGAATATGCAAGTCTTATATTTCAACGTTTAAAAGTTTGTTTTCGGCAAGTCGTTACAATATATTTACTATCTATTGTTTATTCCTTTTTAGTTGTTTATTTATTGCAAGCAATTCTTCTTCTTTGTCCCCTAATCTGCTATGATTTTATTTATTGTCTTGCAAATGCCTATTTATATATTTTGTTCATTTTTGAGTCTAGGCCTTACGAGTGGTCTAGGCCAATTCTCCTTCTTTTTATTTATTTTGCGCTGCCTAGGCGAACGAGAGCCTAGGCCTTTATCGATTAATTTGCATTAAACTTGGGATAATATTGAATATAAACTAAAAAAGGAGATTTTGGGCATGTTGGAAATTGGTGAATATTACATTGGACTGTAAATTAGGATAAATCTTAATTGAAGAATATTCAAACTATGAATTGGAATAACTTGCACTTAATCGGATATTTAGTAACATGTAATTGAAAAACATGTAAGCTGAAATAGATTGGACTTAACTGGATATTAAGTGACATGGGAAAAGGTTGTATAAAAAGATTACATTAACTAGAAATGTTAATTACAACCTAGGAATATAACATGTGGTTATATTGGGCTTATTAATAAACTTAAACGTGTTAAGTTAAAATTATGAGAATAATAAGCTAAGACGGAGGGGGTCTATTCCAGTTGGGGATATAAGGGACTCGTGAAATCCTAGTTATAAATTGGGGGCCAAGTCTAGGGGTGACATATGTCAAATGCATTTTTGTTTGGGAACCTGTATCAATCAGTATCCTTTTGTTACCACTGAGTCTCGCACTAGGTAGAGGCTAGGGCACACTTTATTGAACTGGATAGTAAGTGGTTCAAATGAGGTGGGTGCGAGCGTGTTTCGACGGAATGATGTACGTGCATCGTTATGATTGGGGAATATAAGACGTTGCAACACATGTGATTAATGGATGTGTCTTTTTAGTTGATAGGTGCGGGGTTGATAACCACGAATCTCATAGCTCGCACAGATTATTCACATTTCGGTAAAGTAGCTGATCAACGAGTAGAAATTAGGTAAAACCCAATTATGATATTTCAGTAGTTGGTGCAACAAATTTTGGATATGAACGAGAAGTCTATCTTATTTCGAGTTTATCTTTTCTGAAATTTCACTTATGCTTTTATGTCCATTACTCTTGAACTATTCTTCTGTCTAAATGTTCTCTTATCTTATGCTCATGCTAAATATTACTAGAATTGTAACAACCCGCATATTTGACGATAATATATTTAAATATTTTATTTAAATATAACGCCGTTAATCCTTAATCGAGTCTATGCCCAAAAAGTCACATTTTGTGTATGGATGAATTTGGACTCGAAACCACTTCCATTGATTTCAAAATGTCGTTTACGTGCTCGAAAACTATAAATTTTGATATATTTCGAGTATGTGAAAATTGGGACTTTGCACTTGGGTTTGGGTTAGCCAACCTAGCCACCTTAAAACACCCCCATCATCCCTCTCCCTCTCATTCACCTTCATCACTTCAAAAGAAATAGAAATGGGGAGAGGAAAGGGAAATTAGAATTTCCTAGACCTAATTTGATTATAGGAGCTCCAATCTTGTAGGAATCAAGTGCAAAATCAAAGGATAAGCTTACGTAAATCCATCTCCATCTTCTCCATCTCATTTCCACTTCAATTCATCATAATTCCTATGATCTAATTCTTAGGAGACATGTTTTATGATCATAGGTTGCTGATTTTGGTGTTTTCATTGAAAAGAGATCGTTCTAGCTCGCTATTGGATTGATTCATTGCTTCTAACCATCAAGAGTGAGGCCCTATAAACTCACATTTATGCCTCAAGCATTTATGCTTGTCTAGTGTGCCCTTGGCACGTTTTGTTGTGTGTTAATTAATTGGTTTGATTGAATTGTGTGTTAACATTTTCAATTTATGAGTTTAGATTTCATTTCGATGAATTCTTATGAAAAACCTTGAGTAGAGTTGATTTGTGAGTTCTTGGGTACTCACATTTATGTATAAACGCTATCAAGTTTGTGTATGTGCTCATTCCACCTTTGTGTTATGTGTGCATTGTGCGTGTGCTGTTTTGGTTTCAAGAATTTGTGCATTTTTGCGTTTTAAAAGCAAATCCTTTGCGTTTTCATGAATGTATTATACTCATATCTATTTACGCGTTAATGATGTGAATATTTGTGTATGACTCTGATTTTTATTATTGTGTATTTTATATTGCTTTCCGAATTATATATAGTCACTGTGTAGTAGATTTGGACTTGAATTAGTTGTGTCGGATTTCCTTATGAGATTTAAAAGTAAGACCACATTATCCGACATATTTAACACTCATTCAAAGCTAATATAGAGACGGTCTCTCCTCAACAGCCTTATTCTTCGGGTTAGTTGACACCATTGCTTGCAATGGCCTTGATTAATGCAAGTATAGAGATGGGGCTTTACACTTGGTATCAGAGCTAATTTCGGAACAATATAAGATATTATGGCAAGGGTCATTGTCCTAAGTCTCTCTCTTAGGAAATCGTGTTTTAGGATTTAGCTCGAGTCTTAGGACCCATCATATCCTATCTTGTATCATGATCCTTGTTTGACCACTCAAATTTATTTGACTTTATCTTTGTGACATCTTGGTCTTGACAAACCTAGAGTCTCGTCCCTTTTCATGAGTAGAAATTTAGAAACTGTTTTCTATTTGTGTGTTGAAATAACTTTTGGGACTTAGTTTTGAAGATTTCTGAATTATTTTATAAAATTGTTTAATAAAATAATTTTGGCCAAGTGAAATACTAATCTGCTTGAGATTAGCTTTGCGAGGCAAAAACGAATAAATTATTTCCACTAAGCATTATGAAATTGTTGTTTATTTACTTATGATTACAATTTCAATTCATGAATAAATGGTTGCATCCATGATTATTTATTTACAAATTTGCACTCCTATTTGGAGGTAATTTGTTTTATCGTGTTGAGTTGCCCATTGAGTATGTTAGGAGTTCTAATTGAGAAGTGGGATGCCACGATATCTAAAGGAGTTTCTGAACACTTCAATGAAATGATTCTGACACAACCCTTTATATTAAATATGAATGATCTGCATTGCCATTGGACCTTAGCATTAAAAATTTGATATAAATAAATGGTGAGGCAAATCATTAGTATTGATTGTTAATTTGCAACTGTAGGTTGTTTAATAAGATAATAATTAGAGAGTGGGATATATACGACCATTGTATATATCTTTTACACCTTTCGAATTTTGAATTTTTAACTATGAGTTTGAGATATCTATTTTGGTAAGGAAACTAATGCATATAAGGGTATCATCCTCTTTATCCTTTGTGATGATGATAACCATAATCATCTCGTTTGAGTTCCTTTGAAATTGTGATCATCTACCTTCTTTGCGTCAAAGGAACTTAAGAACACCATGTCCTTAAGAATTAGAGGGTGCTTGTTTTATATCCAGTATGTAGACCTTCAAAACCTATGTTTTGTGAGAATTCTTACATGCTACATTGAGTTTTCGTTACCAATTTATTCTGCTATCGAGATGACTTTAGTTTTCTTTGGGTAATGATTTAGTATTCTCTTTTTTTTTTGAGTTCTACTCGTTTCAAACAAGTAGTTTTGCCTTTTGTATTGAATAAGGAATTTAATTAAACATCTTGGTAAAAATGAGTGGGTCGACACACTTCATTATTGGATGTCAAAATTCGATATATTTTAAGAAAATAATGTTGGTGATGACTGCAACATTATCGAGATTTATTTTCATATTTCTAAGCAAGAATTGTTTGAATTGGTTTCCATTCTTCTTAAGCTCGGTTATAATGGCCATTTTGAACTTTCTTGGGTAACCTTCGGGATATGCCTTTTGCAATTTTTTCTATGATCAATTTTGCGCTTTATAGTGGAGTTTGCAATTAGTTCGTGAATATTTGAGTTAAGAAGTGGTTATGGGACATTTGGCTAAACTCGCTTATTTACTAGCTTAATGTAAATTACGCTTTCTTTGTTGATCGTTGATGATCACTTTGTGGTTTTCGAATTAAGCCTCTTAAGCATATATCGACATTTGATAATCACTTGATTTATTGAATATCGATTTTTCTTCGAGTGGATTCATATTGTTAAAATGTGATTCTTTTTTTTTTTTTTTTTTGCTATTCATGAATTATTCATTTTTGTAATGACTACCTTATATATATTTACGTTACCTCAAAGACATCGAAGTATTTGTGATTATATGGTTATTTTAGTAATTCATGGGTTCTCTTTATTTATTTATGACACGAATTACTTACGTGTTCATTTATAGAGTTTATGTCCTCATTTGTGTTTTTGTGGACTTTTGTGTGAATCCATTCTTGTGTTATGAGAACCATTTTCCAGTAACATTTTGATTTATGGATTTATATGCTCACACTTGTTATGGTTTGAGTGTCTATCCATTATAGTTTTTCTAGATATCTTTGAGTGACTTCTAGAACTTGAGTGATTTGAGTTCTCATTGAAAATTATTTCGAAACTTCTTTTGAAAGGTAATAAGTTATATTTTGCCTAACAAACTTTGTCTCTTGTTTCCGGATTTTGATTCTCGATCTTCAAGTTTTCATGATATGGTGATCTTGTGTGATTCCCAATATTCATCTCTGCGTACTAAATTGGGTTTAGTATTTCAATAGATCAACTTTACAAAAAGTTGTTATTCTTCGAGACATTATCCTTGAGACTAACTTTGGTGGATTTTAAAAAAACAAACGTGTTTTTGTGGATGATTAATTCTATTTTATGCGGCTATTATTTCCATGCTTATTTGCATGTCTTGGTTTTTTAGTTTCATGGTAATTCTCGGGATGGATTGACCTATCCATTCTGAGGTCCGCATATTATGTTCTGAGAATATCATCCACCTTCGATATCCTATATATGTGAGACAAATTTGTGTTGTTTTTTATGATTCTAATTTAGATTTGTTGGCTTCCTTATGTTTTATAAATTCTCATAACATTGAGAATGAATTTAAGGAAGACGTGCTTTTGTATTTCGCATTGCGCATTAAATTTTGGAGTCTTTACACCCATTTTGGGATGATTACCTTGATGGGTAATTGAGTTTGAAATATATATTTTGTTTTCGTGGCTCAGTCTATTTATTTGATTGTTTTCCTTAGTGACCGATCACTAAGGATAAAGGGGAGCTACATTGTGGACAAATCTGATGGAATGTTTAGTTTTGCAACCACGACAAACTTAATAAAATTCCTTACCTCGGATTGATGATCTATTCAATAAGTTAGATGGGCTATAGTTATTTCACTATTAAACTTAGCAATCAGCTATCACTAACTTTTTAATTGAAAATGTTATATTGTATTTGGCTCCATTTCTTGCTTATTTTGTCATTTGAGGTTAACATATAATCTAGTTTATTTTGTTAACCATTAGTGAACCAAATTTGCGAGGTCATAATCGGACTGGTTTGGCATCATCTTTGTTGGTGATATTTTTGTGTATTTGAAAGCTGAAGTTTTCAAATTTTGTTTAATTTGTTCTACTTCTATCATTAGCATATTCGCATGACTTAGAAAGTCGATCTTGAAATATTAGAGAATGTGCTAATATTTCAAATTTGAGATTTCAGGGGTTTAGTGGAAACTTAAAAGTTCCAATTTATTTGTTTTTGAAATACTAGAGGACGTAGTAATATTTCCTATTTAGGGTGTATAACCCGGATTTTATTTTGTGATCTTGTTTCCCCAACAGTATCGCTTATCCTTGCGAATGGGGGTATATATGACCATCATACACATCCTTTTCAATATAAGAAATTTTTGTAAGCTAGAATACTTTTATGAAAGTTTATAAGGGATAAAATTTTATAGTTAAAACATGATAGGGAATTTTCGACGATTTTGGATAATCAATATTTCAAGAGTTGAATTTGAATATTTAATTAGTTCATATTGAAAAGGTAAGAGTATGGGTTTATAATTCATAAGCTTACTGAACGTTAAACGAATTAATTAAATTTAATTAAAACGAGCTGTCGCGTAGCGGTAGTTCGTGATTTTGAGATTTGAACTTCAAATTATTGTATAGGATCCAAAATAAGTCGGAATTCTTTAAAAGAAGAATTATCCGGATCTATCCGATTATAGTTTTCTAGTGAAAGAAAAATATTTGAATCTCATCTTGTAAATTTTGAGATATGTCTAAACCAAATTTTCAGAAAAATCGTGATAAGGTAGTTCGCGATTTAAAATTTAAACAATTATTGAAATTGAGGTTTAGATTACATAGAATTTGAGTTAAAAGATTCTAATTTCTTGAAAACACTTATTGGAAAAATAAGCGTGTTCCTCATGTATGTTTGTGACTTTTATTTGAACATTATATGTGTATAGAATTAAGTTATATAGCGATTTATAACTCAAAGTTAAAATTTTATAAGAATATTCAAGAGTTAATCATTTTCATATAGATCTTGTTGATGCGTGGTTGTTATTTCTATTGAGTTTTTCCTTAAGTAATTGTGAGGACGCAGTTTCTTTAAGGGGGAAGTTTATAACAACCCACATGTTTTACGATAATATATTTAAATATAACGTCGTTAATCCTTAATCGAGTGTATGACCAAAAAGTCACATTTGTACATGGATGAATTTGGACTCGAAACCACTTCTATTGAGTTCAGAATGCCATTTACACGATCGAAAACTATAAATTTCGATATATTTCGAGTGTGTGAAAATTGGGACTTTGCACTTGGATTTGGGTTAGCCAACCTAACCACCTTAAAACACCCCCATCAGCCCTCTCCCTCTCATTTACCTTCATCACTTCAAAAGAAATAGAAATGGGGAGAAGAAAGGGAAATTAGAATTCCCTAGACCTAATTTGATTCTAGGAGCTCCAATCTTGTAGGAATGAAGGGTAAAATCAAAGGAGAAGCTTAGGTAAATCCATCTCTATTTTCTCCATCTCATTTCCACTTCAATTCATCATAATTCCTATGATCTAATTCTTAGGAGACATGTCTTTATGATAATTGGTTGTTGATTCTAGTGTTTTTATCGAAGGGAGATCGTTCTATCTCGCTATTGGATTGATTCATTGCTTCCAACCATCAAGGGTGAGTTCCTATGAACTCACATCTATGCTTGTCTAGTGTGCCCTTGGCAAGTTTCCTTGTGTGTTAATCAATTGGGTTGATTGAGTTATGTGTTAACATTTTCAATTTATGAGTTTCGATTTCATTTTGTTTAATTCTTGTGTAAATCCTTGTGTAGAGTTGAGCTGTGAGTTCTAAGGTACTCACATTTATGTATACACGCTATCAAGATTGTGTATGTGCTCATTCCACCTTTGTGTTATGTGTGCGTCGTGCGTGTGTTGTTTTGATTTCAAGAATTTGTGCACTTTGGTGTTTTAAAAGCAAATCCTTTGCATTTTCATGAATGTGTTATGTTCATATCTATTTCCGCCTTAGTGATGTGAATATCTGTGTTTGACTCTAATTTTTATTGTTATGTACTTTATATTGCTTTTCGAATTATATATAGCCACTGTGCAGTAGATTTAGACTTGATTAGATGTGTCGGATTTCCTCATGAGAGTTAAAAATTAGGACCACATTACCTGACATATTTAACACTCATTCAAAGCTAATATACTGATGGTTGCTCCTTAACAGCCTTATTCTTCGGGTAAGTTGACACCACTGCTTGTAATGGCCTTGGCTAATGCAAGTATAGAGGTGGGGCGTTACAAAAATTTACTAGACGTATGTCTGACCTAGTTTGTTTTTCTCCTTCTCTCTTCTTCCCCTTCCCCAGGTTCACAGGGTGGAGGGTCTCAGCAGTGTTTCTTGACTATTTGGTTCAGCTCGGATTCAGACTCTTTACTTCTTCATGTATCAGTTCAGTTCTTGTCTTTTGATCATTATATTGGCTTATGAGAGGGATAGCTTTAATGTGCTCTGATATTTTTCACGAGATAGTATGTTAGTTTTATGATGATTATTATCTTTATTTTGTAATAAAATAAATTTTATGACTTGGTTTGCTTATTTTAATATATGTTTAAGAGTTTTCGCTTTGTTTTACATTTATGTCTTGTGAATTTTAGTCGCTGTGTTGTTACTTTATACCTAAGTGTTTTACAAAACTTAAGGTATCAACATATGGGTGACGTTAAGGGATGTAGGGTGTCACATTCTCAGCTATGAATATCTACATTCTTGCATCTTCTGTCTTGCAATTTTTATCCAAAGCCATGCATAATTCTTTGGAAATCGATGTAGTACAATAGATATTGTTCATGCTATTGTCAAGTCCATTAAGTATGTAATTTTTACACATAAAGTCAAAGACCTTGTAGATATTTAAGGGTTTTACTTTTGCTGCATTGGTTCCAGTTCTGCAACCTTTGGAGCACCTTCAGTTAGATACTTTGCATGTCCTAATGTCGTCAGATAGAACAACATCTTTTGCCGCCATCTTTTTAAGTCCACTCCAGTGTACTTCGCTAGCCTTTCTCCAAGAGAAAACGCCACCAGTGGAACCGTTATTGCAAGATGGGTCATAGTTTGTATTGGCACATGTTATTGCTTTTCTGAGAAATCAACGTCTATAGTAGCAGACAATAGTAAATATTGTATCAAGATTGTTAGCGAAAAAGTCTGCAATACAAATTATTACAACTCTGTTGTAGAAAATTATTGCAAATATTTTAGGAAAATCCATGTCTGCTTATGTCACAAAAAGCTGCTGCAAATAGTTTGCGAAAACTACGTTTACTTATGTCATTGGAAACTACTTCCGATAGTTTACAAGAAAACGTTTGCAAAGGTTTTTCAAAACTATTATAAAAGTATCATTAATAAAAGAGTACGGTACATTTTATTTTTTTCGAGCCTAGAATAATCTGTTTTCTTAAAATAATGTTGCTTTCTTTTATAATGTAAAGGATGGCGAACAATTGTTTCCAAAGATAAAATGGACTGGCTCTGCATAACTACACTGGAATTTGCAAAGGTTGACGAACTTAAGCAAAGCAATTAAGGATATTGTATGAAGAAGAAGGAGAAGAACATAATTCAAAGTTGATTTATAATTCGGTTCTACCTCATTTTTTTTACACGTGTAGGGAGATCCTTTTAACAGTTGTAAGGCTTGGGAAGATTACAATCATTTTTCCAAATGGTGCGACCGTATTTATTACGTTTCCGTTTGAATTTGAATGAAAAATTAAAAACTACCTAGTTAGAATAGTCAAGCCAAGTCAACCAGTCAAGCCAATTTAACCACTTTGCAAAGTTCTCAGTGCTTCTAATACACTACAAATATCCATTCGCTCACGCCGCGGGTGCGGGTGTAGGTTTGGGCGTGTGTGCACGTGTGCAGTGTGGCACATTGCACCATCAGCCAATATGTCTTTTGTAACGACCCGCATTCTGCGCATCATAGGATCGTAGGATATTTATTTCTTTCACATACGAAGTCGTATGGTCATGTAACTTTGGGAGACGACTATTGGGGTCATTTCCCATGTTCATGATTTTTCCCGATTTTTAAATGACCATTTTACCCCTAGTTGGCACTGTTTTGGCCATAACTTTTGACTGGATAGGAGTTTTGACCTGAAACCACTTCCATTGGCTTCGGATGATGGTTTCTCTTTCCGTAGAGTGGTCACATTAGCCAAACGGACTCACCGTTTGGGAGATATGGCTGAAACAAGTTTCAGATGGTGAAAAACAGCTTAATTGGGCTTAACCGGGTGATTAGCAGCTAGGCCCAAGGGGAATTTCGGGTTTAGAGGTTTAGGAGGTCTGATTAGGGTTAGGTTATCACTTTCATTTCAGTTTTGAGCCGCCACAAACCCTCTTGAGACCTTAGTAATGGCTTCCTACACCTAAAACACCCAAAGTCACTCTCTAATTGAAGATTAGGCTTAGCAACACCAAATTAAGGAGAAAAAGCACCAAAGCAAGGTTGGAGCTGCTGTTAGACATCAGTATTCGCCCCAAATCAGAGGAGTTTCAGTTCTGAGAATTTCATTTGTGGCCAAGGTGAGTGATTTGCATAGTTTTTGCACTAATTACAGTGATTAAGGGTAATTAGTGAAGATTAGCGAATTTATACGTAAATAAATTCTGGAAAAATTCTTAAAATTCTAAAATAATGTTTTAAGGCTCTGTTAGAAATTTGGGTTAATTTCGATGTGTTTTGCTAATCGTATGCTTAAACATGATTAAGAGGGGTTATAGGCAAATGTGAGGTTTTAGCCACTTTTGATTCATTTTGATTCTTTTAAATTGTTGTTTGCTGTTTGTGGTTGCTATTACATGTTGCTATGACTCTATGGTATGATTCATGATTGATTAGAATAGTTAAATTGCTCGAAAACGTCGTCGAATGGCGTAGAAAGCTCGCTGGAAAGTTGCAGAAGTGTGCAGGTTCCGAACCGGTTCGGATCGGAGAAAGGGGTCGGATCGGACTAGGGAACTGACCAAGGGAATCCGAACTGGATGGGGACTCGCCACTGGAAGAAGTTTGGCAGGAAGGAAGGCCATTGCTTGGAGTTGGAGTTGGACAGAAGATCGGATCGGAGTGATGGAGCAGATCGGATCGGAACTATAGAGCGGATCGGATCGGAAGCATAATAGAGGCCAGATCGGATCGACTCACGAATGGGAGGCTACGACTGGAGCAAGACGAAGGGATCGGATCGGATCAGAGTAGATGGGAAACGAGGAAGCTGGTCGAAGGAGGAGCATGAACTCGAAGGGAAGCAGCAACCCGACCCGACCCGGAGAAGGACACCGACCCGACCCGGAGTGAAGAAACCCGAACCGAACAGACGAGGGTAATGATCACCGAACCGAACCGAATTCTAGGACTGTTACTGCGTGACAACTCTTCTGAAGACCCACTCCAATTCGACCAAAACCCGAGATGCAAAGGAAGTCCAGATGAGAAGTTAGAGCTCAAGATTTAGATGGGAATCAATGAGTTCGCTTCATGGTTGGGCTTTGCTGCGGGACGCGTGCCAAGGAGTTATCGACGTCTATAGCTTTGGACCACTATGGTAGGAGGTACGAAGGCGGATCCAGGGCCATTATGGCATTGGTAGAACCAAGGGCTACGACCAATGAAGTGGGTCATTGAAATGCTTGGTCATGACTCCAAGTGTTTGGCTTGGTCATAGCAGGGTTTCTACAAGTCGGGATTCGTCGTTGCCTCAGTTTGTCTAGTGTTTCAAAGTGGTAGATGCCGTACGCTTTACGCACTGAGTGAGAGGTGTGAGGATGGTTGATATGGATGATTTGTTTGCTATCATTGTGACATGCACACCCCACCCCCGTATTCTTACACTATTTATTATGGCACCTTGGAGTATTGTACGGTATGTGGTACTAACTCTTTGGTTGCAGGTCCAGGTTCAGGTATGGTTTAGTATACCTGTTATCATTCTGTTTAGATGCTTATCGCTCATACCAGGCTTTATGTCTGACCCAGAGTTTTATGTCTCCTCTTATTACTCTGGGTGCTCACACGAGCAGACTAGAGACAGGTTAGCTGGTGATGCACGGGTAGATGATCCGGAGATGAGCAGGAGGCTTCCACGTAATATATATAGTATTCTCCCTGTGTTGTTGAAGATCACTGCTTGGGCATTGGTGGTGCATCTTCTACTTTAGCTTTCTTTTGTTTAGAGACAGTAAATTTGGAAAAAAATTGTAATAAGCTGTATTTGGATTTCCGCTGCTTTGAGATTGATGTTGGTTTTAGTTATCAGCTTATGTACTGTCTCGCCTGTTTTATGTCAAGTATGTTATTATTATATTTTATTCCATGCGCTGTGAGACATTCTACAGGTTCTTTGATTAGTTCGTTCCCTTCTTTCTTTTCTTCTGACGACCGTCTTGTGCTAGTCGGGCATGTGTACAGCGCACTTTTGGAGGAAATGCAGGCTGGTGCGAGGCGGGCCGTCACACTTGGTATCAGAGCTCTAGGTTGCGTAGTTAGCCTAGGGGAGTTATCAGGGAGAGATAATATACGTATACGAGAGAGCGTATTTGTGATTACTTTGGTTTTTAAAAGCTATATATATATATACTATTAGTAGTATAAGGATGAAGTCGTACTGCACTAGCACCACTATGGAATCGTTAATCGTTTCCTTTTTCAGATTGACGATGAGCCGAGATACTAGAGGTGCTGGTAGGGGAGCCAATAATGGGAATGCTGCTGACATGAGGACGATGTTTACTGACCTCATGAGAGAGATGCTTAGGGATGTTCAGAGGGCAGCTCCCAATGGTGGAAATGGTGGTGGTCCAATAGTGCAGGCGCCGAGGGTCGACTTCGCCAAGCTAAACAAGGATTATACTAGTCTTGGTGGGAAGCCGTTCCACGGAACGGAGTCGGCTACGGATGTTCAGGATTGGTTGGATAGTTGCGAACGTATCTTCGAGGATTTGGGTATCGAGGATGCGATGAAGAGAAAGCTAGCGTCCCGTCAGCTGCAAGGGCGGGCAATGAATTGGTGGAATGCTATAAAGGCAGCTACTCCCGAAGACCAGATTACTTGGGAGCAGTTTAAGGCTCGCTTTAGTGAGAAGTTCATTCCAGCTGCTCAGAAGTCAATGCTGTTTAAGAAATTCTTGGAGCTCAAGCAGAATGGCAGAGCTGTCTCGGAGTACATTGCTGAATTCGACACTTTGTCAAAGTATGGGTTATCTCTTATTGATACTGCTGAGAAAAAGAATGAGAAATTCATAACTGGGTTAGATCAGTACTTAGGGGAAAGGCTTATTAACCACATCGACGAGACGTTTGAGTCGATTGTGGGGAAAGCATTAAGATCAGAGAGTCTCTACCCTAAGCCGAAGACTGAGGTTGCATCCTCAGATGAGCCAAAACCACAAGCAAGTGGTGGAGGCAAAGGTGGTTCCCAGAATAAGAGAAAGCAGAATCAGGCTAAGGATGGCCAGAAGAAAAAGAACAAGCAGGATGTGGAGTGCTTCAGCTGTGGTAAGAAGGGCCATTATGCTAGTAATTGTCGGGCCAAGCCAGCGGATAGGAAGTGCTTCAACTGTGGCCAAATGGGACATCACAAAGACAAGTGTCCACAGCCCCCTAAAGAGAAGCAAATGGTGAAAGCTTATGCCCTTAATGCTATTCCTTCTTCGTCGAATGCCCCAACTGCGGCGGAGAAGGGAAAGAATGTCGTCATTCAAGGTATGCTTTCTGTTTATGATGTTCCTGTTAGAGTTTTGTTTGATACCGGAGCTTCCAGTTCTTTCATATCTAGTGACCTGGTAGATAGGTTGGGATTGGAGCCCGAGATTGTCGATAGATCTTTAATAGTGACGAACCCGATTGGTGGTTCTACTAGCCTTAGCATGATTTGTCGTAATGTGGTCTTATCGAGTCATGGATGCATGTTTGTTTGTGATTGCTTTGTTTTGGGCTTTACTGGGTTTGGCATTATTTTGGGAGTAGACTGGCTCCGAAGATACGGGGTGGTGGTAGACTGTGAGGGCTTTTTGGTGACAGCTAGAGCGGATGATGGGCGGAGGATAGTGTTTGGTGGTCTACCCAGTGAGGGGGTATTGGCTAGTTTTCTAAACTCCCTCGACATTCCGCATAGTGAGTTGTCAGGTTTGCCCGTGGTTGGCCAGTATCCGGATGTTTTCGAAGAAGTGACCGGACTTCCACCACACCGAGAGATTGAGTTCCGTATTGATTTGGTAAAAGATGCCAGGCCTATAGTGATGCCACTTCGTCGTATGGCACCAAGAGAGCAGCGGGAACTCGAGGTGCAAGTCAGCGATCTTTTGAAGAAGGGATTTATCAGAAGGAGTGTTTCTGAATGGGGAGCACCAGTTGTGTTTGCTACCAAGGCGGATGGTTCCCTTCGTTTGTGTGTAGACTACCGCGAGTTGAATAAAGTGACGAGGAAGAACAAGTATCCTCTACCGCGGATAGATGATTTGTTCGATCAGTTGAGTGGCGCGAGAGTATTTTCTCAGTTGGATCTCGCGACAGGTTTTCATCAGCTTAGAGTGGAAGCTGAGAGTATAGCTAAAACGGCATTTCGGACGCCGTCTGGTTTTTATGAGTGGTTGGTCATGCCATTCGGGCTGACCAATGCCCCAGCATATTTTGTGGATCTTATGAATAGGGTATTCAGAGATCAGTTGAATAAGTTTGTCCTTGTGTTCATTGATGATATTTTGGTCTATTCGAGGACAGAGGAAGAACACAAGGAACATTTAAGAGTAGCGATGGAGGTGTTGAGAAAACACCAATTGAAAGCAAAGTTTTCTAAGTGTCACTTCTGGAAGAGGGAAGTGAGGTTCTTGGGCCATGTTGTATCAGAGAGTGGTATTGCCGTGGACCCAGCAAAGGTGGCTACGGTACAGGATTGGCCTACGCCCAAGAATGCAACAGATGTAAGGAGTTTCTTGGGGTTAGCGGGATATTATCGTAAGTTTATCCAAGGTTTCTCCAAGATAGCAGCACCGTTGACCCAGTTGACCAAGAAGAATCAAGCTTTTGTCTAGAATGAAAGGTGCAAGAATGCATTCAAAAGTCTAAAGGACAAGTTGACAAGCGCACCAGTGTTAGTCATTCCTAAGGGGGATGAAGAGATGACGGTATACACGGATGCCTGTGGTACCGGACTGGGCGCTGTATTGATGCAAGGCGGTAGGGTTGTAGCTTATGCAAGTCGGCAATTGAAACCGCACGAGAGAAGATACCCTACCCATGATTTAGAATTGGCAGCGATCGTGTTCGCGTTAAAGATGTGGAGACACTATCTCTTGGGAGAAAGATTTGAGCTGTTTACAGATCATAAGTCGTTAAAATATCTCTTCTTCCAGAAGGATTTAAATCTCCGTCAGCAGAGGTGGTTAGAGTTCTTAGCTTCCTATGATTTTGACATCGCATATACACCAGGAAAGGGCAATGCGGTGGCTGATGCATTGAGTAGAAGACATGCCAGCTTAGGGGCTATGTTCCTTGAATGGAAGCAACTGGAGTTTATCGCGGGGTTTGATTTCAGACCAAAGTGCGAATTGGATCCAGAAATGTTAGCGAGTTTGACGATCAGACCCACTTTGATTGAGCGGATCGGCTCTAGTCAGAGGGACGATCCTAACCTATTGGAAATCATCTCCAAGTTAGAGATGGGTATCGATGAGGAGATGAACAAGTATGGGCTTGATCGAGATAGATGGCTTAGAAAGAATGGAAAGCTTGTTGTACCCAATGTCAATGGATTGAGAGATGAAGTGCTTAGAGAATGTCATCACTCAAAGCTGACTATACACCCCGGTGGTAATAAGATGTATCGAGATATGAAGCAGACCTACTACTGGGAAGGGATGAAAAGAGACGTTGGGAAGTTTATGTCCAAATGCATGAATTGCCAGCTAGTTAAAGCCGAGCAAAAGAAGCCTAGTGGGTTGTTGCAACCATTAGAAATTCCCGAATGGAAATGGGAGCAAGTCTCGATGGATTTCATCGATGGATTACCAAGGACTAGATCGGGAAATGACAGCATTTGGGTAATCGTAGATCGACTGACTAAAAGTGCAAGGTTTATACCAGTCAAATCGACTAGAACGGCAGCTAAGTTAGCAGAATTATATATGAAGTGGGTAGTGAGATTTCATGGAGTACCTAAAAGCATTGTGAGCGACCGAGACCCGTTGTTCACTAGTGGGTTTTGGAAGAGCTTACAAGAGGCTCTAGGGTCAGAGTTACATCTCAGTACCGCATATCATCCTCAGACCGACGGTCAGACGGAGATGGTGAATCGTATCTTGGAAGATCTCTTGAGAGCATGCATATTGGATTTTGGTGGATCATGGGATGACCATTTGCATCTAGTAGAGTTTGCATATAATAATAGTTACCAGTCCAGTATCGGTATGGCTCCATTTGAAGCTTTGTATGGAAGGCCGTGCAACTCACCATCATGTTGGATAGAGACTGGCGAGAAGTTTTTGCTTGGACCAAATGTGGTGAGGGAAACTTCAGATAAAATCAAGATCATTCAGCAACGGATGAAGGCTGCCCAAGATAGGCAGAAGAGCTATGCTGATAAGAGGAGAAGAGACTTGAAATTCTCCGTTGGCGACTTGGTGTTTGTCAAGATTTCTCCGTTGAAGAGCGTAATACGATTCGGCAGGAAAGGCAAGTTGGCACCAAGATTTGTTGGCCCATTCCCTGTTCTTGAACTAGTCGGGAATTTGGCATATAGAATTGACTTACCAGAGAAGATGGCAGGAGTTCATAACGTATTTCATGTTTCCCAACTAAGGAAGTTCGTTCACGACTCAGATATGACTATTTCACCTGATCAGTTAGAGGACTTCGAAGTAGAACCCGAGGCGGTTGGGAACCACAAGCCGGCCCGTATTGTCGAGTACGACATGAAGCAACTTCGAAGGAAGGCGGTGAAGCTAGTCAAGGTACAGTGGAGCGAGGACGAGAGTGATTGTACTTGGGAAACAGAGGAGGACATAAGGAAGAAGTATCCAGAACTCTTTGTCTGGTAAGATTTTGACTTCAATTTAGATTTTCCGCATGCTAGGATAGGCTTGTTTGCTTATTTTGCGTATTTGATTGTTGAATATGGTTGTTAGGCATGCGGGATCCTTTGTATGTTTTGGGTTAAGGAATTTCGGGGGCGAAATTTCTTAAGGGGGGAAGAGTGTAACGACCCGCATTCTGCGCATCATAGGATCGTAGGATATTTATTTCTTTCACATACGAAGTCGTATGGTCATGTAACTTTGGGAGACGACTATTGGGGTCATTTCCCATGTTCATGATTTTTCCCGATTTTTAAATGACCATTTTACCCCTAGTTGGCACTGTTTTGGCCATAACTTTTGACTGGATAGGAGTTTTGACCTGAAACCACTTCCATTGGCTTCGGATGATGGTTTCTCTTTCCGTAGAGTGGTCACATTAGCCAAACGGACTCACCGTTTGGGAGATATGGCTGAAACAAGTTTCAGATGGTGAAAAACAGCTTAATTGGGCTTAACCGGGTGATTAGCAGCTAGGCCCAAGGGGAATTTCGGGTTTAGAGGTTTAGGAGGTCTGATTAGGGTTAGGTTATCACTTTCATTTCAGTTTTGAGCCGCCACAAACCCCCTTGAGACCTTAGTAATGGCTTCCTACACCTAAAACACCCAAAGTCACTCTCTAATTGAAGATTAGGCTTAGCAACACCAAATTAAGGAGAAAAAGCACCAAAGCAAGGTTGGAGCTGCTGTTAGACATCAGTATTCGCCCCAAATCAGAGGAGTTTCAATTCTGAGAATTTCATTTGTGGCCAAGGTGAGTGATTTGCATAGTTTTTGCACTAATTACAGTGATTAAGGGTAATTAGTGAAGATTAGCGAATTTATACGTAAATAAATTCTGGAAAAATTCTTAAAATTCTAAAATAATGTTTTAAGGCTCTGTTAGAAATTTGGGTTAATTTCGATGTGTTTTGCTAATCGTATGCTTAAATATGATTAAGAGGGGTTATAGGCAAATGTGAGGTTTTAGCCACTTTTGATTCATTTTGATTCTTTTAAATTGTTGTTTGCTGTTTGTGGTTGCTATTACATGTTGCTATGACTCTATGGTATGATTCATGATTGATTAGAATAGTTAAATTGCTCGAAAACGTCGTCGAATGGCGTAGAAAGCTCGCTGGAAAGTTGCAGAAGTGTGCAGGTTCCGAACCGGTTCGGATCGGAGAAAGGGGTCGGATCGGACTAGGGAACTGACCAAGGGAATCCGAACTGGATGGGGACTCGCCACTGGAAGAAGTTTGGCAGGAAGGAAGGCCATTGCTTGGAGTTGGAGTTGGACAGAAGATCGGATCGGAGTGATGGAGCAGATCGGATCGGAACTATAGAGCGGATCGGATCGGAAGCATAATAGAGGCCAGATCGGATCGACTCACGAATGGGAGGCTACGACTGGAGCAAGACGAAGGGATCGGATCGGATCAGAGTAGATGGGAAACGAGGAAGCTGGTCGAAGGAGGAGCATGAACTCGAAGGGAAGCAGCAACCCGACCCGACCCGGAGAAGGACACCGACCCGACCCGGAGTGAAGAAACCCGAACCGAACAGACGAGGGTAATGATCACCGAACCGAACCGAATTCTAGGACTGTTACTGCGTGACAACTCTTCTGAAGACCCACTCCAATTCGACCAAAACCCGAGATGCAAAGGAAGTCCAGATGAGAAGTTAGAGCTCAAGATTTAGATGGGAATCAATGAGTTCGCTTCATGGTTGGGCTTTGCTGCGGGACGCGTGCCAAGGAGTTATCGACGTCTATAGCTTTGGACCACTATGGTAGGAGGTACGAAGGCGGATCCAGGGCCATTATGGCATTGGTAGAACCAAGGGCTACGACCAATGAAGTGGGTCATTGAAATGCTTGGTCATGACTCCAAGTGTTTGGCTTGGTCATAGCAGGGTTTCTACAAGTCGGGATTCGTCGTTGCCTCAGTTTGTCTAGTGTTTCAAAGTGGTAGATGCCGTACGCTTTACGCACTGAGTGAGAGGTGTGAGGATGGTTGATATGGATGATTTGTTTGCTATCATTGTGACATGCACACCCCACCCCCGTATTCTTACACTATTTATTATGGCACCTTGGAGTATTGTACGGTATGTGGTACTAACTCTTTGGTTGCAGGTCCAGGTTCAGGTATGGTTTAGTATACCTGTTATCATTCTGTTTAGATGCTTATCGCTCATACCAGGCTTTATGTCTGACCCAGAGTTTTATGTCTCCTCTTATTACTCTGGGTGCTCACACGAGCAGACTAGAGACAGGTTAGCTGGTGATGCACGGGTAGATGATCCGGAGACGAGCAGGAGGCTTCCACGTAATATATATAGTATTCTCCCTGTGTTGTTGAAGATCACTGCTTGGGCATTGGTGGTGCATCTTCTACTTTAGCTTTCTTTTGTTTAGAGACAGTAAATTTGGAAAAAAATTGTAATAAGCTGTATTTGGATTTCCGCTGCTTTGAGATTGATGTTGGTTTTAGTTATCAGCTTATGTACTGTCTCGCCTGTTTTATGTCAAGTATGTTATTATTATATTTTATTCCATGCGCTGTGAGACATTCTACAGGTTCTTTGATTAGTTCGTTCCCTTCTTTCTTTTCTTCTGACGACCGTCTTGTGCTAGTCGGGCATGTGTACAGCGCACTTTTGGAGGAAATGCAGGCTGGTGCGAGGCGGGCCGTCACATCTTTGCTTTTGTATACCACTTTGTCTCATAGGAACTATAATAATGTCCATCTTTTATTATAGAAATATATAATGTACTAGGATGTGAGATTATTCGTATTCCAAGACATTTAGTGCCTCCCATTTTTCCAATATTCTTACATTTCTCAATATAATATTCATTCATTTTCATTAATCCCCTACATGATTGAATATTTGCTTAAATGTTCTTAATTCAATCAAATATTGTTGCATTGAGTAGATTAGCAAAAAGACTTTGAACTTTCCTAAATGATTATTTAGGACTTGCTAGAAAATTAGTAGAATGATTTGTTCTTTAACTATTAGCTTTTCATATATGTGTGATACAGAGATAAGGCAAATGATGTTTCTCATCTTTTTATGTTCACTGCTTGTGTCTGTTTTTTTCATAAACACCTTCTTGGTCTCATGAGTGTTTAGAGAATCGTTGGCCCTCAATTCTTCTCGAGCGGCACCTTCATGCTCAAGTGATTCTATAAAGTCTATCCCGCAATATACCACTTGGTTGACTCTTTAGCCAAGTATAAACATCATTAACAACTAAACTTAACCTATCCTCTGGCAATTCATGTACCGACTTAGCAGAGGAATGGTTTGAATGTTATCAGTGCTGCTAAGTTATCCTAAATCTAGTTGTCCCTTTGATCCTAGTTCTTGGGATCTTTAGTCAACTAAGTGAGGTTTCCATTGGGGAAAACTTTTCTCATATTATTGGACTTAATCCCATTCCCACTGATAAGTTATTTGCTTTCTCTCTAGACAAGCCTTTACTTACTAGATCCTCGGTACTATCTTTTGACTTTTCTAGTCAACAATGATAACTCCATTAGAGAAAAGTTGTGTTATTGTTTTATGTCTGCGATGAATATATCTAAACTTTCCATTATAAAGTTTACTATTTGCTCTACCAATAGCATATTGGCTGTCATAATGTATACTTATTGGTGTTACAAGTTTCACCCAATTTGGAATATCTTCTAAGAAATCTAGAAGTCATTCTGCTTCTTTCACTACTTTATCTGATGCAATGAATTCCCATTCCATTATAGATCTTGTAATGCAGGTCTATTTGGAAGATTTCCAAGATACCTCCCCATTAGCCAAATTGAACACCCGTTCACCTATGGATTTTTTTTGTCTATTGACCCAATAATTCAATTTGCATCATAATACCCGTATACCACATATTGATTTCCAGAAATAATTTAGTTCATAATTCTATATTTCGGATATCCTAATACTCGAATTATGGCTTTCTAGTGATTCTTTCCAGGCTTGCTTGTATACCGAGTAAGTTCACTTACATCATACACTATGTCTAGTATAGTACAATTCATAATGCAAATAATGATGTCTAGTATTCAATAATCTCAAGTTGACAAATATTATCACCGCTATTTTCGACCAATTTTGATTTAAGTCTATAGAAGATTTTGTAACAATTCTATATATTGCTTAAAAAAATTATAACGACCTGGAAATTTCAATATTTTGAAAATTCGAGTTTTTGAGAATTTAGAATAATCGCGCATGCTCCTGAATACATACACTCATTTTTTGATATAATTTTGAAAACTATCATGATTAGATAAGATAATTATATCGGTTTTATCAACTTACCGGTTCAAATAATTTATCGTATATTGCTAGAAAATTCAGAATTTGACGTATTTGGTTGATTTTGTCAACTATGTCGAAAATACCGTAGATATTGGAATTGATGCTATACAACTTTTTAAATATCATTAGACATGTTTTAATTCATATAAGGAAGTAGAAAATCCATTTTGCGGATTTGTTTACATAAACGAATAGTGTAAATAAAACGTCAGAATATGACTGTTGATTGTTTTTTTTTTTTTTTTGAAAATTAGTGGTTTAACCCAAATAAGTTGCATGAATGTTTGGCAAAGTCAATAGTATTGTATGAAAGTAGTAACATATATACTAACCACTTTTAAGTTAATGGAAAAATATTTATTTAGTTAGTGAAGTAACCGATTATGATAAGTGTATAAAACAAAAATATCAAATCAAAGATTTCCTTATATAATCAAATCTTACATGACAAAACTAGTTTACATGGAAAATTACAACCAAAAACATCATCATTTCTAATGTTCTAATCACTACATGGAAAAGGAGCGTGCCTATAAGTAATCATTTCATCACTTCACATCCATTGATGAAAGGTAATAAAACATCAATATCCTAACATAGAGATTAGCACCACATCACCTAACCCATCACTTCTTTGTTCCCTTCCTTACTTCCTTAACCCTTAAGTAAAAGTTTTCCTATAAATACCCTACCCTCTCCTTAATTTTCACTGCTTCATTCATAAGAAAAAATCCTCTTCTTCTTCTTCTTCTTCATTCTAATGGCTTCCAAAATAGCTACATTGCTTCCATACCAAAGCTCCACCATCCATGGTCGCAAGTTCTACCACCCACGACCAAAATTCCGCCACTAAAAAAGCTAAGCTCAAACATAAAATCCACTCCACTTTCACCCAACTTCAAACTGCCATAATTTTTTGCCGTGGACAGCAAATCATAAATTCTTTTTTTGATATCATACTAAATTTCAAGAGCAAGAATTTTCTAGTTTATTACCTTTTCTAGTTCCAATCCTAGCTAGTCCAAAACCACCAATTTCTCCACGACATTTATTTGGCTCGGAATGTAACCCAAAATGTAAACTGAAGTAAATCACAAAATTCTTTTTTAAAACCTTATAAGCTTCCATTTGCTACAACTTTCATGTGAGAGCTTCTTCCAGATTCGATCCCAGGAAGTTCAAAAGCCTAGACCTTTGAACACCATTTTCTGGTTTGAATTTTCTTTTCAGTCCAAAAATGCTTTTTGCTATTGCAACCATAACTTCATTAAATCTCACCAAATTAGGAAATTTTTTTTCTAAATAGTAGATAAAAGAAACAAATACAACCATTCTATTTACCACTTTTCCTCATTTTGAGTTTAGAATGTCTAAAAGCCCGAGTGAATTTGACCCACTTTCGGGTATAATTTTATGTTCAAAGCTCCACCCAAATCCATATTCTTCTACATCCAACTAAGCCATATTCTCCTCTAAATAATGAGAGAAATTAAAAGAGAGAAAGCAAGGGAATAAAGAGGAAGAATCTAGCTCAAAGAAGTCGAGACGTAAGTCGCAACATGGGGCAAAAGAGAGCAGATTCCCACCATAAAGAACAACAGAGTGGAAATCGAAGGTGAAAAAATTATCTTACAATTTTTTGGTTAAGTATGAAAAAATCTCATAGTTGTAGTAGTTTATTACTTTTGCATCATATATTTTACAAGTAATCATATCTTTTTGTGTCGTTTATATGATTTGTTATGATATGTGGTGATAGTTTAGATTTGATAATGAATTGATGAATAATGATAGATATCACTATATAATATGTTTGGATGAGTAAATGTATGATATGCTTATTGATCATGTTTAAATTTGTATAATGATCATTTGCTTGTATAAACAAATTATACCTAGTTTAACATGCTCACTTATGGTATATGTTGAATGTTACATGATTAGTTATGAATATTGATGTTATCATAATCATATACAATTTTGAGTAATTACCCAACTTAAATTATGTAATATTTTTTTTTAAACTGCCTTTTTGAAGGGTTAGTTAAGACCAAGCAAGATTGAACAAAATTTCGATTTTGGAATTTAGATGTGAAAGTTAGCAAATTTAGAACTAGAGAAATATAAATTTCAATAATGAAAACGGATTTGAAATCAAAGGTTAAATGCATAGTAAACCAAAGTTCAAATTTTGAATGAATAGTGAAGTCGAATTGAAATCTAAAACAAATTTTAGCTAGCTATATAAATAGAGCATAAAACGTGATTTGAAAACACCAATGACGTTACTTTAATTTGACTTTAGAAAAGATTTAGATTTAAAAAGTTAACATCTGAAAAATATTAATATAAAGACTAATATTATGTGGAATTAGTGAAAACCTTATTTTAAATATTTGAAGAGTTAAATCTTTGTTTTAAAGTGAATTATAAAGTTATTATAAGTATTTATAGTAAATTCGGAAATTTTATTTCAAATGTTGAATAAGGTTTATGTTAACGATATTTTTCGTCAACACCCGAGATAGATCTGAGGAGGTGATCCAAAGGGAAAAATAGGATTGCTCAACTCCCCTCAGCTTGAGCTATCTCAAATCTCCTTGAGAGAAGGGTTTTTCCCTGAGAAAAGCGTCAGGTTGCTAAGAACCTAATGACTTGTACTAGAATATTTGGTTAATCCAACACTACAACAAAATATTTACAGAAATATGTTGAGGAATGATATCGTACGCAAAAAGAACAAGAACACACAGTTTTATAGTGGTTCTATTCGACTTGAACCTACATCCACTTTAAGAGCTTTATTGATTTAATTCATAGAGGAGGTTACATAAGTGATTCCTCAAATCGATTTATAAATTAGGGTTTGCTCCTTAGAATATGAGAAGAAGAAGGAATATCCGGAGAAGAAGCCCTCCCCCCCTAAAATGTGACCCCTGGGGTCTTATTTATAGTGGATTAGGAGCCCTTTTCGTCATTGGGCCGTTGGGCCTACGAGGATCTTTGTCAGCCGCCTTGTCCTTTGGTCTTGAATGTCTTTGCCTTTGGCTGCTTAGTTGTGCTTGTTATGGCTCCTGTAGTGCAGGTTTCAGCTAGTCAGGAGCTTCCTTGAGATTGGAATGAGCTTACTGTTGTAGTAGAATTTTGGTAGGCGATGTGGGTTTCTATTCGCATGCTCCCGTTCATAGATTGTTGGGTATAGCTTCCGGCTTTCCCGTGAATACTCAGAAGAGCCTGCCCTCCTGATGTATGTATATGGTTTTCGGTTCGAAATCACTATCGGTGTACGTGCTAAGTGGCCTAGTATGGATAACTTGCATTTCCAGTGGGGTTCCGGTTGGCCTTTCGGTGGAGCTTTTGAGATGGTATGGACTTCTGGAAGACAGCTCTCGATGACGTGTTCACTGTCTATCCCTGTGATCCTTTGGCTTTTATGCAATTGGTGTTTCAGAAACAAGATCTTCATGTCCCTCCGGCCGGATATCCTTGATGTCTTCTTATCCTGGCGTATCGGCATTAAGTGGGTCAATACCGACAACCCATCCACCCTTCCAGGCTTCTATTAGTGGAATTCTAGCTTATTTCTTTCTTTTTTGTGTTCACTGGATACCCCTTTGCCGTTAGCTGGTTTTGGGGGTTGAGTCTCGGTTGATGTTGCTTTCGGAGTATTTCTTCCTATTTTTGACTCCTCTTAGTGTTTGGCTTTGCTTTATGAAGGATTCCTATGTGCTTGCAGTCGTCCGATACCCCTTCGCCATCAGCCTACTTCATTTTTATTTTTGGTAGTGACATTTGCCCCCCGGTGAAGGGGTATTTTCGACTTTCCAAGTCAAACTCTTTTTCCTTTTTCGAGGTATTACTTCTGCGTCTTTTGATCTTTTTTAATTCAAGTATTGATTAGCTTTTCTTTGTGGGGTTCATATTAACCCAGAATTCTGAATGTAACTTTTTATTTAAAAAAATAGTACAAAGCTTCACACCATACTTAAACTGATGCAGCAGCCAAAACAATGTGTTATATTCGATACAGTCCAAAATAAAACCTCATCACACACAAACAATGCTCACATTCATGCAAATTAAACTGAATCAAACCACATCATGCATGTGACGGCCCGCCCCGCACCAACCGACATTTACTCCAAAAGTGCGTTGTACACATGTCCAGTCAGCACGGAACGGGTCGTGAGAAGAAAAGGGAAGAAGGAAATGAACATACAAAGAACCTGTAGAATGTCTCACAGCGCATAGAACAAAATAGAATAATAACATACTTGACATAAAACAGGAGAGACAGTGCATAAGCTGAAAACCAGAACTAAACATCATAGCAGCGGAAATCCAAAATACAGCTTATTACAACTTTCAAACTGTCTCAAAGCAAAAGTAAGATAAAGGAGGTACACTACTAATGCCCAAGTAGCGACCAACAACGACACAGGGAGAATGTGTGTATATATATATCATACGTGGAAGCCTCCTGCCCGCCTCCGAATCAGCTACTCGCGCATCACCAGCTAACCTGTCTCTAGTCTGCTCGTGTGAGCACCCAGTGTAATAAGAGGAGACATAAAACTCTGGGTCAGACATAAAGCCTGGTATGAGCGATAAGCATCTAAAGTGAACAATAACAGGTAGACTAAAACATACCTGAACCTGGACCTGCAACCAAAGAGTTAGCACTACATACTGTACAACACTCTAAGGTACCATATCAAACAGTGTAAAGATACGGAGGTGGGGGAGGTGTGCATGTCATAGGGATGGCAAACAATCAAACATAGCATCCATCCTCACATCTCTCACTCAGTGCGTAAAGCATACGATGTTCACCACTTCGATCACCCAACATACCTTGCTACAATCACTTTGCCCCATGAAGTCATAAATGGATTCACTGCACTGATAACGTAGCCACAAATCCTTCGCTATGTCCACTTTGCCCCATGGAGTCGCAAGAACCCCACTGCACTGGCTCATAGCCTTACTAATCCTTTACTATGTCCACTCTGCCCCATGGAGTCGTAGTGACCCCACTGCACTGGCTCATGGTCTCACTAATCCTTTACTATGTCCACTCTGCCCCATGGAGTCGTAGTGACCCCACTGCACTAGCTCATAGTCTCACTACGCATCACTTTGCCCCTCGGGTCATAATGACCCTACTGCACTGATAACGTAGTCTTGCTACCATCACCTTGCCCCTCAGGTCATAATGACCCTACTGCACTGATAAGTAGCCCATCATCCATTTTTAGTGGTGAATCGAAGTTATGAACGTCGACAACTCCTTAGCACACGTCCCGCAGCAAAGTCCAACCATGAAGTGAACTCATCAGTTCCTAACTGGATCCTGAGCTCTAACTTCCCATATTGGACTACCTTTGCATATCGAGCTATTGGTCAATACTGGATTGGGTCGGGTTCTCTTCAAGTTATCGGTTCGGGTCGGGTGTCCCCCATTGGTTCGGGTCGGGTCCTCTTCTGATACGGTTCGGGTCGGGTGTCTTCCATTGGTTCGGGTCGGGCGTTTCTCCTCAGTTCGGGTCGGGTGCCACTCCTCCTCCAGTTCATGCTTCCGCTCCGATCCGCCTCCTCATCCTTTACGTGCTTCGATCCAATCCATCCTCCTCTATCCGCTCCGATCCCTACTCCCTGGTCCGATCCGATCCCAGTTCAGCTAGCGTAGCCATCCTTTTTGCCACTTTTCCCAAGTGTTGGGTTCCGATCCGAACGGATTCTTTGCTCAGTTCAACATATCCGATCCGAGCCCCTTATCCGATCCGATCCGAACCCTGCACTGTTTTCTGAAACTGTTCCAGCCAGTGTTTACGCCATTCGACGACGTTTTCGACCATTCTAACTATTGAAATCAATCACAAAGCATATCATACAGTCATAGCAACATGCATAATCAACCACAAACATCAAAACATCAATATGATAGGTTAAAATGGATCAAACATACCCAAAATCCCATATTTCCCCTTAAGCATGTTTAGGTGAAACTAATGATAGGATTAGCAAAACTTAACCAAATTAACCCAAGTTCATATCAGAAGTCTAAGACATCATTTAGGAATTTATGAACATTTTTTCCGAATTTTACCATGCCTAAATTCGCTAATTAGCACTAATTACCCTTAACTAGCCATAATTAGTGTAAAACTATGCAAATCACTCACCTTAGCCACAAATAAACTAAGATCTGAAATAAATCTCTGATTTGATGTGAATCTCTATGCTAAACAGCAGCTCCAATGTTGATTTGGTGTAGATTTCCCTTGATTAGATGTTGCTAAGCTTAATCCTTGACTAAAAGATGATTTGGAAATGATTTAGAGGTTGGAGGCCATTTTTAGGGTTCCTTGGTGATAAGTGGAGGCTAGAAAACTGAAATGGAATGATTCTCTAACTAATTTCAGCCTCCCCATAACCCTAATCCCGAAATGGGTTATGGGCCTATCCACTAATCACCCGATTTGGCCCGGTTAAGCAGTTTTTCACCCTCCAAACCTTATTTCAGCCATATCTCCCAAACGGTAAGTCCGTTTGACTATTATGACCACTCTACGTAAAGGTAAACCATCAAACGAATCCAATGGAAGTGGTTTCAGGTTAAAATTCCTTTCCAATCAAAAGTTATGGTCAAAACAGTACTAACTAAGGGAAAAATGGTCATTTAAAAATCGACAAAAATCATGAACATGGGAAATGACTCTAATGGATGTTTCCCAAAGTTACATGAGCATACGACTTCACATGGGAAAGAAATAAATATTCTACAATCCTATGGTGTGTAGAATACGGGTCGTTACACTCTCCCCCCCTTAAGAAATTTCGCCCCCGAAATTCCCTAATCCAGACACACACAAAGGTCCTGCATGCCTATTAATCATAAAACAACAATCAACCATGCAAAACAAGCAAAACAAGTCTATCCTAGCATGCGGAAAACTAAATTGCAAAGTAAATCTTACCAGGCAAAGAGTTCTGGATATGCCTTCCTAATGCTCTCCTCTGTCTCCCAAGTACAATCATTCTCGTCCTCGCCCCACTGAACCTTGACTAGCTTCACCGCCTTCCTTCGAAGTTGCTTCGTATCGTTCCCCACAATACGAATCGGCTTGCGGTTCCCAACTGCCTCGGGTTCTACTTCGAAGTCCTCTAACTGATCAGGTGAAATAGTCATATCTGAGTCGTGAACGAACTTCCTTAGTTGGGAAACATGAAATACATTGTGAACTCCCGCCATTTTCTCTGGTAAGCCAACTCTATACGTCAAATTCCCGACTAATTCAAGAACAGGGAATGAGCCAACAAATCTTGGTGCCAACTTGCCTCTCCTGCCAAATCGTATCACGCTCTTCAACGGAGAGATTTTGACAAACACCAAGTCGCCAATGGAGAATTTCAAGTCTCTTCTCCTCTTATCAGCATAACTCTTCTGCCTATCTTGGGCAGCTTTCATTCGTTGCTGAATGATCTTGATCTTATCGGAAGTTTCTCTCACCACATCTGGTCTAAGCACAAACTTCTCGCCAGTCTCTATCCAACATGATGGTGAGTTGCACGGTCTTCCGTACAAAGCTTCATATGGAGCCATACCGATACTGGATTGGTAGCTATTATTATATGCAAACTCTACTAGATGCAAATGGTCATCCCATGATCCACCAAAATCCAATATACAAGCTCTCAAGAGATCTTCCAATATACGATTCACCCTCTCCGTCTGACCGTTGGTCTGAGGATGATATGCGGTACTGAGATGTAATCCTGACCCTAGAGCCTCTTGTAAGCTCTTCCAAAACCCACTAGTGAACAACGGGTCTCGGTCACTCACAATGCTTTTAGGTACTCCGTGAAATCTCACTACCCACTTCATATACAGTTCTGCCAACTTGGCTGCCGTTCTGGTCGATTTGACTGGTATAAATCTTGCGCTCTTAGTCAATCGATCCACAATTACCCAAATGCTATCATATCCCGATCTAGTCCTTGGTAAACCATCGATGAAATCCATCGAGACTTGCTCCCATTTTCATTCGGGAATTTCTAATGGTTGCAACAAACCACTAGGCTTCTTTTGCTCGGCTTTAACTAGCTGGCAATTCATGCATTTGGATATAAACTTCCCAACGTCTCTTTTCATCCCTTCCCAGTAGTAAGTCTGTCTCATGTCTCGATACATCTTATTACCACCGGGATGTATAGTCAGTTTTGAGTGATGACATTCTCTAAGCACTTCATCCCTCAATCCATTCACGTTGGGCACAACTAGCCTTCCATTCCTTTTAAGCCATCCATCTCGATCAAGCCCATACACATTCATCTCCTCACCGTCAATGTTCATCTCTAACTTGGAGATGATTTCTAATAGATTAGGATCGTCCCTCTGGCTAGAACCAATCCGCTCTATCAAAGTGGGTCTAATCGTCAAACTAGCTAGCATAACTGGATCCAATTCGCACTTTGGTCTGAAATCAAACCCCGCGATATACTCCAGTTGCTTCCATTCAAGAAACATTGCCCCTAAGCTGGCATGTCTCCTACTCAAGGCATCGGCTACCGCATTACCTTTCCCAGGTGTGTATGCGATATCAAAATCATACGAAGCCAAGAACTCTAACCATCTCTGTTGACGGAGATTCAGATCTTTCTGAGAGAAGAGATACCTCAACGATTTATGATCGGTAAACAACTCAAATCTTTCTCCCAAGAGATAGTGTCTCCACATCTTCAGCGCAAATACAATCGCTGCCAATTCCAAATCATGGGTAGGATACTTCTTCTCATGCGGCTTTAGCTGTCGACTAGCATAAGCTACAACCCTACCTCCTTGCATCAATACTGCACCCAGTCCGGTACCACAAGCATCCGTGTATACCGTCATCTCTTCATTCCCTTTAGGAATGACTAACACTGGCGCACGCATCAACTTCTCCTTTAGACTCTTGAAGGCATCCTCACACACTTCGTCCCAGACGAAGGACTGATTCTTCCTAGTCAACTGAGTCAACGGTGCTGCTATCTTGGAGAAGTCCTGGATAAACTTACGATAATATCCAGCTAATCCCAAGAAACTTCTCACATCTGTTACATTCTTGGGCGTAGGCCAATCCTGTACCGTAGCCACCTTCGCAGGGTCCACGGCAATACCACTCTCTGAAACAACATGACCCAAGAATCTCACTTCCCTTCTCCAAAAATGACACTTAGAGAATTTCTCTTTCAATTGGTGTTTCCTCAACACCTCCATCACTATCCTCAAGTGTCCCTTGTGTTCCTCCTATGTCCTTGAGTAAACAAGGATATCATCCACGAACACAATAACAAACTTATTCAACTGATCTCTGAATACTCGATTCATAAGATCCACAAAGTAGGCTGGTGCATTGGTCAACCCAAACGACATGACCAACCACTCATAAAATCCAGACGGCGTCCTAAATGCCGTTTTCGGAACACTCTCATCCGCTACTCGAAGCTGATGAAATCCTGTCGCGAGGTCCAACTGGGAGAACACTCTTGCTCCTTCCAGTTGATCAAACAAATCATCTATCCGCGGTAGAGGATACTTATTCTTCCTCGTTACCTTATTCAACTCGCGATAGTCCACACACAAACGAAGGGAACCATCTGCCTTAGTGGCAAACACAACTGGTGCTCCCCACTCGGAGACACTCCTTCTAATAAATCCCTTCTTCAAAAGATTGCTGACCTACACCCCGAGCTCTCGCTGCTCCCTTGGTGCCATACGACGAAGTGGCATCACTATAGGTCTGGCATCTTTCACTAAATCAATACGGAACTCAATCTCTCGGTGTGGTGGAAGCCTGGTCACCTCCTCGAAGACGTCCGGATACTGGCCAACCACGGGCACATCTGACAACTCATCCTGCGGGATGTCGAGGGAATTTACAAAACTAGCCATAACCCCATCACTAGGTAGACTACCAAACACTACCCTCCGCCCATCATCCGCCCTCACTGTCACCAAAAAGCCTTCACAGTCTACCACCACCCCGTATCTTTGGAGCCAATCGACTCCCAATATAATGCCATACCCAGTAAAGCCCAAAACAAAGCAATCACATACAAACATACATCCATGACTCGATAAGACCAAATTCCTGGAAATCATACTAAGGCTAGTTGAACCACCAATCGGGTTCGTCACAACCAATGTTCTATCGACTATTTCGGGTTCCAGTCCCAACCTATCTACCAGGTCACTAGATATGAAGGAACGGGAAGCCCTAGTATCAAACAAAACTCGAACTGGTACATCATAAATAGAAAGCATACCTTGAATAACAACATTCTTTCCTTTCTCCGCCGCAGTTGGGGCATTCGACGAAGAAGGAACAACATCAATAACATATGCTTTCACAATCTGCTTCTCCTTAAGAGGTTCCGGACACTTATCCTTCTGATGTCCCATTTGACCACAGTTGTAGCACTTCCTTTCCGCTGGCTTGGCCCGACATTCTTTAGCATAATGGCCCTTCTTTCCACAGCTGAAGCACTCAACGTCCTTCTTGCTCTTTTTCTGGCCACCCTTAGATTGGTCCTGCTTCCTCTTATTCTGAGAGTTATTCTTGCCTCCACCGCCGGCTTGCGGCTTTGGTCCTTCTGCAGATGCAGCCTCAGTCTTTGACTTAGGGTAAAGGCTCTCTGATCTCAAAGCTTTCCCCACGATCGATTCAAAAGTCTCATCGATGTGGTTGATAAGCCTTTCCCCCAAGTATCCATCCAAACCAGTAATGAACTTCTCATTCTTCTTTTTAGGAGTATCAATGAGAGACAGTCCATACTTCGACAAAGTGTCGAACTCAGCAATATAATCAGAAACTGCCCTCTCATTCTTCTTGAATTCCAAGAATCTCTTAAACAACACTGACTTTTGGGCAGCTGGAATAAACTTCTCGCTAAAGCAAGCCTTGAACTGATCCCAAGTAACCTGATCCTCTGGAGTAGCTGTTCTAATGGCATTCCACCAATTCATCGCTCGCCCTTGCAGCTGACGAGACGCTAGCCTTCTCTTCATCGCATCCTCAAGCCCCAAGTCATCGAAGATACGGTCACAGCTATCCATCCAATCTTGAACATCCGTGGCCGACTCTGTTCCGTGGAACGGCTTTCCACCAAGATTAGTGTAATCCTTGCACAACTTGGCGAAATCGACCCTAGGCGCCTGCACTACTGGGCCAACACCAACTCCGGGATTGGGAACTGCCCCTTGCACTTCTCTAAGCATGTCTCTCATGAGGTTAGTAAACATCGCCCTCATGTCAGCGGCATTCCCTGGGTTGGTTCCTCTACCAGCACCCCTCGTGTCTCGGCTCATCGTCCATCTGAAAAGGGAAACGTTTAACGACCCCATAGTGGTGCTAGTGCAGTGCGACTTCATTCTTATACTACTAATAGTATATATATACATAGCTTTTGAAAACCAAAGTAATCACAAATACGCGCTCTCATATACGTACTAACTCTCCTTAGTGTCTTTCCCTAGGTTAACTACGCAACCTAGAGCTCTGATACCAAGTGTGACGGCCCGCCCCGCACCAACCGACATTTACTCCAAAAGTGCGCTGTACACATGTCCAGTCAGCACGGAACGGGTCGTGAGAAGAAAAGGGAAGAAGGAAATGAACATACAAAGCTGTAGAATGTCTCACAGCGCATAGAACAAAATATAATAATAACATACTTGACATAAAACAGGAGAGACAGTGCATAAGCTGAAAACCAGAACTAAACATCATAGCAGTGGAAATCCAAAATACAGCTTATTACAACTTTCAAACTGTCTCAAAGCAAAAGTAAGATAAAGGAGGTACACTACTAATGCCCAAGTAGCGACCACCAACGACATAGGGAGAATGTGTATATATATATATCATACATGGAAGCCTCCTGCCCGCCTCCGAATCAGCTACTCGCGCATCACCAGCTAACCTGTCTCTAGTCTGCTCGTGTGAGCACCCAGAGTAATAAGAGGAGACATAAAACTCTGGGTCAGACATAAATCCTGGTATGAGCGATAAGCATCTAAAGTGAACAATAACAGGTAGACTAAAACATACCTGAACCTGGACCTGCAACCAAAGAGTTAGCACTACATACTGTACAACACTCTAAGGTACCATACCAAACAGTGTAAAGATACGGAGGTGGGGGAGGTGTGCATGTCATAGGGATGGCAAACAATCAAACATAGCATCCATCCTCACATCTCTCACTCAGTGCGTAAAGAATACGATGTTCACAACTTCGATCACCCAACATACCTTGCTACGATCACTTTGCCCCATGAAGTCATAAATGGCTTCACTGCACTGATAACGTAGCCACAAATCCTTCGCTATGTCCACTTTGCCCCATGGAGTCGCAAGAATCCCACTGCACTGGCTCATAGCCTTACTAATCCTTTACTATGTCCACTTTGCCCCATGGAGTCGTAGTGACCCCACTGCACTGGCTCATAGTCTCACTAATCCTTTACTATGTCCACTCTGCCCCATGGAGTCGTAGTGATCCCACTGCACTGGCTCATAGTCTCACTACGCATCACTTTGCCCCTCGGGTCATAATGACCCTACTGCACTGATAACGTAGTCTTGCTACCATCACCTTGCCCGTTAGGTCATAATGACCCTACTGCACTGATAAGTAGCCCATCATCCATTTTTAGTGGTGAATCGAAGTTATGAACGTCAAAACTCCTTAGCACACGTCCCGAAGCAAAGTCCAACCATGAAGTGAACTCATCGGTTCCCAACTGGATACTGAGCTCTAACTTCCCATTTTGGACTACCTTTGCATCTCGGGCTATTGATCAATACTGGATCGGGTCGGGTTCTCTTCAAGTTATCGGTTCGGGTCGGGTGTCCCCCATTGGTTCGGGTCGGGTCCTCTTCTGATACGGTTCGGGTCGGGTGTCTTCCATTGGTTCGGGTCGGGTGTTTCTCCTCGGTTCGGGTCGGGTGCCACTCCTCCTCCAGTTCATGCTTCCGCTCCGATCCGCCTCCTCATCCTTTACGTGCTTCGATCCAATCCATCCTCCTCTATCCGCTCCGATCCCTACTCCCTGGTCCGATCCGATCCCAGTTCAGCTAGCGTAGCCTTCTTTTTTGCCACTTTTCCCAAGTGTTGGGTTCCGATCCGATCGAATTCTTTGCTCAGTTCAACATATCCGATCCGAGCCCCTTATCCGATCCGATCCGAACCCTGCACTGTTTTCTGAAACTGTTCCAACCAGTGTTTACGCCATTCGACGACGTTTTCGACCATTCTAACTATTGAAATCAATCACAAAGCATATCATACAGTCATAGCAACATGCATAATCAACCACAAACATCAAAACATCAATATGATAGGTTAAAATGGATCAAACATACCCAAAATCCCATATTTCCCCTTAAGCATGTTTAGGTGAAACTAATGATAGGATTAGCAAAACTTAACCAAATTAACCCAAGTTCATATCAGAAGTCTAAGACATCATTTAGGAATTTATGAACATTTTTCCCGAATTTTACCATGCCTAAATTCGCTAATTAGCACTAATTACCCTTAACTAGCCATAATTAGTGTAAAACTATGCAAATCACTCACCTTAGCCACAAATAAACTAAGATCTGAAATAAATCTCTGATTTGATGTGAATCTCTATGCTAAACAGCAGCTCCAATGTTGATTTGGTGTAGATCTCCCTTGATTAGATGTTGCTAAGCTTAATCCTTGACCAAAAGATGATTTGGAGGTGATTTAGAGGTTGGAGGCCATTTTTAGGGTTCCTTGGTGATAAGTGGAGGCTAGAAAACTGAAATGGAATGATTCTCTAACTCATTTCAGCCTCCCCATAACCCTAATCCCGAAATGGGTTATGGGCCTATCCACTAATCACCCGATTTGGCCCGGTTAAGCAGTTTTTCACCCTCCAAACATTATTTCAGCCATATCTCCCAAACGGTAAGTCCGGTTGACTGTTATGACCACTCTACGGAAAGGTAAACCATCAAACAAATCCAATGGAAGTGGTTTCAGGTCAAAATTCCTTTCCAATCAAAAGTTATGGCCAAAACAGTACTAACTAAGGGCAAAATGGTCATTTAAAAATCGACAAAAATCATGAACATGGGAAATGACTCTAATGGATGTTTCCCAAAGTTACATGACCATACGACTTCACATTGGAAAGAAATAAATATTCTACAATCCTATGGTGTGTAGAATACGGATCGTTACAATGCATCTGCTTTGTGTTCTGCCGCCATAGCCATCATTCAGCAAACCGGTAAACTTCCAATGATCAACACTTTCCAGAGTCTGATCAGGGTCAAAACTCTCCTTGCACTACTTCCCAAAGGCGTCGTATTAGAGAACCTGACCACCTTTTTGCCCCTGCTAGACTTTTCGGTAGTTCCAACAGAGCCAACCATTCCTATATGTCCAATCACTGAAGCGTGCATCTCCATTTTCTCTTGAGTACCCAAAGTACTCAGCGTATCCATCCCAACAACATCATTAATATCCACATCTTCAAGTACCACATTAATAGCGTCAACCCTCTCATTACCGTCCTTAGAACTGTACACTTCCTTTGTATTTTCGTCTGATGGTTCCTCCTCATTCTCATTGAGATCTGAAAGAGCTGCTAACAGATTTGAAGAAAACGCCCTACCAATACTACCAGCAACCTTCGCCTTTCTTTTTGGTTTCCAAATCTTTAGAAAACCATCCCTCTCTTTCCTAAACACCCAATTCTTGAAATCGGCTGGTTCAGAAGAATCATTTGGACTTCCTGGAAAAATATGTCAATCTCAATTTCATCGTAAGAAGTACTGGTGAAAAGCCTTATCAGTGACGGAATACACCTTGGAGACGGAACCCTTATTTCCACCTTAAATTATGAAAAATTAGCTACGTCCCACGCATCTTCTTGCATCCTTAAAACCTTTCCTACTTTCGACAAGATAACTCTCAACATCTTAAGATTCCGAAATATAACGGGGAGATTCTTTAAGGTAATCCAAAGAGAAATTTCCTGCTGTGGTCTTGAAGAACCAAAGTCGAGACTCCATGGCCGAACATGAAGGGTTCTGTCATTCGAAATAGAGAAAAAAAATCTCCCATGAAGAAATTCCTTGGATATTTGACAATAAAGGAATTCCTGAACTTCTTGACTTTCCACTCCCAAGAATATAGATAACCGAACTCCTTCTTTAAAGCTTGCTCAATGCCGTTGATTGAGAATTTTCCCTGTCTTTTTATATTTGAGGTAAATAATCGGATTCCTATAATCTTTGATCCAATGGTCAGAATTTCCGCAGTCAGAAGCATTTTTAAGTGATTTGATCTCACTCAAAGTTTCGGAATACGAAGAGGCTTTGAGAACAGACAATGATGATTACTTTACCTAGGAGCACGGCACTTTAATAATATTTGTCTGTTAACAGCATGTTTTAAATATCCTCGCGAAGCATCACTTATCCTTAGTGATTAATTGTACCTAGGCATGTTGAATATTAGATGTCTATAATGTGTACTTGTGTTTTGCATCATAGTAATTATTCTATAAGTTTGTGTAATAAACCGATAAATGTACTAATTTAAGATGCTTCCCTGAGCAAGTTAGTAGGCCATAAACTTGCTCCTAGTAATGTCGAGAGTGTGTTTCCAAGTTATATACAGTTGGTAAGTAGGTTGGATCACCCTATCTTGTTTAGTTTCGAGCGTTAGAATCAATCCGGACTCTTGTATTGATAGAAGACCAGGAAACCCTTTTGATATTTGTAGAGAGCCGAATTAACCCAGATTCTGATATTAATAGATAAAAGACCGGAACCTCCTCCAGTATTTAATAGAAGTGACGGTCCTAACCCAGATTCGAGTTTCTGTAGATAAAAGACCGGAACCTCCTCCAGTATTTAATAGAAGTCCCAAACCTAGCCCAGATTTGAGAATTTATAAATAGAAGACCGGAACCTCCTCTAGTATTTAATAGAAGTCCCAAACCCAACCCAGATTCATATTTATGGATAGAAGACCGGAACCTCCTCTGGTATTTAATAAAAGTCCCGAACCCAACCCAGATTCAGGTATTTATAGATAGAAGGTCGTAACCTCCTTCCGTATTTAATAAAAGTCTCGAACCAAACCCAGATTCGGGTATTTATAGATATAAGACCGAAACCTCCTCTGGTATTTAATAGAAGTCCCGAACCTAACCCAGATTCGGGTATTAATAGATAGAGGACCGGAACCTCCATCCCGTATTTAATCTTGGTTTTGGGTCACCATTTTGATCTTTTGAGCCACTCCCTAGGCTTTCGTTTTAGTTTGCAAGTTACTTCTCAGAGCTTTGATCAACTGTTTTGGCTTTGTCCTTTTGAGTGGTGGTTGTGTGTGCTTTTGAATGCTCCCTTCGATCTTCCTTTCCCTTCTGCGGGATGATATTTAAGTAGAGGATGTTTGTGTTCCAAGCGCTCCCTTTGATCTTTAGTTCCTTCTGCGGGATGGAATTTGAGCAGAGGATGTACGGGCTCTTAGCACTCCCTTCAAGTTTCCTTTCCCTTGTAAGGGATGGAATTTGAGCAGAGGATGTACGTGCTCACGGTGCTCCCTTTGAGCTTTCGTTCCCTTCAACGGAATGGAATTTGAGCAGAGGATGTACGTGCTCCTAGTGCTCCCTTCGAGCTTTCGTTCCCTTCTGCCTGATGGAATTTGAGCATAGGATGTATGTGCTCCAAGTGCTCCCTTCGAGCTTTCGTTCCCTTCTGCGGGATAGAATTTTTAAGCAGAGGATGTACGTGCCTAGGATGCAAACATACAGTTCGCGGGCGAGTACATAACTCGCTGGTGCAAACACACAGTTCATGGCGAGAACACATCTCGCGAGCGAGTACACAACTCGCGTGATCATATAGCACTTTAAGTACGAGCTTCACAACTCGCACGAGAAAGTAGCTCAGAGGAGGGGGGATATTGACATATTGAAAATTACAAGTATGTTCTAGATGCATGGATATATTGCTTAAACTAAAAGAGATGTTACCAGACCTTCATGATGTCTAGTTGTCTTTTCGCAGTTTAGGGCACGATGATGCTACGTGACCGGGGCTTCAGCAAATGCGACACATGTGTGGATCACGACATTGATTGGCACAGTGATTCTTTGTTCCACAATTGTAGCAGCTTCCACGAGCAGAATTTGAAGTTTTGGCTTGGGAGGTTCTACGCCTTCTCTTCTAGTTTGAATGAAGCTCAAGATTCTCACTGGGATCTCCCTTCTTGTTAGAGTTTCCTTTTGAACAACCGAACTAGTCCATACGAATGAATTTGTTTGCCTTGAGATAGAAATCTTGCAATTTTATGCATCCGTAGATATATAGCTCCTTCTAGAATGGTGTGTTCTTAATTAGGCCTGAATAAATAGTGATGAGTTTCTCCAAGTCATTCATATCTTCTGCTTGGAGGGCCTCAGCCTTGAACCTTTCCAAGTAACTACCCAAAGATTCTTCTAGTTTTTTCTTTATATTTGCGAGGATCATATAACCCACGGCTGGATCTTTACAAATGCAAAATTGCATTGAGAATCAGTGAGAGAACTACCTCCATGAATGGATGGTATCCTCTTGATATTATCGGTCTCTCCTCGACGTCATCGGAAATAGTTTGCATCGTATAGCACCAGAAGCGTCATAAACTTCCATATGGCTATTAAAGGCTATGAGATGGTTGTCCAGATCAGAAGTTCTGTAATATTTCATGGTTGGGGTCTTCACACATGGAGGTATCGTTGTATTCTTGATCTGATCAACAAAGGGCGTCGTTCTTTTATTGTCACTAATATGCTTATCCAAGATTCTTATCCTTTAGGTTTCGAACAAATTCCTTATAGTTTTCTCCACCATGTTCCTAAGGTAGGTTTCCAAGTCTTCGTGACTCGATCTTTCGGGGCTAGACACTCCAGTATTTGAAATTACGGATTGCTCTTTACCTTCGTCATATTGGTTCTCATCGCATCTTTTTTCTGCGGGGTTAGTTCTTCTTCTCTTAGGAGGAGTCGCATCAGACTTCTCTTTCATTTTTGAAATATGTATGGCCATACCATCCCTTGTAGATTTGACCTCACCTCTCTGTTCTAGTTCGACGTCTCCCAAAGAACTTAGTGTTCGAGTGTCACCCTCCAAATCGTTCACTTCGAGTAGTCAACGTTTCAGGTCTTGCTCCCTTTGACACCCTCCTTCACAAAATTCAGGTTCAAAGATTGTGGTTGAGTCGAAGGTCTGCCTGCTCCCATACTGTGTTGGTCAAGTGATAGGGCTATATCCTCTGTTGACACACGATTGTTTCTCTGTGACCTTAAACCAACACATGGACCAAGCGAGGATCTGGCTCGGCTGTCAAACTCAGTAGATGTTCTCGTCCCTGATTCCACTTGATATAAGTCAGACGTTGATGTCTTTCGGGCTGAGTCCTCTTCAATAGACCTTACAGTAGCATCAATACGCAAAGCCAAGTGTTTCCAACTTGTTATCCTCCCTTCCCTTTAAGTCTGAAGGTTCTATGATTTCCGGATTTGTTGAGTTAATATTCAAAAATGTGTTATTTTACAAAGCAATTGATGCGTTGGAATCTTGTCTCTAAATTCCTTGTGTTGCAATCATTTTCGATGGGTATTGGGAGCCTTCCTTATTCTCTAAAAAGCAAAGACGAACGAAGTTTGAAGTAATAACTGGTATTCAGAAGCACCTTTCCGAGGCTCTTTGCCTATAACCTTGCTTCCTCAATACTTAGTCCAACCCGGGACGGAATAGCTTAAGTAGATATGTGGCCGTTAACCACAAGATTGGAGGTTCGGGCCCTCCTTCTAGCGGCAAAACTGTTAACGATATTTTTCATCAACACCCGAGATAGATCTGAGGGGGTGATTCAAAGGGAAAAATAGGATTGCTTGACTCCCCTCGGCTTGAGCTAACTCACCGTCTCCTTAAGAGAAGGGCTTTTCCCTGAGAAAAGCATCAGATTGCTAAAAACCTAACGACTTGTACTGGAATATTTCATTAATCCAACACTATGACAAAATATTTACATAAATACGTTGAGGAATGATATTGTATGCAAAAAGAACAAAAACATACACTTTTATAGTGGTTCGATTCGACTTGAGCCTACATCCACTTTAAGAGCTTTCATGATTTCATTCATAGAGGAGGTTACATAAGTGATTCCTCAAATCGATTTATAAATTAGGGTTTGCTCCCTAGAATCTGAGAAGAAGAATGAATATCTGAGGAAGAAGACCCCTCCCCCCTCCCCAAAATGTGACCCTTGGAGTCTTATTTAAAGTGGATTGGGAGCCCCATTCGTCATTGGGTCGTTGAGCCCACAAGGGTCTTTGCCAGCCGTCTTTTCCTTTGGTCTTGAATGTCTTCATCTTCGGCCACTTAGTCGTGCTTGTTACGTCTCCTGTAGTGCAGGTCTCGGCTAGTCGGGAGCTTCCTTGAGATTGGAATGAGCTTGCTGTTGTAGTAGACTTTCGGAAGGCGCTGTGGGTTTCTGGTCGTATGCTCCTGTTCATAGATTGTTGGGTATAGGCTTCCGGCTTTCCCGTGAATACTAAGAGGAGCCTATCCTCTTAATGTAGGTATATGCTTTTCGGTTCGAAATCGCTGCCGGTGTCTGTATGGCTTAGCATGGATAGCTTGCATTTCTGCTGGGGTTTCGGTTGGCCTTTCGGTGGAGCTTTTGAGATGGTCTGGACTTCTGGAAGACAACTCTCGATGACGTGTTCGCAGCTATCCATGTGATCCTTTGGCTTTTATGCAGTCAGTGTTTCGGAAACAAGATCTTTATGTCCCTCCGGCCGGATATGCTTGATGTCTTCTTATCCTGGCGTATCGGCATTAAGTGGGTCAATGTACGCCCTTACAGGCTTCTGTTAGTGAAACTCTTGCCTATTTCTTTCTTGTTTGTGTTCACCGGATACCCCTTCGCCTTTAGCTGGTTTCGGGGTTGAGTCTCGGTTGATGTTGCTTTCAAATATTTCTTCCTATTTTTGACTCCTCCTAGTTTTTGACATTGCTTTCTGAAGGATTCCTATTTGCTTGCAGTCGTCCGATACCCCTTCGCCGTCAACCAACCTCATTGTTATTTTTGGTAGTAACAGTTTATAAATGAATATTTTAAATATAGAATAATATGAAATAAATTATATAAATCATTTAAATGATTTAAAAGAGTTTTCAATTGGAAAATATAAATTTTCAATTATTAAAAGATGTTTTATTTGTATAAGTCATATTAGCACTTTTCATAACACTTATAAAACGCTGCGAATACTATAGTTTTGAAATAAGAGTTTAAACTTAACGGTTCTTTCTTGAATCAACCGTGAATGTTTAAACTAGTAATCTAAGTATTATAAAGCTGATTTAAAAGATTTAACTTATTTAAAAGTTGTATTTATTAAATCATTAATTGAGTATGCAAAAACGACTAATACACCAGGTACCATTTGTAAGAATCAATTTAGTCACGAGGAATTGGTTGATCGAAGGGAAAATTCAAATACTCTATAAATTTAATAGACGAATAAGTGTTTAGAATCGATCAAATAACTTGACCACCCTAGGTTGATAGAACGTTAGTGTCTAGGCTTCGATATGGAAAACATGTTTCTTATTTGCCTCACTGTCCCAACTATCTCGAGGGAGGGAATTATGAATTTGATTTATTCGAATCATGGAATTCTAATAATTAAACTTAGAATAATTACCGAATAAAGAAATGAAGTTACTTAGAATTACTCTAAGCTGAAAGAATGAGATTTTGTAATTATACAAAAGAATGAATTAATCAAATTGAAATAGATCATGTAAAGGAATAATATTCACGATTTTGGACAGTGAATATTGTTGAATCAAGGAATTCATGGCATTTTGATTAATGACAAGGAGAAGTTTCAAGATCGACAAAAAGAAGAGATTCAACGGTATTGAAAGTTAAAGGTTGATTATTTAGTAATTTAGTTATGTTAAAATTGTTAAAATCTATCCTCAAATAATCATATACCTCAGTAGTTTGAATATATATATTTGTATATATATGAATGCACATTCATTATGCATAATGCCAGAAACCGGTCGACCGGTTTCAATACGTGCGGTCGACCGTTTCTGGGCAGAAATGCACAATGAACGTGCACACATGTATATAACAGATATATATATTCAAATACCAGTTTACTGGTTATTTTTTACATGTCGACTGGTCTTCGAACTGAAAGCAACTCTTCGTACAGACATCTTCATTCATCAATGTTGCTTCTTTTTCCTTTAATCAAAAATCATTTCTATTAAATATTTCTCTTCACCAATGTTTGCAACTCTTTATCCTCTATAAATACATCTTGAAATCATCAATTCCATTAACTAATTTCCTTTGAACTATTATATCTATTGTTGATTTCATTCTTGACCATTCAAAGCATTCAAAAGCTCATAATCTTCTTATATCGCTGTTGAATCCTAGAATCTACATACTATTCTTTTGATTCAAACAAGATATCATCTTCTAAAACCTGTAAAGACCCGAAAATTAGCGATCTTGGTTATCCGATATATAACACATATCGAACATCCAAGGATCGAAAATAACTGAAAAGTTAATGAAAGAAATTAGAGGATGAGAATAGATAAGATAGAAACTTAGAATAGAAGAAGAAGATGAACACAACATCAGAGTAACCCGAATCTCACAGCGGAATGAAAAACATATATTAGATAACATATCCTTGAAATAAAATCAGTATATGTATACAATAACATTATCAAAGTACAACACTTACAATACAGCGGAAATAACTATAGCTATATAATCCTGAAGCCTCCTGCTCCAAGCTCTTCCAGTATATCTGTAAATCCCGACTACTTGACTGCCCGTACAAAATTGGGCACCCAAGAGTTTAGGGAAAACAAAACAAAATAAACTTCGGGTCAGTCATGGAACTGGTATGAGTAAAACAGTTTAAAACAGTTTGAGCCATTAAACGATATCTCATAAGACCACGTCCTATAACGGAACGGGTTTTTCCCTTATGAGAATCCAAAATATCTTTATATCAAAAACCTTTTGATATTATAATAATGTCTATCAACCACAATATAATAATCATCTAGCAGAATGCTTTCATCTCACGTTCTACATATATAGTATACAATCAAAACCGCAAGCACGTATTGGGTAATGGATTTCCAACTATGACAAGGTATGAAACCACCTTTCGCTAGTGTATCTCTAGAGAGGAATACACTGGGTTCAACAAGAACTTCTTGCAACCCGGCCACACATGACCGACCACTCATTTCGCTTGAGTGTATCGAATGTATATCACCAACGGTTGGGATCAGCAACCGTTTCCCGAATGGGACAGCATCGACAATAGATTTTTAGAAGTAAATGAAACTCTAGATCAGGTAATTATACACCCTAATAGGTGCGACCTACATTGCCATGCTACCTGCCTGATTTTTGTCATTTTTCGGTTGTGAGGCTAGAGGTCACGCTTTTCTCTGACAGATCACACGTTTGTAACAACCCGTATTTTCAATAACCTGTAATAACATAAATCGAGGCAGGATTTAATTCTAAAATGGGAATCAAGGGAAACGGGCTATGCCATTGTGTTCGTCTCGGAAAAATACGCGAAATAGAGTCCGAGTTTTCGAAAATCGGAGTCCGTATGACCAAGATATGGCCTCGCGAAGTTTCACGAAAATTCCCAAATTAAAGTATACTTAATTAAGTGAAATGGGTTGTGTAGATATATATATATATATATATTGATATATATATATATATATATAATTGAAAATTTAATAAATAAATATGCAAAAATGCTCAAAACAGCGAATTGGGAGAGGGGAATAACCGAACCGGCCGATTTTTGAAGTCGACCCGAGCCCGCTGGGTCGACTAGGGGTTAATCCAGGGTGTTTGGCTGTCAACCCGTGGGCCGATTCGCTCAAGTGCAGATTTTGCATTTGAATGGTTCTCATGGTCCATCTTTAATCTAAAGGCCCTAGATGGTTCCTACACTTGACTTCTTCCCCAAGACATGCTTTGATGGCTTGGATTGAATCTAGGGTTAATCCTATGGCCTAAAACACTTGCCTAATCTATAAATAAGACCCTAACCTACCCTAATTCATTCATAATTAAACCTAGTGACTAAACTATGGCAAAATGCTAGCTCTCATGGCCTCCACTAATTTTATGAAGAGGGTTGCATACTAATCACTCTCTAATCAACTTCTAATCCCTTCTTAGCATCTTAATCTTCTTCATTTGGTGTTCAAAGTTGCTAGTTGTGAGTTTCTATCACTTTGATGATCTTTTGGTAAACTAATTAGATGAGATGTGATGAGATTTATGGTTTTGTATGTGGGTTAATGAGCTTTGAATCATATGATATGATGTTAGCATTAATCTTATGTTTATGCATGTTGAGTATGTAAGCTTATGCAAGTTTAATATGATGTATGTTATGTTTGCATGATGCTAAATATGCAAGTTGTGGGCTATGTAATCATATGCATGTTATGCAAGTTCATGGTAATATGCTATGCAAGTTACATGTTTGTTAATATGCAAGTTACATGTTTGTTAATATGCAAGTTACATGTATGTAAATATGCAAGTTACATGTTTGTTAATATGCAAGTTACATGTTTGTTAATATGCAAGTTACATGTATGTAAATATGCAAGTTACATGTTTCTTTATATGCAAGTTACATGTTTGTTAATATGCGAGTTACATGTATGTAAATATGCAAGTTACATGTTTATTAATATGCAAGTTCATGATGACACATTATGCAAGTCTATAAGCTAATATGCAAGTTTGTTATGCAAAATGAATATGTAAGTTATGTGACATATTATATGCAAGTTATGTGACATGTTATGCAAGTTCATATGCAAGTTATGTGTTTGTTAATATGCAAGATGGCACCTTTGAAACATGTTCATTCATATGCAAGTTGACACCTTTTATATGTGTTATATCATGAACGAAATTACGTGGGAACGATGGGGTAATTAAATGCATAAGTTAATAAGATTGTGTGAAATTAATATAATTATGCATAACACAAAATAAATAAACATAGTATGGGAATTTGCCTATTTGGTTAGGTGTACCCATACTATGTGTTGGGAATTTACCTATTGAGTTAGGTCTACCCCATGGGAATTTACCTATTAAGTTAGGTCTACCCATGTTAAGAAAACTTGATTAATTAGGGATAATTAATATAAAATTATGAGGGTGATTAATTAGGTGTAATTAATTGACTAAGACACGAGGTTGGACTCAGTTGTAGCGTAAAACTGCCCGGACCCAACCGGCTTAACCAGTTGCTACAAATGTTAGCCCAATGTGAGAGGTCTTAGGCACAAACTAAATACGTAATTAATGTAAAGACACGAGGTTAGACTCTGTTATGACATAAGGCTGCCCGGACCCAACCGGCTTAACCAGCGGTCATAAAAGACAGTCTAATGTGAGAGGTCTTTACAAAGGTTACGTTCTTAATTAATTAATTAAGAAACACTTAACCACATTAGCATGTAGAGGGACATGAGGGGTTAAGTGGGTGCCTCGGGTGGCATGAGAAAATCTAGTGGTTGCCTTGGGTGGCAATAGAAAATACGATTAGAATACTTAACCAAAATAGAACATGTAATTAAAACATGATTAAAGGGTTAAGTGGGATATACTAGAAAAAGGGACAAGCTTAGGTGGGTAGCTTGTGGAGGCCCATTTCAACCAGTAACCCATACGTATCTTTGTGGGCTCGACCCATGTCGAGGACGGGACACGCATACTGGGCTTGACTGTAAGAGGCAAACGGGTTAGCGGTGGCAACGCAAGTCCAACGGGCTTCATATGCGTGAGTGGGCCCGGGCTGGTAGGTAAGCCGTTGTTGCATCGAGTAGATATAAGCCGTGCACCTTTAGTTTCATCAGGTTGCCACATTGGGGAATGGTACATCCCACGGTGGGGCCAGCACGGGTATCTACGTTAGGGAGCCGATCGAATGGGAGGTAGTGTGTACACCTAGTGGATTGTAGGGCCCCGTGGCGCCTACTTGGTCACCTAGGGGTACGCAGGTACTAATTAGTAAATTTTATAAGTCCTTGGGTGGGATCAACCTTTAAGTTAGGAACGACTGGTGTGGTGCAGTTTAGTAATTTACCTTAGGGAGGGTAGATGCGTCTTTATCCTTTATCTTCGTTTAGTTGACTGCTTAGGGTAGCCATTCATCCCTATATGTTACCGTATATCAGTTTATGTCTTCTCTGGTTACTTTAACGATTGTATTGTTAAAGTTATAGGACTCGCTCAGACTTATGTCTGACCCTGTTGTTTTTATCTTTTTCCCAACCCTCAGGTCCTACGGTGGATCCTAGCAGTAGTGGAGCTTGATCGGATTGCTGTTCCAGTCTTTAGGAGCTTGGATAGATGTAAAGCTCCAGTTATCCAGTTATCTTTTCTTTTGTTTGGCTATTGTATGAGAGTGGGATTATGTACTTCTTTATTTTGATGGATATTGTACTTGACCTTTATTGTGGTTTTATGATGTAACCAGACATGTTTTACTTCCGCTGTTATGAGATGATGTTTTAAAATTTCAAGTACTATTTATATCTGTCTTGTTGTAATTTTTCTGTTCTATATTCACTAAAATACTCCACCGATGCTATGGCATTCCCTTAGTGAGTGATCATAGCGGGAGTGGGGTGTTACACGTGGTATCAGAGCTTAAGGTTACCAGAACAGATAAAATTTTTGAGAAAAACTACTTTCTAAGAGTATTTTCGAAGAAAGTATTTTTAAAAGCATGTCTTCTAAGAGAAAAAGTTTTTGAAAAAGAAAAGCATAATCCCCAATAGCCATATCTTTATCTTTCGGAATCTCCTTTTTGAATCTTTCCTCTTTCGTTTCAGCATGGCTGAAGATCTTAACATCCCGGAGGGTTTAGTTATACCACTATGGTATAGGAGGTTGCAAGAGGCTAGGGCCGCGGCTGCGGGTCCGGCCAATGCTACTACACCAGAGACAACCGCTCCTCCTCCTCAGCCTAGAGTGGATAATTTTGCTAAGGTTTGCAAGGAGTTCAAGGCTATAGGAGGAAAACCTTTTCTTGGTTCAGAGACTTTCGTAGAGGCTAGAGATTGGCTTAAGGAAGTGGAAGAGTTGCTAGATATCTTTGAAGTGGAAGAGGGAAAGAAAGTCAAGTTGGCGGCTTGGTTAATGAAGGGAGAGGCCTCATTCTGGTGGGAGGTCACTAATGGAGAACGCCCTGTTGACTCTTGGGCAGATTTTAAGCAAAGGTTTGGGGCTAAGTTTCTCTCAAGGGCGGAAGAGAATCTGTTTATGGAGAAGTTCTTGAATTTGAAGCAAGGGAATCTCACGGTGAAAGAATATGTCAACAAATTCAATCAATTAGCAAGGTTTGGCATAGAGTTGGTGAATACACCGGAGAAGAAGGCTTTGAGGTTCGTTAGAGGCTTGAACGAACCATTGCAAGGAATAGCTATGACTCACATTCCTATGGGGGCCACTTTTGAGAAGCTTGTCTACATGGCACTTATGCATGAGGATGATAAGAATTCTAAGGCACCAGAGAAAAAGGGGGATCAGAAGAAACCGCAACAGCAACAACAAGGCAAGGGCGGAAAAGGCAATGGTGACAAAAAGAAGACGAAGAAGAAGTGCTTCAATTGTGGAACACCAGGACACCTCAGTAAGGATTGTCGCAAAAAGAAGAAGACCGGTTGCTTTCATTGTGGTGAAGCAGGGCATCTTGTGAAAAACTGCCCAAAGAAGGGGCAGAAGACGGGGTCTACCTCAGGAGGCCAGGTGCAAGCTCTTATAGCACCACCTCAGTCAGGGGGGCAAGTTCAGGTTCTCTCAGTTCCACCGATTCAGCAGAGAGGTAGAACTATTTCCGTTGAAAGTCTGGTTTTTCTGTTTGATCATCCAGTTCGTACTTTGTTTGACTCTGGCGCATCGCATTCTTTTATCTCATCATCGTTAGTTGAGTCACTGCACTTAGACACCAATCTAGTTGATGATCCCTTGGTTGTCTCAAACCCAATTGGGGGCTCCATATATCTGTCTATGATATGTTTGGGTTTGAAGATTTCTATACTTAGCGTTGAGTTTAGATGTGATGCTTTTGTATTGGGCTTCACGGGCTATGGGTTGATCTTGGGCATGGACTGGTTATCCAGTAATGGTGCCGTTCTTGATTGCGAAAGGAGAGTTGTCAGGCTCATGACCCGCTTGGGTAACACTCTCGAGATCTCTTGCAATCCCATGGAATCTGTTTTGCTAAGTTATCTTGAATCGCTCGATGCTTCGGTCGAAAGTTTGTGTTCTGTCAGAGTAGTCCGGGAATATCCGGATGTGTTTGAAGAAGTAAAGGGTTTGCCTCCGAAGCGGGAGATAGATTTCCGAATTTATTTGGTGGATAATGCCAAACCAGTGTCTTTGCCAGTACGCCACATGGCTCCTCGTGAGAGAAGAGAACTTCATAAGCAAGTAGGGGAGTTGCTTGAGAAGGGGTTCATAAGGCGAAGTATATCGGAGTGGGGAGCTCCAGTAGTGTTTGCCACGAAGGCGGATGGGTCCCTCAGACTTTGTGTGGATTATAGGGAACTTAATAAGCTCACGAAGAAGAATAGACACCCATTACCGAGGATAGATGATCTCTTTGATCAGTTGGTCGGCGCGTCAGTATTTTCGCAGATGGACTTAGCTACAGGGTTTCATCAGTTAAGAGTGGCGGAGGACAGTATAGAGAATACTGCTTTCCGGACTCCGGATGGTTTTTATGAGTGGCTAGTGATGCCATTTGGGTTGACAAACGCCCCCGCATACTTTGTTGATCTCATGAGTAGAGTGTTCAGAGAGTATCTGAATAAGTTTGTAGTAGTTTTTGTGGATGACATCTTGGTCTTTTCCAAGAATGAAGAAGAGCATGCCTTACATCTCAAGGAAGTGTTGGAGACTCTTCGAGCGCATAGTCTTAAAGCTAAATTCTCTAAATGCCATTTTTGGAGAAGAGAAGTGCGATTCTTAGGGCATGTGGTCTCTAAGGAAGGGATAGCTGTGGATCCCGCAAAGATAGTATCTATCCAGGATTGGAAAGTTCCTATAAATGCTACCGAGGTAAGAAGTTTCTTGGGGTTGGCAGGATATTATAGGAAGTTCATCAAAGACTTCGCGAAGATATCAGCCCCATTAACCCGCTTGACGAAGAAGAATCTGGTTTTCTCATGGGATGTAGATTGTGATGATGCTTTCCGACGGTTAAAGAGAGCTTTGACCACCGCTCCAGTTTTAGTGCTTCCAGATGGGAGTAAGCCGTTTGTTGTTTATACCGATGCTTGTGGAACAGGATTAGGCGCAGTCTTGATGCAGGAGGGAAGGGTAATAGCCTATGGAGGGAGACAATTGAGAGTGCATGAGAAGAATTACCCTACCCATGATCTAGAGTTGGCCGCGATTGTTTTCGCACTTAAGTCTTGGCGCCATTATCTTCTTGGTGAGAGATTCGAGTTGTTCACCGACCATAAATCATTGAAGTACTTATTCTCTCAGAAGGATTTAAACTTAAGACAGCAAAGGTGGATGGAGTTCTTAGCATCCTATGATTTCGAGATAGCGTATACCCCTGGTAAGGGTAACGTGGTGGCAGACGCCTTAAGTAGAAAAAGGCTATCTTTGAGTCCATTGTTCGTGGAACGACGAAGCTTGGAGTTTCTTTCTTTGTTTGACTTCAGACCTTCTGTTGATTTTGTACCTGGTTTGTTGGCATCCTTGGAGGTTAGACCTACTCTTTTGAGACGGATTGGCGAGGCTCAGCGAGACGACCCACAGTTGGTTGTGTTGGTAGAGAAGCTTATAAGAGGGGAGTCGTCCAGCCATTTGGGTAGATACACCATAGATGATAAGGGATGGTTGCATAGAGACGGTAGACTTTGTGTACCGCAAGATGAGGGTTTGAAGAAGGCTATTTTGGATGATGCACATCGTTCAAGAATGACTATTCATCCCGGTGGAGACAAAATGTACCAAGACATGAAGAGAGTTTTCTTTTGGGCCGGTATGAAGAAAGATGTGGCCGAGTATGTGGCTAGATGCTTAGTGTGCCAACAAGTTAAAGTGGAGCAAAGGAAACCCGGTGGGTTGCTACACCCATTGGAAGTTCCACAGTGGAAGTGGGATAGTGTCTCGATGGATTTCATCGACGGGTTACCGAGATCGAGGAAGGGCAATACGGGAATTTGGGTTGTGGTAGACAGACTTACAAAGAGTGCCCATTTTATACCCGTAAAGAGTAAGAGGACCGCTCCATGGCTTGCTTCAGTCTATGTTAGAGAGATTGTTAGATTGCATGGCATACCATCCAGCATTGTGAGTGATCGAGATCCTATTTTCACTAGTGAGTTTTGGAGAAGTTTGCAAGAGGCGGTAGGGACTCAGTTGTGTTTGAGCACCGCATATCATCCTCAGACGGACGGTCAGACCGAGAGGGTGAACCGTATCTTAGAAGATCTTTTGAGGCTTTGTATCTTGGATTTTGGAGGTACATGGGAAGAACATCTTCCTTTGGTGGAGTTCGCATATAATAACAGCTTTCAGTCCAGTATTGGTATGGCTCCTTTCGAAGCTCTTTATGGAAGGCCTTGTCGATCTCCTACATGTTGGTGGGAATCTACGGATAGGATCTTGCTTGGGCCGGATATGGTTAGAGAGACTTCAGAGAAGATTGATTTAATTCGAAAAAGGATGAAAGCAGCGCAAGATAGACAGAAATCTTATGCGGATCGGAGAAGGACGGATCTTGAGTTTGAGGTTGGGGACATGGTTTTTGTCAAAGTATCTCCATTGAGAAATGTTGTTCACTTTGGGTCCGTAGGGAAGTTAGCACCGAGATTTGTTGGGCCGTTTCCTATTAAGGAAAGGATTGGACGGATGGCATATAGGGTGGAGTTGCCCGACAGACTTAGTGGTGTTCATGATGTATTCCATGTATCACATTTGAGGAAGTGCTTACATGAGACCGCGGAGGTGGTAGAGCCGAGCTTGCTTAGAGATGTAGAGGTAGAGCATGATGCGACGATTCGACGAGCTCCTACTCGCATCCTTGGGTCAGAAACTAGGAAGTTGAGGAACAGAGAAGTTCAGCTAGTTAAAGTGCAATGGGGAGATGACGAAAGCAATGCTACTTGGGAGACGGAAGCAAAGATGCGTTCTTTGTATCCATTTCTTTTTGAGAGTATGTCTTTTAACTTCTCCTTTATTGCTTGTCTAGTACTTATCTTATCTTTAGTATATCCTCTCGCTAATACCTATGACCTTTAGATAGGGTAAAACCTATGGTTGAGACATGTGTTTGAAACATGTTATGGTTGATGGATGCATATGGACGCAATTGTTTGCTAGTGGTTGCTCGTGGATGCATATACACACACATTAGGCACTAGATCGGCTCAGTCACTTCATGTTGCATATTGCATAAATGGATGTGGTAGTTAGATTGATGGATGTATCATGGCTGTGTTATCATATGGATGATGCATTTTTGTGTATGGTTGTGCACGCATGTAGAAATTTGTATGTGTCAATAGGGTTTCGCATACATATTGGATGCATGGCACTATCATGGTTTGCATTAAGGAGGTTTACTGTATCAGTAACCGCCTGATTTTCGCATTAGGTAAGTACATATACACACACTTTTGCATATATCCATCCAGCATTTAGAATCTTGTAAGGACAATGATTGCTCGTGGATGATGCTTTGAGTAGATGGATGATTGGATGGTAGGATACGTTCTTCCTAACTTGAAGATTTCGGGGACGAAATCCTTTAAGGAGGGGAGAATGTAACAACCCGTATTTTCAATAACCTGTAATAACATAAATCGAGGCAGGATTTAATTCTAAAATGGGAATCAAGGGAAACGGGCTATGCCATTGTGTTCGTCTCGGAAAAATACGCGAAATAGAGTCCGAGTTTTCGAAAATCGGAGTCCGTATGACCAAGATATGGCCTCGCGAAGTTTCACGAAAATTCCCAAATTAAAGTATACTTAATTAAGTGAAATGGGTTGTGTAGATATATATATATATATATATTGATATATATATATATATATATAATTGAAAATTTAATAAATAAATATGCAAAAATGCTCAAAACAGCGAATTGGGAGAGGGGAATAACCGAACCGGCCGATTTTTGAAGTCGACCCGAGCCCGCTGGGTCGACTAGGGGTTAATCCAGGGTGTTTGGCTGTCAACCCGTGGGCCGATTCGCTCAAGTGCAGATTTTGCATTTGAATGGTTCTCATGGTCCATCTTTAATCTAAAGGCCCTAGATGGTTCCTACACTTGACTTCTTCCCCAAGACATGCTTTGATGGCTTGGATTGAATCTAGGGTTAATCCTATGGCCTAAAACACTTGCCTAATCTATAAATAAGACCCTAACCTACCCTAATTCATTCATAATTAAACCTAGTGACTAAACTATGGCAAAATGCTAGCTCTCATGGCCTCCACTAATTTTATGAAGAGGGTTGCATACTAATCACTCTCTAATCAACTTCTAATCCCTTCTTAGCATCTTAATCTTCTTCATTTGGTGTTCAAAGTTGCTAGTTGTGAGTTTCTATCACTTTGATGATCTTTTGGTAAACTAATTAGATGAGATGTGATGAGATTTATGGTTTTGTATGTGGGTTAATGAGCTTTGAATCATATGATATGATGTTAGCATTAATCTTATGTTTATGCATGTTGAGTATGTAAGCTTATGCAAGTTTAATATGATGTATGTTATGTTTGCATGATGCTAAATATGCAAGTTGTGGGCTATGTAATCATATGCATGTTATGCAAGTTCATGGTAATATGCTATGCAAGTTACATGTTTGTTAATATGCAAGTTACATGTTTGTTAATATGCAAGTTACATGTATGTAAATATGCAAGTTACATGTTTGTTAATATGCAAGTTACATGTTTGTTAATATGCAAGTTACATGTATGTAAATATGCAAGTTACATGTTTCTTTATATGCAAGTTACATGTTTGTTAATATGCGAGTTACATGTATGTAAATATGCAAGTTACATGTTTATTAATATGCAAGTTCATGATGACACATTATGCAAGTCTATAAGCTAATATGCAAGTTTGTTATGCAAAATGAATATGTAAGTTATGTGACATATTATATGCAAGTTATGTGACATGTTATGCAAGTTCATATGCAAGTTATGTGTTTGTTAATATGCAAGATGGCACCTTTGAAACATGTTCATTCATATGCAAGTTGACACCTTTTATATGTGTTATATCATGAACGAAATTACGTGGGAACGATGGGGTAATTAAATGCATAAGTTAATAAGATTGTGTGAAATTAATATAATTATGCATAACACAAAATAAATAAACATAGTATGGGAATTTGCCTATTTGGTTAGGTGTACCCATACTATGTGTTGGGAATTTACCTATTGAGTTAGGTCTACCCCATGGGAATTTACCTATTAAGTTAGGTCTACCCATGTTAAGAAAACTTGATTAATTAGGGATAATTAATATAAAATTATGAGGGTGATTAATTAGGTGTAATTAATTGACTAAGACACGAGGTTGGACTCAGTTGTAGCGTAAAACTGCCCGGACCCAACCGGCTTAACCAGTTGCTACAAATGTTAGCCCAATGTGAGAGGTCTTAGGCACAAACTAAATACGTAATTAATGTAAAGACACGAGGTTAGACTCTGTTATGACATAAGGCTGCCCGGACCCAACCGGCTTAACCAGCGGTCATAAAAGACAGTCTAATGTGAGAGGTCTTTACAAAGGTTACATTCTTAATTAATTAATTAAGAAACACTTAACCACATTAGCATGTAGAGGGACATGAGGGGTTAAGTGGGTGCCTCGGGTGGCATGAGAAAATCTAGTGGTTGCCTTGGGTGGCAATAGAAAATACGATTAGAATACTTAACCAAAATAGAACATGTAATTAAAACATGATTAAAGGGTTAAGTGGGATATACTAGAAAAAGGGACAAGCTTAGGTGGGTAGCTTGTGGAGGCCCATTTCAACCAGTAACCCATACGTATCTTTGTGGGCTCGACCCATGTCGAGGACGGGACACGCATACTGGGCTTGACTGTAAGAGGCAAACGGGTTAGCGGTGGCAACGCAAGTCCAACGGGCTTCATATGCGTGAGTGGGCCCGGGCTGGTAGGTAAGCCGTTGTTGCATCGAGTAGATATAAGCCGTGCACCTTTAGTTTCATCAGGTTGCCACATTGGGGAATGGTACATCCCACGGTGGGGCCAGCACGGGTATCTACGTTAGGGAGCCGATCGAATGGGAGGTAGTGTGTACACCTAGTGGATTGTAGGGCCCCGTGGCGCCTACTTGGTCACCTAGGGGTACGCAGGTACTAATTAGTAAATTTTATAAGTCCTTGGGTGGGATCAACCTTTAAGTTAGGAACGACTGGTGTGGTGCAGTTTAGTAATTTACCTTAGGGAGGGTAGATGCGTCTTTATCCTTTATCTTCGTTTAGTTGACTGCTTAGGGTAGCCATTCATCCCTATATGTTACCGTATATCAGTTTATGTCTTCTCTGGTTACTTTAACGATTGTATTGTTAAAGTTATAGGACTCGCTCAGACTTATGTCTGACCCTGTTGTTTTTATCTTTTTCCCAACCCTCAGGTCCTACGGTGGATCCTAGCAGTAGTGGAGCTTGATCGGATTGCTGTTCCAGTCTTTAGGAGCTTGGATAGATGTAAAGCTCCAGTTATCCAGTTATCTTTTCTTTTGTTTGGCTATTGTATGAGAGTGGGATTATGTACTTCTTTATTTTGATGGATATTGTACTTGACCTTTATTGTGGTTTTATGATGTAACCAGACATGTTTTACTTCCGCTGTTATGAGATGATGTTTTAAAATTTCAAGTACTATTTATATCTGTCTTGTTGTAATTTTTCTGTTCTATATTCACTAAAATACTCCACCGATGCTATGGCATTCCCTTAGTGAGTGATCATAGCGGGAGTGGGGTGTTACAACGTTTATTCACTTTGAATGTCACATCGTCATACCCGCCAAATCGCAAATTGATTTCCCCAAAAATACCACGGGTATATAGCCAAGAGAAACGAATTCCTCCGCCACCAAACGTAAATATGTTTGAAGAGATCAACTTACGTGATTTATTAAATATACTCTATCAGACATTCTTCCATACAGGTTGTCCTGGGACTGGACAAACCGAAGGCACTATTCAGTACAACCATCTTAGGCAATCTTTACTTAGGATTTATACAACAGCTCTTGCACTTGACTCCGTCTTCATTTATCTTTGGCATATATGATTCGCAACGCTTATGCCAATACAGAGTGGTTCTTCGGATAATAATCCAACCGGTCTCTCCATATTAACAACGTTAAAATGGTCAAAACTTTGATAGTCCATGATTTAACTATCAAATGAAAACATGTCTGTGTACACACAACGATCTTATTTCCAAATGGAATTATCGATCCAATCATCAAACATATATATATATATATCCTCATTTTCTATGTTTAGAAAATATACGTTATTAACATTGGAAAACATTTCCATAGTTTATTTACGTATCACTATTATTCCACAACTATCAGTCCCTGACTGTAACTAGAAAGAGAACAACTTTCTAAGTATAAACCCTGAAGGCCGAAACCAACATCAGATCGATACTCAGGAAATCATTCAACTTACTGATTCTAGTCAGTTTCTAATTTTGCTTAACTCTATTTCTTTAACTCTATTCGATTAACTCTAATTTGATTTACTCCATTTGCTTAACTCTAGATCGCAGTGATCACAATGGTTACGCCTGATTCCCTGAGGAAACATCCGACCGTCGTAGGCTATCTGCAGCCCTGCGAATTACGCTAGCAGCCATGCAAAATGGCAACTTATCCTGAATAACTATGTTTGACTAACTCTATTCGACTAACTATGTTCGATTAACTCGACTTCGAATAACAAAATTCAATTAACTCTTTTATATCTCGTAAACTTCCTTTTTTATAAATCCTGTTTATTTTCCCAATAAATATTCCTTTTATAATTCTATTTACTTTCTAAATAAATATCCCTTTATTCTATTTATTTTCTAAATAAATATCCCTTTATTCTATTTCTTTTCTAAATAAATATCCCTTTATTCTATTTCTTTTCTAAATACTTTGATAATTCCCTTTTATACCTTTACGTATTTCTTACGGTATTTAAAAATACCAATTAACAGTGATTGATATGATTCAACACACATAATCCACAATAGATTATATATCACATCATATATTACAATACATAAACAGAACAATATTATAAATATTAAGGAGTCCAGTTGGACCCCTCCAACCTGTTTCCTGCATCACAGATGTTAAACAACACGAATATAAAATATTCTGATAAACAGAATCAAATATTCGATTTAACGATATATATATATATATATATATATATCGTTATCTATATTTTCAAACAATTCAACCAAACATTTAACACACATCAATCAACAGATACTTATCAGTTCTAAATATACGTTAGAAAAATATAGTTGTTCAGAGTTGGTGAGTTTTACTCACATTGGACGATCATCGTTAATAACGATAACCATCGCTTGATTCAGACGGACAATTTATTTTGCAATAAATTATAACGAGCCCCAATTCACTTCCAGTCAGTTCCATGGTGTAACTCTCGTCCATACGATCCCGATGGATCTTGTTTTGTCCAAATCTGATATTGTATGACGAAGATATGTCTTTTACAAGTTATCATACTATTTGAATTAAAACCAACCAATTAAACATACGGGCCTTACCCAAATCTCCACCGGCCCAACTAACAAAACAAGCCCGCGTGTCCTTCTTCCCAATCCTTCTAAACACGGATGCTCCTCCAGGTTTCAACCGCCATTCCTGTTCCTATCGTGACCCCTTTTCTCCTTCCATTTATTCCTTCGTACACACTTGTTTTCTCTTTGCAAAAAAATGAAACCAAAGCGTTCTACTACACTCTTCCTTCCGCACATACCAACCTGCCCACTAGTACGTATTTTTTTCCATCGCTGCATGCATTTTCTTCCACTACCGTGCTTTTTACCTCCCACTACCATTCACGCTTCACCTTTTCAAAACTAAACACACCATTTAAATCATTGTCTCCTTCACATCAGTTAACTCCAAGACATCCATTCTCTCTACACAGTCACACCGCAAACACCGTTCCAAAACAATGGCTTCTGCCCACTTCAACTTCACACCACGTTCTACAACAATACCAACCCTTTTTTTTATTATTAATTAACACCAAACTAACCCCACAAATCACGTTGGGTCCAAACATGTGCAGCATGGTACCGGAAAGCAAAAGTTGGGAGAACTGGAATGAAGGCAGCGTGGTGAACCATGAATCCATGCATAAGAGGAGCGGGGCTCAGTTATTCAGAAGGAAGACTGGTAGTGTATTTTATATAGTGTTATATTGGTAGCAGACGTGGGGTGTGTTAAGAGGAATAGCGTGTATTTGTTTGTGATACTTTACCCCTCCACGTTCATAGACCGTGTGGCCTTATTTTCGATCACTGATTTTTGTTTGGTTCCTAATACTATTACATGTCTCTCTGCCGTCCGCATTTCAGTTTCGACGCACCCATTACATAAACTCCGCTTACTTACGGATTGTCATCGACAGATATAAGTATATCATTGTACCGAGCAACGTGTCGTGGTTCCAAAAATATAATAATATCGGTAGGTTAACTCAAATTGTGAAACCCCAAAATCGCTAATTAAGGGTGCAAAATACTCCAAATAAAAAGTTGCTTTTTTAATTAATTAAAAATTACAGTAAAATTCTAAAAATTACATTATTACTACGCCTCAAAAAAACCTCGTCTAAATTCGAAATTGATATGCAGTTATATCAAATAAACCGTTACGGTCGATAAACGATTCTATAACGACTATTTTAAATTTTGATTTGGACACAACTCACAATCTACACGAAGAAATCCTGATTTTTCTCTTCCATCAGAAAAATATACTTCACCAGCTCTGAACGTTTCTTGTTTCACAAAAATCCGACTTAAAACGGCTTCTGTATATTCGTTTAAAGTTCGAATCGCCAAATTACGAACTATAGCGCCATTTCGAGCTCGATTTTAATTATAATATAATTCATACGTTCAACTGTCGTTCAAATAATATATTCATAAATATAATTCAACTCTAAACTGATTTATACATTTTGAATTTCCCAATTCACACCATATCGCCATTTCAACCCGTTCTGATTATTTCAGAGATAAATATATTATTTAATTAATATTTAATTAAATATTCACTATTATTTAATTCAACGACCATTTGAATTCTAAACCACTATTTTAAATGAATTAATTATATCGCTGAAAAATGCGGATCATTACAAAATCTTCACGAATTCAAATTCTATTTGAGGATAAGATTATAGGAAGGTTATACAAGAATTGACAAATTCGTGTTATTAAGAACACACATTGTCAAATTACAAGTCTACTCATCTTGTGTGAAGTCCTCCGTGTTGTGAGAGGCAAAGTTGTGAAGTCCTCCGTGTTGTAAGAGGCAAAGTTGTGAAGTCCTCATGTTGTAAGAGGCTTGAAATCCCGTTCAGCTGCTCGGGTATTGTGAACCTGTGCCTCCGGGTGAAGCGAGGTAGTTGATTAGTGAAAATCCAGAGGGAGGTCTGGGACTGGACGTAGGACGGTGCTCCGAACCAGTATAAAAATCCCTGGTGTGATTTTCCTTTTTACTGCATTTACATATCTATTATACAGTTCTGTGATTATCTATTACTTCATACTTGACTATTGTTCGTCATATTACATGATCCTTGTGTGTATTATAATTAGCAAGCACACGCACACTTTTCAATTGGTATCAGAGCAAGATCATCTTATAACCGTAACACAGTAATTTGATATATTCTAGTAATATGGCAAATAACCCAAGTAGTAGCACTAACACCACTTACACTGAAGGTCAATCGACACAAAGACCTCCTTTCTTCAATGGTCAAAACTATAGCTATTGGGAAACACGTATGTCATTTTACATGCAATCAAATAATTATGATGCTTGGAATGCTACACAAAAAGAAATAGTGAATCCAACAATTGAGTATTCAGAAGGGACACTGGCTGAGAAAACGACAGCAGCCGTAAATGCAAAAGCAATAAGTATGTTGTTTTGTGCATTAGATCAGAATGAATATAACCGTGTTAGTATCTGTACCACTGCATATCAAATTTGGCAAACGCTAAAAACCACTCATGAAGGTACTAACAAGGTTAAACAAGAAAAAATAGCATTGTTGAAAATTCAATTTCAAAATTTCGAAATGAAGCCGAATGTAACAATCACTGAGATGTATTCGCGGTTTCAAACCATTCATCATGCACTTATCGGATTAAGGCAAAAATATTTTGATTTTGATGTACTTTCAACAGCCCTACATTCTCTGACTAATGAATGGGAAGGAAAAGTATTAGCAATAGAAGAAGCTAATGATCTTTCCACCATGAAGCCAGATGAATTGATAGGAAATCTTAAGTCCTATGATGTTAACTTGCAGGCTAGAAAAGAACAAAAAGAAGAAAAGAAATGTAGCTTTTCATGCTGAAAAAATGAAGACATCTTAGATTCTGAAGATGAAGATCTAGCGTTCATTGCAAAAGGATTCAAGAAATTCTTAAAGCAACGAAAAGCTAGTCGATACAACAAAAAGAAGTTCAGTTCAAACAAAACATCATCATCAAATATAGAATGCTTCAATTGTCACAAAAAGGGACATATGCAAAAGGATTGTCCGGAGCAAAAGAAGAAGTCAGAGAATGAAAAATTCAAACATAAGAAGGACAAGTCAAAGAAACGAGCATTCTCAGTGACATGGGATGATTCAGACTCATCTTCTTCTAATAGTGAAAGTGACTCAGACAATGAACAAGCTAATATATGTTTCATGGCGACAGAAGATGAGGTACAAATTCCTTCTTCTGAAGAAGTTCTTGATATAAATGCTGAATTAATATTTAAATTTAAAGATATGAAGCGACAATGCAAGTAAGCTCAAGCAGATTTAAGTAGAGCAGAATTTGAACGAGATATGTTAAAAGATGAGAAGAACATATTAGAAGAGGAACTTGAAAAGTTCAAGAATCATCATCTAATATTAATTCTCAATTAACTCTTTTAAGTCAAGAAATTGAAACTCAAAAAGATAAAAATGATGCTCTTACTAATGAAAATCATGAGCTTAAGGCAAAAGTCAAAATTCTAGACGTAGAAAAAGCTAGTTTACAAACTAAGTTAGACAACATCACTCAAAATATTTCTAACTTCAACAAAGGTCGAGAAAATTTGACAAAAAATTATTGAAAGTTCACAATCTACTATGAATAAACAAGGTTTGGGATATAAGAAACAAGATATCATGAAACATCTTAGCGATAAAAGAAAAAGAAAAAAATAAAAAGGTACAAGAAACTAAAGCTAAGAAAAATCCTAGTTTATTGTATTCGAAACCAAAACCAGTTGTGAAATTTCAAAAGAAAAATGTCAAAACTATTAATATATGGGTTCCTAAAACAAATAACAATTTGATTAGGAACAAATACATTCAGAATTTTTTGAATACTGTGCATCATAATTCCAATTATTTATATAAGGGGGATACCGGACCCGTATGGGTTTGGACTCCTAAGACCTAACTCTTAGGACCATATGAAAAGGTGGGTAGCATGAACTTAATTTTATTTTTTGCAGGTCCCACTTAAGAAAAGAGGAAAGTGGATATTGGACGGTGGTTGCTCGAAGCATATGACTGGAGACAAGAGCTTATTGACAAATATCACTTATTCAGATGGTGGCTCCGTCACTTTTGGAGATAATTCAAAAGGCTAGATCATCGGCAAAGGCAATATGAGCAATTGCGGTACATCTAACTTACCTCTTATTACAATTGTGATGCTAGTTAGAAATTTAAAATGCAATTTAGTTAGTATTAATCAACTATGCGACAAAGGTTTTACCATTTCTTTTTCGGATAACAAATATTGTATTTTAGATAAAGATCGTAATTTAGTTTTCGAAGGTTATAGAGACAGAAATATTTATATTTTGAATATGAATATTAATCATAATTCAGATATGTGTCTTGTAGCAAATGATAATGATCCATGGCTATGGCACAAAGTTTCTATCATATAAACTTCAAAACTATCGACAAGCTAGCCAAAAATGATATAGTTAGAGGACTACCTAAAATGAGTTTTACGGTTGATAATATTTGTGATGCATGTCAATTAGGAAAATTGACTAAATCGTCATTCAAATCCAAGAAAGTCATATCAACATTACAACCGCTTGAGCTATTACATATGGATTTATTCGGACAACACAGGTTCAGTCAATAAATCATAGTCGATATGTGTTTGTAATTGTTGATGATTATTCTCGTTATACATGGGCGATTTTCTTGAAAAACAAAAGTGACACCTTTAATCATTTCAAATCCTTCGTCAAGAGAATTCAAAAATCAAAAGAGCTTAAGGTTAAGAATATAAGAAGTGATCACGGCGGAGAGTTCGAAAATAATAAATTTGAACATTTTTGTACAAAGAAAGGTATAAATCATAATTTTTCGTTTCCTAGAACTCCACAACAAAACGGAGTTGTAGAACGGAAAAATCGGACATTACAAGAATGTGCAAGAACATTATTAAATGAATCCACCTTACCAAAACATTTTTGGGCAGAAGCTGTTGCAATTGCGTGTTATGTTTTGAATCGTGTATCCATTCGACCTCTTACCAAGAATACACCTTATGAGTTATTTAATCAAAGAAAGCCAAATATCTCATACTTCAAAGTTTTTGGTTCTAAATGTTTTATTTTAAATACGAAAGACCATCTTGGAAAATTTGATCCAAAATCTGAAGAAGGTATATTTGTCGGATATTCAGAACGAAGCAAGGCCAATCGTATATTTAATAAGAGAACTAAAACTATTGAAGAATCACTTCATGTCTCTTTTGATGAATTCTATAAACCGTCTCATAATATATCAAATGACAAAGAAACTATAGTCACTGATAATCCTATCATCACAAATAATGACTCTGGCTCAGAAATTGTTGAGGATATTACTCAGCCTATTGTGATACCTTCCCCACCTAGATTTCGATCTCCTCCGAGAATTCTAAGAGATCATCCGGTTCAAAATGTTATTAGAGAAGTAACATCACAAATAAGAACAAGGAATCAACTCAATCAAATGGGTCATTTCGCGTTTCTTTCAAATATTGAACCTAAGAATCCGAAAGAAGCCGCTACTGATGATTACTGGATCATTGCCATGCAGGAAGAACTAAATCAGTTAGAGCACAATGATGTCTGGGAACTTGTTCCAAGACCAACTGATCAATCAGTTATTGGTACAAAATGGGTCCATAAAAATAAGGCCGATGAACAAGGAAATATAACCAGAAATAAAGCAAGATTAGTAGCATAAGGATACAATCGGGAAGAAGGTATCGATTACGAAGAAACTTTTGCACCTGTTGCTTGACTAGAAGTTATTAGAATCTTATTGTCCTTTGCTTTTCATCATAATTTCAAACTTTATCAAATGGATGTCAAAAGTGCTTTTCTAAATGGGTTTATCAAAGAGAATGTATATGTCGAACAACCACCCTTGTTCGTACATGAGAAACATCCAGATCACGTATATAAACTTAAGAAAGCTTTATACGACTAAAACAAGCACCTCGTGCCCGGTATGAACGTTTAAGAAGTTATCTTACTGATTCTGGATTTCAAATTGGTAAAGTCGATCAGACTTTATTCATCAAACATTCTCAAAAAGATATATTAGATATCCAAATATATGTAGACGATATTATCTTTGGCTCAACAAACGATAAACTCTGCAAAGAGTTTGCAAATATTATGACCAAAGAATTTGAAATGTCTTATATGGAAGAACTATCGTATTTTCTTGGTCTTCAAATCAAACTGCATTCTAATGGTATTTTTATTAATCAGGAAAAATATTGTAGAAATCTTATCAAACGCTTCGGTTTAGAAAATTCATCTGGTAAACCGACTCCTATGAGTACGACTACACATCTTGAAAAATATGAACATGGTAAGAATGTTGACCAGAAGTTATATCGAAGCATGATTGGTTCTCTTCTTTATCTTACCGCAAGTCGTCCTGATATAATGATGAGTGTTTGTTTGTGTGCAAGGTTTCAAGCAAATCCTAAAGAATCACATTTACGAGCTGTAAAATGTATAATACGGTATCTTAATAAAACCAAAGACTTTGGTCTTTTCTACCCAAAAGATTGTCCACTCGAATTAGTGTCCTATAGTGATGCTGATTTCGGCGGCTCTCGTACGGATAGAAAGAGTACAAGTGGTACGTGCCATTTTATGGAAAATCACTTGTGTCTTGGTTTAGTAAGAAACAAAATTGTGTTTCACTCTCGACATGTGAAGCTGAGTATATTGATTAACATAGAAATGTGTTTATTTTATGCTCGTATATTTTATCTTTTGTAAATAAATAAATGATACTTTGGTTACTTTTGTATGTTTTTACAGGATGTCAAGAAATGCCTCCTTCGTTTCAAATTAAAGGCCAACTACCGATAAAAAGCTACTTCCCCGTATTAAAGCCAACTCAATTACAAAAGATGTTGTAGCTCACTGGTAATTGCATGGAAATTTGTACTGATAGACCTGAGTTCGATCCCCGTCGAGCTCACCTTTTGCCAAAGAACAGAACGCGTTCACACTGGCCCTTTGCTATGAAGAATATATTAATTAGTGTTATATTATATATATACATATTCATGTGTGTGTATGATATTCACTAATAGACATTTCAGGAGTAGTCATGGAAATCAATTCAGAACATTCGTTTTTCAATTTCCAATTAAAAGAATTTCTGATAGAAATATTGCCAAGAAAAGATCAATTTTGAAGATTTTATCCCTTGTTGCCTTCGGAGTCTAATGAGTATCCTTGTTTGGAAGAATTAATCACATACAATCTGCTCATCAATCAATCAATTAATTTGCCACATGGAAGATAGGGAAGATTTGGAAGATATTCACCGTGATTTGCTTTCCAATCAAGCTTGGTCAAGGAAGGCAAGAGATATGATATTACTTCTTGGGAAAAGAGGGCCATTTAGTCATTGATTTGATTAGGATTTGGTCTATATCTCTATAAATATACATGATGTCCCATTGTAATTCATTCAATTTTCTATTCTGTATTCTCTTTTGTTCTAATAAAAGTCTTTTCTTTTCTAGTTTTATTGTTATTTTAATTTCATAACAATTTGTGTTATCTACCTAATTAGGTTTGGGTAGAACGCATATTGTTATTGTCTTTTATTACTGCTTGTTAGCGATTCACTGTTTGATTAGTTTCAACAGGAATCCTACTTTTAATTTTTGTTATTGTTCTAGTCGTTATTCTCTTTTTCTAGTAATTGTTCCTTTTCTTTTCAATTGTTGAATTTGATACTGACTAGATTCAGAGTAATTTCAACAACATAAAAAAACAACAACCCCAAACTTCGTCTAACTCGCCCAAGAATAAATAGATAATAATTTTTAATAACACCTCCCTGTGTTCGACATGTATGCTACACACCTGTGCGCTTGCAGAATTTAATTTAAATGTTGCGCTTTTCTGATTCATAGAAAAGTGACGATCAAGTTTTTGGCGCCGTTGCCGGGGAGGTAACGATTAAATTTTATTGTTTATTTAATATCTGATTCGTGTTAGTTTTTATTTTTATTTTTATTTTTGTTTTTTTTTGCTAAAAAAAAATCTCTTTATTAGTTGATTTTGTATCAAACATTGGTGCTAGAATCATCTAAACAAGAGAAGAGAAAAAAAATTCGTGCCACTTTTGTCTCTTAGTTTCTTTTCTTTAATCTCATCTATTCCTTCCTTCCCAATTTTTACATTTGTTTGTTCCCTCTTGCGAAATTATTCCTACTTTAGGCAAATAAAAAAAAAGAACTTGCCAAATTTTCTTGACCTTATTTCCTTTTTTTTCATTTATTTATTTCCTTTTTATTTCACAATCTCCTTCTTTTCTTTCATAAATTCTTCCTTCTTTTCAATTCTAAAGGAAATAAAACCTTTCAATTTTTGCTTTATTTCTTTCCATCTTTCCATTTCTTTTCCCAATCTTCTACGTTCTCTTTCTTCTTTTACAAATCAGAAAACAAAAGAAAATTTTTGTCATTAAATTCTTCCCATTGTACACATTCTTCCCATTTTCTTATAATTTCTTCTCACAAATCTCCTTCTGTTGCAAATCTCTTACCCTTTAAAAAAAACAAATTTCTTTCTAAATTTTCTCGTTGTTGCTGAATAATTCCATTACCCAAATTTCTTTCCATTTTGCAATCACCTTTTTAGTTTTCACATCTTTAATTTGCTTGCTATTTTCTCTTATTGCTTTCCTTTTATATAAAAAAAAATTCCACTTTTTCTTTTAATTTCTTACCAATTTTTCAGTTTCTTTCCTTCATTTCCTTTCCTATTTTTTATACACCCCTTTTCTTCATTTTACAAATTTTAAAAGGAAAAAAAAGTTACCAATTTTCACCTATTTCTTTCCTTTTTATTTCTCAACCCCATTCTCTTCTTTTACAAATTCTTTCTTCTTTTCAAACATATTAATAAAAAAAAACAACTCTTTCCTTTTGCTTTTTTCGTTCCTTGTTTTCAATAGAATCTCCTTCCCTCTTTCTCTTTTCATTTATTTTGTTTCCTTTTACTTTAGATTTATTTTCTTCTAATACTATTCCTTTCCATTTTTTCTGAAAAAACTCTTGATTAGCAGATTTGATGTTATTTATTGACATTGCAATCTCCAAAAACAAGAAAAAAATATCTTGCTAGTTTTGTCTTCTATTCCTTTTTTTCCTTAATCTATTTCCTTGTTTTAACAATTTCTTAAAAAAAATGAAGAAGAAAGAAATCAAAATCAAGATCAAGCGAAGGAAGGAAAACAAGCAAGACCGAAGTGGAGAAATTCAAAAGTCAAACAATTGCAAATAGTTGAAGTCGAATTGTTGGAGCGGTTGCACACCAAGTGGGGTGTGAACGCGCTAGCGCTACCCAATTTCACTGGAGGACTGCCGATCCAGGTGAGAAATTTTTAAAACTCTACAGGTGCTCTGCTGCAAAAGAAAAAAAATATAGACAATTGTTGTAAAAAAATTCTGCAGGGGCAGCGGCTTGAATGTAAATTTTTAATTTGTGCAATTAAATTGTGTGATTGTTGTTATTTCTGCACTTTTTATTCATTCTGTTAAGGGCAACACCCCAATTCACATAAGGTGAGGGATTTCATCACCCTTCCCTTAGCCCACAAATTACATTTCATCGTAGAATCTGACTAATAATAACGGTTAGACATTGGACTTAAGGGAGTCACGGGCTCATCTAGGGCTCAATTGTATTGTGATAGTTGATTCATTTGGAACGAATTATTTCTTGGTGTCTAGACTACGGCAGAGAAATAACCGTTTATAAATATTACGGTGATTCGTAAATATTATATCGGTTGTTACACTGAAGGTACTTAAACCTTCGGCTGCATTGCTAGGGTGATTCCTGGTGCACCGATAACTCATGTCCGTTAACTGGCTAAGAAATCTTTTGATCTAAGTAATCAAATGTGTCACTATATAATTTTGGGTTAGGAGCTATTAAGGACAGAAAATTTCATTGTAGCTAATTTCTGTGCGTGCATTTAACAACAATGAGTGAAAGAAGTGTGAGCCAACAAAATTGAAGCGACCCGAAACTTCCCCGGTCTCTGAAGAGATGAGAAAGAACGAATTACTGTGAGGACAAGACAAATCAGAACACAAACAGAAGAACATTTCATTGTTATTACAACAATTCCATCAGATACAAGAATATACAGAGTATAAATGAATATTATACATTCGAATAAATATCAGAGATTACAATTAATTATATAACAGCGGAAAATAATACAAAGCACAACTGAAGGTGATATACGGATACAGAGCTTTCCGGATATCATTCCAGCTGTAAACCAGGATCCTGTGAATATAAATCTGGAAAACCTAAACTACTAGCTGCCCGTGCGGAAAATAGGGGCACCCAGAGTTTAGGTTAAAACAATAAACTCCAGGTCAGTCATGTGACTGGTGTGAGAACTAAAACAGTTATTTAAAACTTTACTTTAAAAGAGAGTAATTCAAGGGACCACGCCGTATAACACGGAACGGGCTTCCTCCCAAGAATACTAGTGCATAGAATAAACAGCGCAATGCTTTTTCGAAAAATGAAGCTATTATAAGACCCAGGTCCCATCACACAATGCAACGCAAGCCGGAGGATAGGGTTTTCCCTTATAATAGCCAAACATGCTTGGTATGTTTAAAACAAATCATTTGATACTATAATATGTGTATAGTGTCAAAACAATTTCAATCATAAATATAAATCATAGACGGCATAGCTACCATCTACTATGTCGCCATACTAGTTCTACAATTAAAACCGCAATACACGTATTGGAAATTGGATTTCCATCATGATGGCTCCTGATTCGAAAGATCGATCGCGTAATGCAATTCACCACGGCTTACGTCCCCACAAGAGAAAACACCGTCTGCACATCCACACATTTGGGACCAGAGTACCACCGCGGCTTACGTCCAAGCGAGAGAAAACACCGCCTACTCTATATATCCCTGAGCACTAGGCTCATCTCGGTCGACCGAATCCACGACACCACTAAGGTGCCCATCCACGAAAAAGCATACTGATCAAACCATCAGTTTACCACCATACCGGGGTGTGAGGCTCGCGGATCAACGCTATACACAAAGCCATGCTATATCAGCTGCACTTTGATCATCAACCACCAAACTTTGCTTTTCAACAAAAGTCCGGATCACTGCATCTCAGCATGCCACACTATCAATCCATATCGTACCACTGATTTCTGCCAATATATAACCTCTGAGCTCATATGTCTCAGAGAAGGGCGTTAAGCAAGAGAACAAATTCTCCACCGCCAAACAGATATATATTTAGCAGAGATCAACAAATACAATATAAAGGAATACAATGTCAGACACACCATCCATTTACAAGTTCGTTCTGGGTCTGAACGAAACCGGAGGCACTTTCCTCTCATATCCATCCATCTCCAAGTACGTCTGGACGACCACCAACTATTTCCATCCTCTTGGGTGTACAGCCCAATCAGGATCGTCAGTAATTATCCGAACGATGTGAAGACTTCCGGTCTTCAACCACCGTCTTCATCTTTGACATATCGTCGAATCGGTTATTCAAAATGGGTATAAACCCGGCCTTTCCGAACAATCCGCGTATATTAAAAACAGTGCTAGAAAACACAATATACGCCTCATTCCAATTCTGAATATTCTGTTATTTAAATATTCACATCTTTTGGGAAAGGTTCCCATTAATTTTATCCAAGATAAATTCTTTAAAATCTATCCTTTTATCTTCCTTTGGATGTCGTTTCAAACCAAATTATGGTTTTCCAAACTAGTCGAGAATAGCGAACCACACCGAAGTAATTATTTATTTTATTTCCCAATCCCAACCTATTCATCCCATGAAGCAAACTGGTAATACTTCATATCTAACACCATGGTGTTATCGGTAAAATTAATTACCATTTCACGTTCAAATCTAATTAAAGATTTAACTATCGCTTTGGAGCAAAACTGGTAATACTCCATTCTCGCTCATTTCTAAATTTAAAATTTTAAATTATCAATTCACATTTCCATTTAATTGCAGATTCATTAAAACTCCTTTTACTGGGTTAAAGAACTAGTGTCATTTAAAACACAGTCCACGGTAAACCCAAATCACATTCTATTTATTGTCAGGTTAAAGAACTAGTGTTATTTGAAACACCGTTCACGATAAACCCACAAATCAATTCTAATTCAATTCAAATCAAATATATTAGGAATTCCGATTATTTAAAACCCCATTTTAAATCTAATTTATTTATTTAAAAATAATTGGGTTTTAAATTTAGTTCAAACTAGTTTGTTTCGATAGAAATCTATTTTTATCTTTTCAAATATGGAGTTTTTCATCCCAATTTTTCCCAAATCATTTCTTATGATTTTACACACATTATTACTATTTTTAATAATTTTATCAAGGCCCGTACAGTCGATTTCCATCAACGGCCATCAAACTGCACTTACAGCGACCTTTTTCAAACCGTTAGAAAGCTCTTTTCGATACGAACCCAACGGTTCCGGTTTTAGGAGAATCCGACGGCCGGATCTCCCGTAATGTCCGTTTGAAATAAATGGTCGAAATTTACGAACTGTCGCGGCGCGGCGCGTTCTATTCAAGCCATTATATTATATATATAATAAATATTTCGTCGATTTCTATTTAAAACAAATTTTATAAATAGTTTTGAATTCGTTTCAAAAACATTTCAACTTCCATTTCAATTCAAATCAAAATTGAATTTTTCCTTATAAATTCGTTTTAAAATTCATTTCTATTCAATTCAAATTTCAATTCAATTTGAATTCATTTCAATTTGTTTTCAATTCAGTTTGTATTCGTTTTCAATGCAATTTCAAAGTCGTTTTCTATTCGATTCAATTCAAATTTGTTTTCTATTCAAATCAAATTCGTTTTGTTTTCTATTTGAATCCAATTCATTATATATTCAATTGAAATCAAACTGGTTTTCTATTCAAATCAATTCAAATTGGTTTTCTATTCCATTCAATTCGAAATCGTTTTATATTCAATTCATTTCGAAATCGTTTTATATTCAATTCATTTCGAAATCGTTTTATATTCAATTCATTTCGAAATCGTTTTATATTCAATTCAAATTTGTTTTAAATTCAAAAACCGAATATAATCGATATAAATATCGTTCACGTCAAAATAGCGCATCACTAATCAACACGGCTTTATATATTTCTATTTTCAAATATTCTATTTCAAATATTTCGTTTTCAAATATTTCTATTTCAAATATTCTATTTCAAATATTTCATTCAACACATGACTAATCTCAACGGATGAGTACAGTCAACACATGAACCTTTATATTATATTGATAAAGATGTAAATTTTATTATTAAAATATTTCGTTCAACACATGACTAATCTCAACGGATGAGTACAGTCAACACATGAACCTTTATATTATATTGATAAATATGTAAATTTTATTATTAAAATATTTCGTTCAACACATCATGACTAATCTCAATGGATGAGTACAGTCAACACATGAACCTTTATTCTATAATATTCTTTATCTTCTAAATTGGAATGACAATCAATCACCATATAAAGTTAATTATATGGATTCCATTCAACACATGTATATAATAGCAATGATAAATAATCAACCATCAACCAAAGTGCACTACACTGTATAAGCATCGAATATAGATATCTAACGCTTATAACAGCCTGTCAATCAATCGATCGACATATTTAATCAATCAGGATGAGTGAACTTCAAATTTCATCCCAACACCCGTGTGGGGTTTCAAACGATCAAACACAGGTTTTATTTGTGCAGTTGGGCGATGTGTAAAATTTATCGTCCCAATCAATGTCCTTCAAATAGGTGTACATAAACAAACCGTCCGGTTCGTAAATGAATATTTTATTTTATTCACTTCACGTCAAAAATTATATTTTTAACGATAAAATATTTTATTTCAACACATGAATTTCTATTCATTTCATTTACACGATAAAAATGATATATTTATTTTTCTAACATATTTTAGAAAATTTTGGCGGCATAACGGCACGATACTAGAAACGGGACGAGGCCTAGCCTTATCCCCGGTCTAGTGAAGGCCCACGCCATTCACACATCAATCAATCCATTCCATTTCACCAAACCACTAAATTCAAATCAAGTCATTTAACTAATTTATGCAACCAAACAAACAAGTCCATGGTCTGTGGACGATTGTGTCGGGTGCTACTAAGCACCGTCTGCATCCTAGTATATATATATAACTAGAAAATAAATTGAAGAGTGAGAAATTCTCACCAATAGCTATCCAATCATCTTGACTCTTCTTTGATAGAAATCTTCATCGTTATCGCATTTTTATCATCTTCGTTGCTGTAGCCACTACATATGTAAAAATCGAATTTTTACTTCGCTATTCAATATATAAAAATCGAATTTTTACTTCGCTATTCAATATATAAAAATCGAATTTTTACTTCGCTATTCAATATATAAAAATCGAATTTTTACTATGCTATTCAATATATAAAAATCGAATTTTTACCTTGTTATTCAATATATAAAAATCGAATTTTTACCTTGTTATTCAATATATAAAAATCGAATTTTTACCTTGTTATTCAAATATAAAAATCGAATTTTTACCTTGTTATTCAATATATAAAAATCGAATTTTTATCTCGCTATTCTCTATATAAAAATTTCGCCTTTTCAAATATATCATTATAAAAAATCACATTTTTATTTTTCTACACATATAAAGATGGTATTTCTAATATTCCTATCATGTAAAAATTATATTTTTAATTCTCTACATAAACAAAAACCATATTTTTATATCATCTACTTAATAAAGATCGAATTTTTATTATCTATACTATATAAAATTATATTTTTAGCCTTTCTATAATATAAAAATTATATTTTTCTCAAGTAAAAATCATATTTTTACTTCACTACTCATCTCAAAATATCGTCTTTTCATAATTAAAAATATCGTCTTTACACGGTTAAAAATCACATCTTTTATAATTAAAAATCCCAACTTTGTCTAGTGAAAAATCACTTCATCACTTCTTTGTCTTACAATTTTATTTATAATATATAATACGTTTTCAAATTTTAAAACATAAATATATTCTTCATTTTCAGTTTTTAAAACACAAATATATAATTTCAGTGGTAAAAACCCGATTTTTTATCAAAGTTATTTAAGCTAAATTAATTAGACTAGAATAATTACAAAAGAAAAATCTCACTGTTAATCATCGAGCTCAGTTCGACGTGGATTTTCCACTGCCGCTCGCCACAGACGCCATCGTTGCCGGATTGGAGGCTGCCTCGCCGGAGCTGCTCGCAGGTGGTGGGGGTTCGCACCAGTGGCCGGCGGTTGGGGGTCTAGAGCGATGGTGTTGGGTTGTCTTCGGGGCTTGGTTCGCAACCGAGAAGGAGAAGGGGGGGGGGGTCGCGGGTCCTAAGGTAGAAGAGGAGAGCGAGTCGCGGGGGGGGGGGGGGGGGGGTTGCTGGAGATGGCGGCGGTGGTCCTCCAAGGGTGGCGGCGGGTTTTCGCATTTGTTTTTTTTTCCTTTTTTTTTCTGAATTTGCAAAATCGAATGGTGGTGGGGGGGGGGCAGAGTATAAGGGGGAAGAGAAAGGGTTTATTTTATTTTTATTATTTAATTTTCCACAAAAAGCAACTTTTATTTTCGACCTCAAAACGAGGCCCACCGCCTGTCGTCCATAGCTAATCACCCCCATTCCGAACACAATGGGATATGTATCGTAAGCTGATTCGACCGTTTGAATCAGTTTCCGTCAAATCTATATATAACTCTATATATTGAATTTGAATGCGCATTTCAATTTACCGGGGTCACATACTAACTAGAAAAATTCCCGAAAATATTTTCTAGCTTCGTATTGAAGATACGGTCCTAACAAAACTAGTTTCGTCGAATTCTGAGATCATTAGAAAAATGGTCATTTTCCAGTCGATTAAAATCAACTGAAACTGGTCAAACGCGTTTTCCTATGCCACGCTCACATATTGATTCGAAAAATTATGAAATTTGAAACCTAGCAATAACTTTACATCACGGACCCAACAAAAGTGGTTTCGTCGAAATCCGTGGTCGTTTGCAAAATGCCCATTTTTAAGGGCCTGAATTCCATAGCGACTATTCAGAATTTTCAACTGGACATATCTTTTGATTCACGCTATGAAACTTCGATTTTTCGGATTCGTTGGAAAGATATCATCAATTAGATCCTATTATTTTTGGTTTCACTAAAATCCGGATTGTTTTGCACCCGGTACATTCAATTGAAGTTTGAAATCGAATTATCAAACTACCGCGCCATTTTCAATTCTATTTATAATTATATATAAATATTTATATTCTAACGACGATGTATATAATATATACATTTTAATTATATTCAAAATAAATTTTCGTCGATATTTATTTAAAATAATCTATTTTAAATAATCAAAATTCGTTAAAATTGCCAAAATAAAAATTTTAAACTGGTTCAGAATTTCCGGGTTATTACAATCTCCCCCACTTAAAACTTTTCGTCCCCGAAAAGGAACAAAGTCGAAAGTGGTTTGATCAACCAACTCTACGTTCGATCAGGCTTCCATTCTCCAACTTTTCAGTTTCTGAGAATTTTCAAATTCTTCAAAAATTTGGCTAACACCCTAAATTTTCGAAAAATTTCGCCATAACCTCCCTGCACCGGGAGCCACGGGAAAATCCCGAAATTGCCATATAGGCCTTCTGATCTCAAAAAGAAAAAGAAAAAGCCAAGCGGCTAGCCAATAGGCTCATAAAATCATCATCATCCAAACAAAACAGTAAATTATGTAGTAAACTTGTACCTATTTGTCGGGCAAACAAATTTTATTCTCTGCTCTAGCCTCCTTGCTATGACCTGTCCAATGTAAGTATATGTATATGCATGCAAATGCGACCAATTTTCAATACAATTCAATATTTGATGCAATTAGGCATAAATAGTTCAAAATTATCAAACAAATAAACAAACAACACAAACATCAATCGATTAGTGAATTAGAGTTTCAAATTCATAAAATTTGATACATATACAAAAATCATGTTTTTGATGCCAATTCACAACAAAGTGTTCTAGCTATATTAGTTTTGGTTTTCACACCAGTCTAATGGAAATATATAGATATCATACCTTCGAAACACGAAAATAAATACTGATGATGACGTGTCAATCATCAGAATCAGGTCCGGGCGACTAGAGTGTGATTCTATATCTATCTAATATATTAAAACTTCGAATTTACGTTCATGACGCGTATATGCAAAACCTTTATATACTAGATTGTCCATATTCAAAATAAATAAATAATCAAATACGTTTAAAACGATTTAAATTCTCAAAACAAAATTGTTTTCATTTGAAAAATATACTCTTCACACTCGTTCTAGGATACTACTGATCCTATCTCTAACGAGTCATTCTAATTGGATATTACTAATCCAATATCTGATGAATTCTTTCGTATGGTTCTAATGTGTCTTGTTCTCGAGCTCTGTAAACCAAAGCTCTGATACCAAATGAAGCGACCCGAAACTTCCCCGATCTCCGAAGAGATGAGAAAGAACGAATTACTGTGAGGACAAGACAAATCAGAACACAAACAGAAGAACATTTCATTGTTATTACAACAATTCCATCAGATACAAGAATATACAGAGTATAAATGAATATTATACATTCGAATAAATATCAGAGATTACAATTGATTATATAACAGCGGAAAATAATACAAAGCACAACTGAAGGTGATATACGGATACAGAGCTTTCCGGATATCATTCCAGCTGTAAACCAGGATCCTGTGAATATAAATCTGCAAAACCTAAACTACTAGCTGCCTGTGCGGAAAATAGGGGCACCCAGAGTTTAGGTTAAAACAATAAACTCCAGGTCAGTCATGTGACTGGTGTGAGAACTAAAACAGTTATTTAAAACTTTACTTTAAAAGAGAGTAATTCAAGGGACCACGCCGTATAACACGGAACGGGCTTCCTCCCAAGAATACTAGTGCATAGAATAAACAGCGAAATGCTTTTTCGAAAAATGAAGCTATTATAAGACCCAGGTCCCATCACACAATGCAACGCAAGCCGGAGGATAGGGTTTTCCCTTATAATAGCCAAACATGCTTGGTATGTTTAAAACAAATCATTTGATACTATAATATGTGTATAGTGTCAAAACAATTTCAATCATAAATATAAATCATAGACGGCATAGCTACCATCTACTATGTCGCCATACTAGTTCTACAATTAAAACCGCAATACACGTATTGGAAATTGGATTTCCATCATGATGGCTCCTGATTCGAAAGATCGATCGCGTAATGCAATTCACCACGGCTTACGTCCCCACAAGAGAAAACACCGTCTGCACATCCGCACATTTGGGACCAGAGTACCACCGCGGCTTACGTCCCAGCGAGAGAAAACACCGCCTACTCTATATATCCCTGAGCACTAGGCTCATCTCGGTCGACCGAATCCACGACACCACTAAGGTGCCCATCCACGAAAAAGCATACTGATCAAACCATCAGTTTACCACCATACCGGGGTGTGAGGCTCGCGGATCAACGCTATACACAAAGCCATGCTATATCAGCTGCGCTTTGATCATCAACCACCAAACTTTGCTTTTCAACAAAAGTCCGGATCACTGCATCTCAGCATGCCACACTATCAATCCATATCGTACCACTGATTTCTGCCAATATATAACCTCTGAGCTCATATGTCTCAGAGAAGGGCGTTAAGCAAGAGAACAAATTCTCCGCCGCCAAACATATATATATTTAGCAGAGTTCAACAAATACAATATAAAGGAATACAATGTCAGACACACCATCCATTTACAAGTTCGTTCTGGGTCAGAACGAAACCGGAGGCACTTTCCTCGCATATCCATCCATCTCCAAGTACGTCTGGACGACCGCCAACTATTTCCATCCTCTTGGGTGTACAGCCCAATCAGGATCGTCAGTAATTATCCGAACGATGTGAAGACTTCCGGTCTTCAACCACCGTCTTCATCTTCGACATATCGTCGAATCGGTTATTCAGAATGGGTATAAACCCGGCCTTTCCGAACAATCCGCGTATATTAAAAACAGTGCTAGAAAACACAATATACGCCTCATTCCAATTCTGAATATTCTGTTATTTAAATATTCACATCTTTTGGGAAAGGTTCCCATTAATTTTATCCAAGATAAATTCTTTAAAATCTATCCTTTAATCTTCCTTTGGATGTCGTTTCAAACCAAATTATGGTTTTCCAAACTAGTCGAGAATAGCGAACCACACCGAAGTAATTATTTATTTTATTTCCCAATCCCAACTTATTCATCCCATGAAGCAAACTGGTAATACTTCATATCTAACACCATGGTGTTATCGGTAAAATTAATTACCATTTCACGTTCAAATCTAATTAAAGATTTAACTATCGCTTTGGAGCAAAACTGGTAATACTCCATTCTCGCTCATTTCTAAATTTAAAAATTTAAATTATCAATTCACATTTCCATTTAATTGCAGATTCATTAAAACTCCTTTTACTGGGTTAAAGAACTAGTGTCATTTAAAACACAGTCCACGGTAAACCCAAATCACATTCTATTTATTGTCGGGTTAAAGAACTAGTCTTATTTAAAACACCGTTCACGATAAACCCACAAATCAATTCTAATTCAATTCAAATCAAATATATTAGGAATTCTGATTATATAAAACCCCTTTTTAAATCTAATTTATTTATTTAAAAATAATTGGGTTTTAATTTAGTTCAAACTAGTTCATTTCGATAGAAATCTATTTTTATCTTTTCAAATATGGAGTTTTTCATCCCAATTTTTCCCAAATCATTTCTTATGATTTTACACAAATTATTACTATTTTTAATAATTTTATCAAGGCCCGTACAGTCGATTTCCATCAACGGCCATCAAACTGCACTTACAGCGACCTTTTTCAAATTTGATTTGGACGTATCTCCAAATCCAACCGTTAGATTTCAAATTTCTAATATTCGTTAGAAAGCTCTTTTCGATACGAGCCCAACGGTTCCGGTTTTAGGAGAATCCGACGGCCGGATCTCCCGTAATGTCCGTTTGAAATAAATGGTCGAAATTTACGAACTGCTGTGGCGCGGCGCGTTCTATTCAGGCCATTATATTATATATATAATAAATATTTCGTCGATTTCTATTTAAAACGAATTTTATAAATAGTTTTGAATTCGTTTCAAAAACATTTCAACTTCCATTTCAATTCAAATCAAAATTGATTTTTTCCTTATAAATTCGTTTTAAAATTCATTTCTATTCAATTCAAATTTCAATTCAATTTGAATTCATTTCAATTTGTTTTCAATTCAGTTTGAATTCGTTTTCAATGCAATTTCAAAGTCGTTTTCTATTCGATTCAATTCAAATTTGTTTTCTATTCAAATCAAATTCGTTTTGTTTTCTATTTGAATCCAATTCATTATATATTCAATTGAAATCAAACTTGTTTTCTATTCAAATCAATTCAAATTGGTTTTCTATTCCTTTCAATTCGAAATCGTTTTATATTCAATTCATTTCGAAATCGTTTTATATTCAATTCATTTCGAAATCGTTTTATATTCAATTCATTTCGAAATCGTTTTATATTCAATTCATTTCGAAATCGTTTTATATTCAATTCAAATTTGTTTTAAATTCAAAAACCGAATATAATCGATATAAATATCGTTCACGTCAAAATAGCGCATCACTAATCAACACGGCTTTATATATTTCTATTTTCAAATATTCTATTTCAAATATTTCGTTTTCAAATATTTCTATTTCAAATATTCTATTTCAAATATTTCGTTCAACACATGACTAATCTCAACGGATGAGTACAGTCAACACATGAACCTTTATATTATATTGATAAAGATGTAAATTTTATTATTAAAATATTTCGTTCAACACATGACTAATCTCAACGGATGAGTACAGTCAACACATGAACCTTTATATTATATTGATAAATATGTAAATTTTATTATTAAAATATTTCGTTCAACACATCATGACTAATCTCAACGGATGAGTACAGTCTACACATGAACCTTTATTCTATAATATTCTTTATCTTCTAAATTGGAATGAGGCCCAATCAATCACCATATAAAGTTAATTATATGGATTCCATTCAACACATGTATATAATAGTAATGATAAATAATCAACCATCAACCAAAGTGCACTACACTGTATAAGCATCGAATATAGATATCTAACGCTTATAACAGCCTGTCAATCAATCGATCGACATATTTAATCAATCAGGATGAGTGAACTTCAAATTTCATCCCAACACCCTTGTGGGGTTTCAAACAATCAAACACATGTTTTATTTGTGCAGTTGGGCGATGTGTAAAATTTATCGTCCCAATCAATGTCCTTCAAATAGGTGTACATAAACAAACCGTCCGGTTCGTAAATGAATATTTTATTTTATTCACTTCACGTTAAAAATTATATTTTTAACGATAAAATATTTTATTTCAACACATGAATTTATATTCAGTTCATTTACACGATAAAAATGATATATTTATTTTTCTAACATATTTTAGAAAATTTTGGCGGCATAACGACACGATACTAGAAACGGGACGAGACCTAGCCTTATCCCCAGTCTAGTGAAGGCCCACGCCATTCACACATCAATCCATTCCATTTCACCAAACCACTAAATTCAAATCAAGTCATTTAACTAATTTATGCAACCAAACAAACAAGTCCATGGTCTGTGGACGATTGTGTCGGGTGCTACTAAGCACCGTCTGCATCCTAGTATATATATATATAACTAGAAAAGAAATTGAAGAGTGAGAAATTCTCACCAATAGCTATCCAATCATCTTGACTCTTCTTTGATAGAAATCTTCATCGTTATCGCATTTTTATCATCTTCGTTGTTGTAGCCACTACATATGTAAAAATCGAATTTTTACTTCGCTATTCAATATATAAAAATCGAATTTTTACTTCGCTATTCAATATATAAAAATCGAATTTTTACTTCGCTATTCAATATATAAAAATCGAATTTTTACTATGCTATTCAATATATAAAAATCGAATTTTTACCTTGTTATTCAATATATAAAAATCGAATTTTTACCTTGTTATTCAATATATAAAAGTCGAATTTTTACCTTGTTATTCAATATATAAAAATCGAATTTTTATCTCGCTATTCTCTATATAAAAATTTCGCCTTTTCAAATATATCATTATAAAAAATCACATTTTTATTTTTCTACACATATAAAGATGGTATTTCTAATATTCCTTTCATGTAAAAATTATATTTTTAATTCTCTACATAAACAAAAACCATATTTTTATATCATCTACTTAATAAAGATCAAATTTTTATTATCTATACTATATAAAATTATATTTTTAGCCTTTCTGTAATATAAAAATTATATTTTTCTCGAAATAAAAATCATATTTTTACTTCACTACTCATCTCAAAATATCGTCTTTTCATAATTAAAAATATCGTCTTTACACGGTTAAAAATCACATCTTTTATAATTAAAAATCCCAACTTTGTCTAGTGAAAAATCACTTCATCACTTCTTTGTCTTACAATTTTATTTATAATATATAATACGTTTTCAAATTTTAAAACATAAATATATTCTTCATTTTCAGTTTTTAAAACACAAATATATAATTTCAGTGGTAAAAACCCGATTTTTTATCAAAGTTATTTAAGCTAAATTAATTAGACTAGAATAATTACAAAAGAAAAATCTCACCGTTAATCATCGAGCTCAGTTCGACGTGGATTTTCCACTGCCGCTCGCCACAGACGCCATCGTTGCCGGATTAGAGGCTGCCTCGCCGGAGCTGCTCGCAGGTGGTGGGGGTTCGCACCAGTGGCCGGCGGTTGGGGGTCTGGAGCGATGGTGTTGGGTTGTCTTCGGGGCTTGGTTCGCAACCGAGAAGGAGAAGGGGGGTCGCGGGTCCAAAGGTAGAAGAGGAGAGCGAGTCGCGAGGGGGGGAGGTAGCTGGAGATGGCGGCGGTGGTCCTCCGAGGGTGGCGGAGGGTTTTCGCATTTGTTTTTTTTCTTCTGAATTTGCAAAATCGAATGGTGGGGGGGGGGACAGAGTATAAGGGGGAAGAGAAAGGGTTTATTTTATTTTATTTTTATTATTTAATTTTCCACCAAAAGCAACTTTTATTTTCAACCTCAAAACGAGGCCCACCGCCTGTCGTCCATAGCTAATTGCCCCCATTCCGAACACAATGGGATATGTATCGTAAGCTGATTCGACCGTTTGAATCAGTTTCCGTCAAATCTACATATAACTCTATATATTGAATTTGAATGCGCATTTCAATTTACCGGGGTCACATACTAACTAGAAAAATTCCCAAAAATATTTTCTAGCTTCGTATTGACGATACGGTCCTAACAAAACTAGTTTTGTCGAATTCTGAGACCATTAGAAAAATGGTCATTTTCCAGTCGATTAAAATCAACTGAAACTGGTCAAACGCGTTTTCCTTTTCCACGCTCACATATTGATTCGAAAAATTATGAAATTTGAAACCTAGCAATAACTTTACATCACGGACCCAACAAAAGTGGTTTCGTCGAAATCCGAGGTCGTTTGCAAAATGCCCATTTTTAAGGGCCTGAATTCCATAGCGACTATTCAGAATTTTCAACTGGACATATCTTTTGATTCCCGCTATGAAACTTCGATTTTTCGGATTCGTTGGAAAGATATCATCAATTAGATCCTATTATTTTTGGTTTCACTAAAATCCGGATTGTTTTGCACCCGGTACATTCAATTGAAGTTTGAAATCGAATTATCAAACTACCGCGCCATTTTCAAATCTATTTATAATTATATATAAACATTTATATTCTAACGACAACGTATATAATATATACGTTCTAATTATATTCAAAATAAATTTTCGTCGATATTTATTTAAAATAATCTATTTTAAATAATCAAAATTCGTTAAAATTGCCAAAATAAAAATTTTAAACTGGTTCAGAATTTCCGGGTTATTACAAAAATTCTCCTAGGGGTTCTCGAATCAACCAAAATTTTCCAACCGAATTGGATCAAAATCGAGTGAATCACAACTTTCCAAACTTTGGGGATCAAAACCAAACAAATCAAAATTTTCAAAACCTCAATATCCAAATAGATAGACCCTTATCTCTTCGTGATCGATGTTATCCGACTAGGACCGTTCAACCATCTGTCATTGTGTTCCCACCAGCTGAAGGAAACAATTTTGAGCTAAAACATTCTTTTATCCAAGGGGTACCAAAGTTTACTGGATCTGAAAATGCTTATGAATTTCTGAGTGAATTTGAATTGTATGCTTCCACAACAAAAATGCAACAACTATCTAACGAATCGATCAAGCTAAGGCTAATTCCATTTGCACTACTTGAAAGCGCTAAAAGATGGCTAAATTCTCTTCCAAGACATTCCATAAGAAGTTGGGATGAATTTGTCACTGCATTCTTGAAAAAGTTTTTCCCTTTTCATAAAACTCTAAAAATCCGAACCGAGATAAATCAATTTTGTCAAAATGAGGGGGAAACTTTTTCAAAATACTTTGAGAGATTCAACCAGCTATTATATAGTTGCCCTCAACATGGAATTCTAAAAGATCACTTATGTCAAATTGCATATGAAGGGCTAAACTATCAGACTAGAACTCAACTAGAATCAATGTGTGGAGGAGATTTTATGTCTAAGACAGCCAATGAAGCTTGGCAATTCTTAGAAGATTATTCTGAAAAGGACATGCAATGGGAATCGATTCGTGTTCCCATTCGTACTTCTACTAGAGGAGTGCATGTCATAGACCCAAATCAAATTCCTTTAGAAAGTCAAACTCCTCAAGCCAGAGAAGGGCTACCCCGCTACTACTCTCAGGACCAAGCCAATGTCATAGCTCAAAATAATCCTTACTCATCCACATACAATCCTGGTTGGAGGAACCACCCAAATTTTTCTTGGTCAAACCCTAATAATTCAGCTAACCCATCTCACGTGCAACCCTTTATTCCCAACCCAAATTATCAAGCTCCACCTCCAATTTCTCAAACCTCTCAAACATCATCTCAATCCAAACTACCTTACAGGCACCCTAATTTTCAATCATCAAACCAATCCTCTCAATCTTCTCAGTCGTCACCAGAAATTGTGCGTTTAGAAAAACAAATGGAACAAATGATGAATATGATAAAGGAACTAGCGAAAAATAACGAGAAAGGAAAGTTGCCGAGTCAACCTGAGGTGAATCCAAAATATAATTCCCGTGCTGTGAATTCTTGTGAGGACGAAAACCATAATCCAGTCAACGCTATTACAACCCTTCGATCTGGAAAGAGGATTGATAATAACGTGGGCAACCCTGGCGAACCTTCTAACTCGACCCCATTGCCAAAACTTGATGATCACCCATTGGCTTCGAATGCCAATTCCTCTAAACCTCAAGTTTCCTTAAATGTTGGCAATCCCAACAATTCTTCTCCCAGTGGCGGCAAACCCGACCCACCTTCGAAAATTAATGTTGGCAATACCAACATTCCATCTTCTACGACCTTATCACCTTCTATTTCCTTGGATAAATCTTCTTCCCCGAATGATGAAACTCGTCACAGAGTCGAAAAACCAATAGGTCCATTTCCCCATAGGCTCAACAATAAGAAGAAAGCGGCAAATTTCGATAAAATTTTGGAAATTTTCAAACAAGTCCGTGTGAACATTCCCCTTTTAGACACAATCGAACAAATTCCTCAATATGCCAAATGTCTTAAGGAATTGTGCACACAAAAACGTGCAACTAATGTTCCAAAAACCGCCTTTCTAACTGCGAATACAAGCTCTGCTCTTTCGAATCTTACCCCAGTCAAGTACAAAGACCCTGGCTGCCCTACGATTGATTGTAAAATAGGAAACACCCATATCTCTCGTGCCCTACTCGACCTTGGTGCCAGTGTCAATCTTCTTCCTTATACTGTTTATTGTCAACTTGGGTTAGGGGAAATTAAACCAACAAACATCACCCTTCAGTTAGCAGATCGGTCTGTCAAAAAGCCATTGGGAATTATCGAAGACGTCTTGATACAGATCGAACAATTTTATTTCCCTGTCGATTTCATAGTTTTAGAAACAGAGCCTGTCTCAAATTCCAAAGTTCAAATACCATTGATTTTAGGACGGCCCTTCTTAGCAACCCCAAATGCTGTCATTAATTGTAGGAACGGTCAACTTCGACTTTCCTTCAGGCACCTAACCATTGAGCTAAACATCTTCAATCTCTACAAACAACCTAGGGATTTTGAGACCGATGAAATCGACATGATTCAAACCATAGTTGACGAAACCTCTAATGACACTTCTGAAGCCTTGAAAATGTGTCTGGAACATTTCGATTTCGATTTCGACGAACTGGAATACATTTCTGAACTGAATGAATTTCTTGACTTAAATCCTTCGTCTTCTGAATCTAACCAAGGAATGTTAACCAACGTTAACACTCAAGAACATCCTAAGTTAGATCTCAAACCGTTGCCACAAGACCTTAAGTACGCATACTTAGACTCCTCAGAAACTCTTCCCGTAATCTTGGCCTCTGATCTTACCGAAGACCAAGAAGAAAAACTCTTAGAAGTTTTGCGAGAAAATAAAGATGCCTTGGGATGGGAACTGAGCGATATAAAAGGAATTAGCCCATCAATTGTGGAACATCACATACACTTAGTTGATGAGGCTAAACCCATCTGTGAGGCTCAAAGGCGATTAAACCCAAACATGAGAGAAGTGGTCAAGGAGGAGATAATCAAATGTCTAGACAATAACATCATCTATCCCATCTCTGATAGTACCTGGGTGAGCCCGGTACAAGTCGTACCAAAGAAATCGGGAGTCACAGTGATCAAAAATGAAAGTAATGAGCTTTGTCCCAACAAAAATCAAAACAAAATGGCGTGTGTGTATCGACTATCGAAAGCTCAACGCAGCCACACGAAAAGACCATTTTCCCTTACCTTTTATTGACCAAATGCTCGAACACTTAGCGGGTCATGAATACTATTGCTTTCTCGATGGATACTCTGGCTACAACCAAATCCCTGTTGCTTTAGAGGATCAACACAAGACCACCTTTACTTGTCCCTTTGGAACCTTTGCTTATCGTCGCATGCCTTTTGGTCTTTGTAATGCCTCCGCGACTTTCTAAAGGTGTATGATGAGTATTTTCTCTGATATGGTGGACGAATTCTTAGAAATATTCATGGATGATTTTTCAATCTATGGATCTTCTTTTTCCCAATGCCTCACTCATTTAGAACTCGTCCTAAAATGTTGTAAGGAAAAATCACTCGTGCTTAATTGAGAAAAGTGTCACTTCATGGTAAAAAGGGGGATAGTTCTAGGTCATGTCGTGTCCAAAGATGGCCTTGAAGTCGATAAATCTAAAATCGATTTGATCGCTAATCTACCTCCTCCTAAGTCTGTTAAGGATGTTCGTTCATTTCTTGGCCACGCGGGATTCTATAGAAGATTCATTAAGGATTTCTCGAAAATTTCAAAACCTCTCTCAAATTTACTTGCCAAAGACGTTAAGTTCTAATTCTCCAATGACTGCAAAACATCTTTTGGAACTCTTAAGTCAATCTTGACCACAGCTCCCATCATTGAGCCTCCTGATTGGACTCAGCCCTTCGAACTTATGTGCGATGCTTCTGACTTTGCAATTAGAGCCATCTTGGGTCAGCTTATCGATAAACTCCCTCGAGTCATTTATTACGCTAGCAAAACCTTAAACGAGGCCCAATTGAATTACTCAACTACTGAAAAGGAATTTTTGGCAGTTGTCTTCGCTCTTGAGAAATTCAGACCATATCTCATAGGATCCAAAGTCATAGTTTACACTGATCATGCTGCCCTCCGATATTTGCTTTCTAAAAAGGATGCCAAGGCCCGCTTGATTCGTTGGATCCTTCTTCTTCAAGAATTCGATATAGAAATACGAGATAAAAAGGGTTCTGAAAATGTCGTAGCTGATCATCTCTCTCGAATTGTGCACGAAAATGTTAACGACACCCAAATCGATGACTATTTTCCTGACGAACAAATTCTTTCCATCTCTAACACCCCTTGGTACGCTGACATTGTGAATTATCTTATCACACAACAAATGCCCGCTGACTGGTTAAAACAAGATAAACAAAATTTTCTCTCGAAAGTTCAAAACTTTTATTGGGACGACCCATACCTTTTCAAATACTGTCCAGACCAAATCATTCGAAGGTGTGTGCCCGATCATGAACACCAAAGTATTCTCTCTTTCTCACATGACCATGCTTGTGGCGGTCACTTTGGAGCAAGAAAAACTGATGCAAAAGTATTGCAAAGCGGTTTTTATTGGCCCACACTCTTCCGTGACGCTTTCAAATTTTGCTCTAAATGTGAGCAATGTCAAAGAACGGGTCGAATCTCTAAGCGAAACATGATGCCTCTCAACCCTATTTTAGTGATTGAGTTATTCGATGTTTGGGGCATCGACTTCATGGGACCATTCCCTAATTCATTTGGGAATCTTTACATCTTGCTTGCGGTAGATTATGTCTCAAAATGGGTTGAAGCCATTCCGACCAAAACCAATGACAACAAGGTTTTTGTCAAATTCCTCAAAGAAAACATCTTTTCACGCTTTGGCACACCTCGAGCTATCATTAGCGATAATGGCACTCATTTCTGTAATCGTGCTTTCGAGTCCTTGCTCAAGAAATACTCAATCACACACAAGCTGTCGACCCCTTACCATCCACAATCTAGTGGACAAGTAGAAGTTTCCAATAGACAAATCAAACAAATTCTTGAGAAAACTGTGAATTACAATAGAAAAGATTGGTCCGTAAAGCTGATTGATGCACTTTGGGCTTTTCGCACTGCTTATAAAACCAATCTAGGGATGTCACCGTATCGATTAGTCTTTGGAAAGGCCTGTCACTTACCTCTTGAATTAGAGCATCGTGCTCTTTGGGCCATAAATTTTTTGAATTTTGACTTAGAGAAAGCCGGCTCACATAGGAAGTTGCAAATTTCGGAATTAGAGGAATTAAGAAATGAGGCGTATGAAAATGCGAAAATCTACAAAGAAAGAACCAAAGCCCAACACGACAAAAACATACTTCGTAAGGAATTCAACGTAGGTCAAAAAGTTCTTTTATACGACTCTAGACTTCACTTGTTTCCAGGAAAACTCAGATCTCGATGGACTGGACCTTATGTTGTGAAAACAGTATATCCTCATGGAGCGGTTGAAATTGAAAATCCTAGGGATGGAAAAGTCTTCAAAGTAAACGGTCAACGACTGAAACCATTTTTGGAATTCGACCAATATGACGAAGATGACCCTATCGATCTGCATGAGCCTGATCATCCACCATGAAATCAGGTGGTACACGTTCTTTTTCTTTTATTTTTCTTTTTCATTTTTTTATTTTATTTTTGTTTTTCTGCCTTAGACAGTTGGGACACTGTCTCAATCAAGTGTGGGGGGAGTCTACATTGCATTCTTTTGATTTTTCTTTAATTTTTCTTTCTTTTCATGTAGGACCATCATACATTTTATATCGTAGTAACATACCATAATTTTTTTTTAAAATACGACTCATTTTCAATTGATACAACAAAATAAGTTTACAATTTTTAACCAGTTGATAGTATTTTTTCTCTCAACTTAGATCGAATAAGAAATATAATGAAAAGATTAATTTTGAGGGATAATAGTGTAACCGGTACATAGGGAGAGTCTTAGGTGATGGCCATGAAATCTATTCTATATTGTAGACTTTGTTTAAATAAGTGGAGGACTTAAAATACTTATAATGGCTTGTCAAATCTTTAAAACTAAGTTGTGTTAAGTTGAATTCGCGTAACTCTCTTTTTGTGCTTATAAATTCAATAATAATATTAGTAATCCAAGGGTATCCAACATTGCTTGTATATCGAGCATTGGTGTGCAAACCCGCCAAGCTCTATCCGACACGTTGTTGACAAAGTCAGCGTTGGAATATCTTGGTCTCATTTTATGAGATTGGACACCTAAGGATTACCGAAACGTTGTTGACAAAGTCAAAGTCGGCCTGCACAATCCGCCAAGCTCTTTACCCACTCTCCATTAGTCCGCGAGGCAGTGCATGGGTGGTAAAACTTGGTCTTCTAAGTTAGGTGTATGTAGTTAATCATAAATCTTAAAATTTTATAGAATAAAGAATAAGCGATGATGCCCAAACACTTCTTGACCTTATTGATTTGACTAGCCATACATGAGAAAATTAGAATACCACTTTACAAACTGTGCCAAGCAAACTAAGAATTTATTTCATGGCTGCACTATGTTATCGACCGAACTAACTGGCCAAACTGGAATTTAACATTTGAAAACTTGATTTATATTGAAAATTTGTGACAAGTCGAGGTATCTAAAATAAAATCAACTGATTAGAAATTATTAACTTAATTTGTTGTACCACTTTCCTGAAATAAGATGTGTTTTCATTTTTCGTTTTTATTTGCATATGTCCATTGCATTCATGTAGTTTCATTAGAATCATAGCATACTGCATTTGGATTTTTTGGGTAGTATCCGTTGAAAACCCTCACGAGACACCACTCGTCCTACTAGGGGCACCTAGAGGTTTAACGGGTTGTTGCATGCGCTCAATGCAATCGTGTTTCCTACGAATGTGCGACCTATCTAGTTAGTTTTTCATTTTCTTTTTACTCGAGGACGAGTAAAAGATAAGTGTGGGGGTATTTGATTAACATAGAAATGTGTTTATTTTATGCTCGTATATTTTATCTTTTGTAAATAAATAAATGATACTTTGGTTACTTTTGTATGTTTTTACAGGATGTCAAGAAATGCCTCCTTCGTTTCAAATTAAAGGCCAACTACAGATAAAAAGCTACTTCCCCGTATTAAAGCCACCTCAATTACAAAAGACGTTGTAGCTCACTGGTAATTGCATGGAAATTTGTACTGAGAGACCTGAGTTCGATCCCCGTCGAGCTCACTTTTTGCCAAAGAACAGAACGCGTTCACACTGGCCCTTTGCTATGAAGAATATATTAATTAGTGTTATATTATATATATACATATTCATGTGTATGTGTGATATTCACTAGCAGACATTTCAGGAGTAGTCATGGAAATCAATTCAGAACATTCATTTTTCAATTTCAAATTAAAAGAATTTCTGATAGAAATATTGCAAAGAAAAGATCAATTTTGAAGATTTTATCCCTTGTTGCCTTTGGAGTCTAATGAGTATCCTTGTTTGGAAGAATTAATCACATATAATCTGCTCATCAATCAATCAATTTGCCACATGGAAGATATGGAAGATTTAGAAGATATTCACCGTGATTTGCTTCCCAATCAAGCTTGGTCAAGGAAGGCAAGAGATATGATATTACTTCTTGGGAAAAGAGGGCCATTTAGTCATTGATTTGATTAGGATTTGGTCTACATCTCTATAAATATACATGATGTCCCATTGTAATTCATTCAATTTTCTATTCTGTATTCTCTTTTGTTCTAATAAAAGTCTTTTCTTTTCTAGTTTTATTGTTATTTTAATTTCATAACAATTTGTGTTATCTACCTAATTAGGTTTGGGTAGAACGCATATTGTTATTGTCTTTTATTACTGCTTGTTAGCGATTCACTGTTTGATTAGTTTCAACAGGAATCCTACTTTTAATTTTTGTTATTGTTCTAGTCGTTATTCTCTTTTTCTAGTAATTGTTCCTTTTCTTTTCAATTGTTAAATTTGATACTGATTAGATTCAGAGTAATTTCAACAACATAAAAAAAACAACCCCAAACTTCGTCTAACTCGTCCAAGAATAAATAGATAATAATTTTTAATAACACCTCCCTGTGTTCGACCTGTATGCTACACACCTGTGCGCTTGTAGAATTTAATTTAAATGTCGCGCTTTTCTAATTCATATATTAGCGTCGATCATATATATCTGCAGCTCTAGCTTGTACACAAGTATTATATATGCAACAAACACTTCGTGATTTTGATGTTCATTTATCAAACTCCATCATATACTGTGATAACACAAGTGCGATCAACTTATCAAAAAACCTAATCAATCATTCTCGAACAAAGCACATTCATATTCGACATCATTTCTTAAGAGATAATATTGAAAAAGGAACAATATGTCTCGAATATGTCCAGACTGAACATCAACTAGCAGACATTTTTACTAAGCCTATACTTGAATCAAGTTTTATTTCTGTACGTAAAGAGCTTGGATTGATTTCTAGAACTGAACTTGATGTTTAACGTATAAACGTACATAAACATTGATAGGTTCTTTTCTAAATGGTGCTTTCATTTCTATATATCTTAGCTATTAAGTAGCTTTTGCTATTATTAGTAAAAAATTATGAGCTTTAAATTTTTTATGGTTTATATGATCTGAATGTTTTTAACCATTACTCCTTATTTAGAAAAATCATATATATATATATGATCTTTCCTTCACTTTTCTGCAACTACTACCTTTGAGTCCATTTTATTATTCGTAAAAGAGTTTAATTATATCCAAAATGGCACACATCTGCGACGAATGTGCTCAGAGATCACATATCTCGGTCACTATTTCTGAACCGGAGGAATCCTACTCTCCGGAGACACCTAAAAGTGGACCAAAATGTTCGCATACCTCCAGATATACACCAAAGTCCAAACGTGCTAAGAAAGCATTATTTTGCACCCCACGGACCATAGAAAAGATAAGTGAGATTCACCACTACTAGAAACATCAGACGGATCTCCAGTGTCAACTTCATTACGAACAAAAACTCATGTCCGACCGTTTAACTCTCTTAGAATGCATGGCGTCATTTTTCTGTAGCACAGATAAACACACTGTTCATGAGCCAATATCACATTCTCCATCTTCATCTAGGAGTCCTACCTCCTGGGATCGTAACTACATGAGAAATGAAGGAGAAAAAAAACTTGGTCGCCATGGACTCCGAGAGTTACCTATAACAAAGAAATTTCCGAAGACAAGTCATCCACCTCCCATTGATCTTATATCATTATTACTTTGTTGGATAATAAGTTTTTTATATTTTTTTCAATAAGATTTCCTTTGTTTTGTTTTCATATATTTTGTTTGATTCTTTCTTATTTTGAAATAAATTATTATAGAGCTTCGAAAAATTTCAGAAAACAAGAAAAACAAAGCTCAAACGAAATGGTCGACCGCCAGAAATCCACCGGTCGACCGGAAAAGTCTCTGGAAAAAACATATTTTTTATATACCGTTCGACCGGTATAAAGGTAAGGGTCGACCGTTTATGTTTCTGAAAAATATGCATTTTTCATCAACCAGTCGACCGAATGAATTTTCACCAGTCGACCGAAAATGTTTCTGTTTGAAACCAGTCGACCGATGAAAATTCAACGGTCTACCGGTTATGTGTCTTTCTGTTTTTTAAAATCCCAGTCAATACGTCGGTTCTTTAAAACTCAACCATTCACTTCCTTTTTTTATCTCTCTCATACTCTCAAGCCCTTTGAAAACCTAAAAATCCCAAATTTCTTTCTCCTACAAAAACGATGGCTCCACCACAAAAGAGATTAAAGAAATCAAGTTCTACACAACTCCAACCTATTGATTCCAATATCAAACAATGGCTAATAGATCCAATAGCAGTGAGAAGATGGAATACTATGAAATATTATACGTTTCACGAAGGTTATTTCATAAATTTCTCTAATTTTATTCTCTACGATGTTAAAGAATTAGCAAAACAAGCTCGTATTCAAAATCTCCTAGACCATGATAAGAACAACGTGGAAATCAATCATATCATGATCAAGTTGTTCTATGGTAATCTTAACTTAGACAAGTTTAAACCAGAGAATGCTTCTCATTGTCTATGGTCCATTGTATGTGGTGAGCACAAATAACGACCCGAACTCCCCCGGTAAGGAAAGCCCGGATTGAGATGAGAACAACACACATCGGAACGCAGACGGAAGAACATTTCATTCTTATTACAACAATTCCATCAGATACAAGAATATACAGAGTATAAATGAATAAATTGCATTCAACAAATATCAGAGATTTAAATTACATTTAAATACATCGCAGCGGAAAATTAATACAAAATCACAACTAGAAGTAATGCACGGATACAGAGCTTTCCGAGAATCGTTCTAGTTGTAAATCAGGATCCTGTGAATATAAATCTGCAAAACCAAAACTACTAGCTGCCCGTGTGGAAAATAGGGGCACCCAGAGTTTAGGTTAAAACAATAAACTCCAGGTCAGTCATGTGACTGGTGTGAGAACTAAAACAGTTATTTAAAACTTTACTTTAAAAGAGAGTAATTCAAGGGACCACGCCGTATAACACGGAACGGGTTTCCTCCCAAGAATACTAGTGCATATAACAAAACAGCGCAATGCTCTTTGAAAAAATGAAGCTATTATAAGACCCAGGTCCCATCACACAATGCAACACAAGCCGGAGGATAGGGTTTTCCCTTATAATAGCCAAACATGATTGGTACGTTTAAAACAAATCATTTGATACTATAATAAGTGTATAGTGTCAAAACAATTCAAATCAAAAATATCAATCATAGGCGGCATGGGTACCATCTATCATGTCGCCATACTAGTTCTACAATTAAAACCGCAATATCAAGTATTGGAAATTGGATTTCCGCCATGAGTCGAGGCAAGGGCAAGCTCCTCTCCACGTTCGAGACACTCTAGCAAATGTCCCAGGACCCCACTTTGATCCTTGGAATCGGCTGGGCCGGTCCTCTCTTACTTTTGAGGATTAGTTATTCCTGAACACACGTTTCCCGGTCCTTACAGACCTATATCCGAGGCGCCTCACATTCCAACAACCACACAGGTGAAAAGTATATAAATGTCAGGGCTGGTAGGTCACTAACACCACCCTAGCTAGAAAGAAACGTCGTGCTCTGCCAGCGGTCCGTCTCCCGTTTTTGACACATATCGAGGTGTGAGGCTCGCGAATTCACGTTATACACAAAGCTACGCCACACAGGCTGTGCTTTGATCATCAACCACAAGACTCTGCTTTTCAACAGAAGCCCTGATCAATTGCCACTTACGCGTGCCACACTGGCAATTCACTCCATGCGACTGATGTCCATCGATATACAACCTCTGAGCTCGTACGTCTCAGAGAAGGGCGTTAAGCAAGAGAATAAATTCTCCGCCGCCAAACAGATGTATATTTAATAGAGATCAATCAACACAGAATAAAATCCAATGTCAAACACACAATCCATTTAAAAGTTCGTTCTGGGTGTGAACGAAACAGGAGGCACTTTCCTCGCATATTCATCCATCTCCAAGTACGTCTGGACGATCACCAACTGTTTCCCTCATCCTGGGTGTACAGCCCAATCAAGATCATCAGTAATCACCCAAACGATGTGAAGGCTTCCGGTCTTCAACCACCGTCTTCATCTTCGACATCTCGTCGAATCGGTTATTCAGAATGGGTATAAACCCGACCTTTCTGAATATCCCACGTATATAATAAACAAATGTTACACAAACACACAAACGCCTCGTTCCAATTCAGAATATTCTTTTATTCACAAAATCACATTCTTAGGGAAAGGTTCCCATTAATTTTATCCAAGATAAATTCTTCTAAATTTATTCTTTAATCTTCCTTTGGATATCATTTTAAACTAGTCGGGATTAGCGAACCACACCGAAGTAATTATTTATTTTATTTCCCAATCCCAACCTATTCATCCCATGGAGCAAAATTGGTAATACTCCATATCTAACACCACGGTGTTATTAGTAAAATTAATTACCATTTCACGTTCAAATCTAATTAAAGATTTAACTATCGCTTTGGAGCAAAACTGGTGGTACTCCATTCTCGATCACCTTTCAGATTTGATAATTTAAATTATCAATTCACTTTTTAATCTAATTAAAGATTCATTAAAACTCCACTTAGTTTCAATCTTTTCAAAAATCAATATCCTGCCTTTAACTGGGTTAAAGAACCAATGTCATCTAAAACACGATTCACGACAAACCCAAATCATATTTGATACTAAATACAAGGCTCTGAATAGAAAATATATCGGCTTATATTCAATATCAAATTCTGAAACCAACATATATCGTATTGGAAATAACGATATAAAATATATCTTTCAAATTCCCATAACAATATCTGTGTAGTCACGAAATCCACCATCGAAATATTCCGAAGATAATTTCGATTCAACTCCAGTCCAATTCACGTATATTGGAAATTCTGGTTATTTTCAAAACCAATTCGAATTCAATTTATTTATTTAAAAATAAAATGGTTTTAATTCTAGTTCAAACTAGTTCATTTCGATAAAAATCACCTTTTATCATTTCAAATGTGAAATTTTACATCCCAGTTCTTTCCAATTCACATATTATGATTTTACACAAATTATTAATATTTTTAATAATTTTATCAAGGCCCGTACAGTCGATTTCCACCAATGGCCATCGAACTGCACTTACAGCGACCTTTTCCAAATTTGATTTGGACATAATTCCAAATCCAACCATTAGATTTTAAATTTCTAATATTCATTGGAAAGCTCTTTTCGATACGAACCCAATGGTTCCGGTTTTAGGAGAATCCGACGGTCGGATCTCCCGTAATGTCCATTCGAAGTCAATGGTCGAAATTCACGAACTGCCGCGACGCGGCGCGTTCTATTCAGACCATTATATATATAATATATATATTATATATATTTCGTCGATTTCCTTTTAAAACGTATTTTATAAATTGTTTTAAATTCGTTTTCAAAACCATTTCAACACTATATTCAATTTCTAATCAAAATTGAATATTTCATATCATTACTATATAAATGATAATATTTTCAAAACGTTATATTTTGAAATCACTACCTTTTCTATATTCCTTATAAAAACGAATATAATCAATATAAATATCGTTCACGTCAAAATAGCGCAGCTCTAATCAACAAGGGTTTATATATTTCAATAAATTCGTTATTCTATTCAACAAATGAATATTTATCCCATTCAACACATGAATCTATATTTCTTTCAACACATGAATTTCCTTTTTTTTTAATATTCATCATTTTCCCAATTGGAATGAGGCCTAATCAATTACCATATAACGTTAATTATATGGGTTCCATACAACACATGTATATAATAGCAACGATAACCAATCAACCATCATCCAACGTGCACCACACAACTGCATAAGCATCAAATATAAATAATCAACGCTTACACAGCCTGTCGACCAATCGATCGACATACAATTAAATAATTGGGACTAGTGTACGCCAAATTTCATCCCAACACCCGTGTGGGGTTTCAAATCAACAAACCCAGATTTTTATTTGTGCAGTTGGGCGATGTGTAAAATTTATCATCCCAATCAATATCAGTCAAATCAGTGTATATAAACAAATCGGCTGATTTGTTTATAATTATTTATTTATTCACTTTCACGTTAAAAATTATATTTTTAACGATAACTAATTTATTTCAATCATCTACATTTTATTATCGATTTCACATCAACAACACAAACAAATTTCACAACACATCAATCAAACAAGCCATCCATGGTCTGTGGATGACGGGTGTCGGGTGCTACTAAGCACCGTCTGCATCCTAGTATATATATATAACTAGAAAAAGAAATTTATAGTGAGAAGTTCTCACCAAAGCTAATCCAAACGCCTCGACTCTTCTTATGTAGAAGTTTTCGTCGTTCTCGCCTTTGGTTGCCCGTAGCCACTACATATATAAAAATCACAATTTTATTTTGTTGCTATGTATATAAAAAATCACATTTTTATAATCACGCTATATGGATAAAATTCTATTTTTACATCGCTACTATATAGATAAAAATTCTATTTTTACATCGCTACTATATAGATAAAAATTCTATTTTTACATCTCTACTATATAGATAAAAAATCTATTTTTACATCGCTATCATATAGATAAAAATTCTATTTTTACAATGCTACTATATAGATAAAAATTCTATTTTTACAACGCTACTATATAGATAAAAATTCTATTTTTACATCGCTACTATATAGATAAAAATTCTATTTTTACATCGCTACTATATAGGTAAAAATAGATCTATTTTTACATCGCTACTATATAGATAAAAATTCTATTTTTACATCACTACTATATAGATAAAAATTCTATTTTTACATCGCTATCATATATATAAAAATTCTATTTTTACAACGCTACTATATAGATAAAAATTCTATTTTTACATCGATGCTATATAGATAAAAATTCTATTTTTACATCGCTACTATATAGATAAAAATTCTATTTTTACATCGTTGTTTATATAATAAAGATTATATTTTTATAACGCTCCTCTCTATATAAAAATCTAATTTTTACTTCTACTTCATATATATAAAAATTGAATTTTTATATTATTATCCTTTACATAAAAATCACACTTTTATATGATATTCACAAAAATAAAAATCCCATCTTTACAATGGAAAAAAATCTCATTTTTATTTTTGAAATTAAACCCATAAGAATTGTATTTTTAGCTACATGAATAAAAAAACGAAGATAAAGACTCACGGTGGTTGTATAAGTAGGGAGGAGGGGCGTCAGACATCGTGGAGGTGCTGCATCGCTCGGCGGCGGTCGTGTGTGGGCCCAGGGGGTGGCACAACGGATTTTCAGGCGGGGTTTGGGCTTGAGGATCGGCCGAGGGAGGAAGGGAAAGAGGGGAGCTGGAGGCGCAGGGGGGGAGGGTGCGATGCGGCGGTGGATGGGGGTAGGGCTGGAGGAGGCGGCGTTGGATTGTGGGGCTCGGGGGTTTGGGTCTCGCGGTTGCGCGATTGGAGAAGAAGGTCAGGGGAAGGAGAAGAGGCGGGGGAGGGAGGTCAGGGGGCGCCGCGCCTCCTGGCGGTGGCGGCGATGGGGGGGGGTGGGGGGTGCGACGATAGTTTTAGGGTTTTTTTTATTGATTTTGATTTAAATCGAACGGGGGGGGGGGGGGGCTGAGTGAAGATAAGGGGGAGTGGGAAGAGTTTTTTTTATTTTAATTATTTAATTTCAAAAAGATTGACTTTTTCATACGACCTCTAAACGAGGCCCACCGCCTGTCGTCCATAGCGTTTTACCCCCATTTCGAACATAATGGGATATGTATCGTAGGCTGATTCGATCGTTACAATCAGTTTTCGTCAAATTTACATTTAAATCACTATATTGGATTTTAAACGTACATTTCATATTATCGGGGTCACATACTAACTAGAAAAATTCCAGAAAAATATTTTCTAGCTTCGTATTGATGATACGGTCCTAACAAAACTAGTTTCGTCGAATTCTGAGACCGTTAGAAAAATGGCCATTTTCCAGTCGATTAAAATCAACTAAAACTGGTCAAACGCATTTTCCTTTGCCACGCTCACATATTGATTCGAAAAATTATGAAATTTGGAATCTAGCAATAATTTGACATCACGGACCCAAAAAAAGTGGTTTCGTCGAAATCCGAAGTCGTTTGCAAAATTTCCATTTTTAAGGGCCTGAATTCCATAGCGACTATTCAGAATTTTCAACTGGACACATCTTTTGATTCCCGCTATGAAATCTCAAATTTTCGGATTTGTTGGAAAGATATTCTCAAATAGATCCTATTATTTTTGGTTTCACTAAAATCCGGTTTGTTTTGCACCCGGTACATTCAATTGAAGTTTGAAATCGAATTATCGAACTACCGCGCCATTTTCAATTTTATTTATAATTATAAATAATTATTTATATTCTAACGACGACGTATATAAATATATTCGTTCGATTCTATTCAAAATAAATTTCCCGTCGATTTTATTTAAAATATTCTATTTTAAATGTTCAAAATTCATTAATATTGCCAAAATAAAAATTTTAAACTGGCTCGCATTTCCGGGTTGTTACAACACATATTCATTTCAAAGGAACAAATGGCTATGGTTCTTGGTTCGCCTAATAATGGAAGAAAGTTCTCTAGCGATTTCTGTACAGTTCATGCTCGAGACAAGGTCAGTCATCTATTTATTGAAGATCATAAAGTCAGTACAAAAGCTATTAACCTACGGCCTACTGCTCGAATTTTACATTATGCTATTACGCACTCTTTATTACCGAGAGTTAGTAATTTCGATGTCGTCTATAAAGAGAATTTTAAAGCTTTGTATGCGATATATGGAGACATAGAAATTAACTGGATAAGTATGATCTTTGATGAGATTTTGCTTGTAAACGATCGTACAAGATCACATTTATTCTACAATGAATATATCATGCGTCTTCTACTCGATTGTGGTCTCAAGTCTCCCCAATCTAAAATCTCCAAACCAAAATATATCGACAAAGCAACGAGAAAGAGAATGAAGCTTCCTGAACCTTGTTTGAATATCATACCCTTCGAACAATATCAATAACAAGGTCCCTAAGAAAGCACTTCATCAAAAGCCTCCAAACCTAAACTGGAAGTGGTTAAACTACTTCAACCATCCTCTTCGACTAAAGATTCACTTGAACAAATTGCACGGAATCAATTTCTTCTTGAAGCAAGACTTAAGCGTACCGACAATAAAATCGAACGTTTAGATAAAAAGCTTGACAAGCGCTTCTCAAAACTTAAGTATTTCTTTGTTACTCTTTGGGATACAATTTCATGTGCATCGTCATCCTCCTCTACGCACATACAAGACCCAAGCAAACGTCCAATGCCTCCTACTTTTACATGGTCATCTTCAGAGGAAGGCACAAGTTCTGGAGCATCTATTGGACGTGGTCGTGGGGAAAGCGAGACTGAGGAAGAAGATGTTTAAGACGAAGGAGACAAGGAAGAAGAAGGAAACAAAGAAATAGATTGGGATACAACTGAATCCGATTCTCCACCTCAGTAGTTCTTTTCATCCAAGTCTTTTGGTATTATATTTTTACTTACGCAAGACTTAACTCAGCACTTGTACATAAATAGTGTTGTATTTCATATTGGGTTTGTACGTATAAACTTTTAGATATATAACTTGTTTAACTATGTCTAGTGTGTATTGTTTGCTATAATCCTTGTGCATTTCATGCTTAAATTATGGTATTTGTATGGTATCTAGTCCTTTTTGTCAATGACAAAGGGGGAGGAAAATGTTATTAACAATGTGTTTTGCAGATTTGTTTAATATATACAGGGGGAGTACATATTCAGGAGGAGCTAGAAACACTTTCAGAGCATGTTGTCATCAATCAAAAAGGGGGAGAATGTTGAATCAAGGAATTCATGGCATTTTGATTAATGACAAGGAGAAGTTTCAAGATCAACAAAAAGAAGAGATTCAATGGTATTGAAAGTTAGATGTTGATTATTTAGTAATTTAGTTATGTTAAAAATGTTAAAATCTATCCTCAAATAATCATATACCTCAGTAGTTTGAATATATATATGTATATACATGAATGCACATTCATTGTGCATAATGCCAGAAACTGATCGACAGGTTTCAATACGTGCGGTCGACCGTTTCTGGGCAGAAATGCACAATGAACGTGCACATATGTATATAACAGATATATATTCATACACCAGTCTACTGGTTATTTTTTACCTGTCGACTGGTCTTCGAACTAAAAGCAACTCTTCGTACAGACATCTTCATTCATCAATGGTTGCTTCCTTTTCATTTCATCAAAAATCATTTCTATTCAATATTTCTCTTCACCAATGTTTGCAACTCTTTATCCTCTATAAATACATCTTGAAATCATCAATTCCATTAACTAATTTCCTTCTATCTATTCTATTTGTTCATTCTTGACCATTCAAAGCATTCAAAAGCTCATAATCTTCTTATATCGCTGTTGAATCCTAGAATCTACATACTATTCTTTTCATTCAAACACGATATCATCTTCAAAATCTTCACGAATTCAAATTCTATTTGAGGATAAGATTATAGGAAGGTTGTACAAGAATTGACAAATTCGTGTTATTAAGGACACACATTGTCAAATTACAAGTCTACTCATCTTGTGTGAAGTCCTCCGTGTTGTGAGAGGCAAAGTTGTGAAGTCCTCCGTGTTGTGAGAGGCAAAGTTGTGAAGTCCTCGTGTTGTAAGAGGCGTGAAATCTCGTTCGGCTGCTCGGGTATTGTGAACCTGTTCCTCCGGGCGAGGTAGTTGATTAGTGAAAATCCAGGGAGAGGTCTGGGACTGGACGTAGGACGGTGCTCCGAACCAGTATAAAAATCCCTGGTGTGATTTTCCTTTTTATTGCATTTACATATCTATTTACAGTTCTGTGATTATCTATTACTTCATACTTGGCTATTGTTCGTCATATTACACGATCCTTGTGTGTATTATAATTAGCAAGCACACACACACACTTTTCAAATGTTCTTTTGGAATTACTAAATTAATGAGAAATCGATTTGATCAAATAAGCTAAGTTTAGAGATTTTAAAAAGGGATTATATTCACGATTTTGGACAGTGGGTTACCCATTAGATTTACCAAATCGAGGTGAAGAATTTGGTAAGAACACATTATTCATGATTTTGGACAGTGAATACGTAACACCCCACCTCCGTTAAGGTCACTCACAAAGGGAATGCCTTAATTTTGGTGGAGCATTATAGGTAAAAGATGCAGACAAATTACAAGACAGACAATTAAAGCAGCGGCAAATAAATAAAACTTTATTTCATTGATAAACAGCTTGTACAAAGATTGTTTTACAATTCCAAAATATCCTGTCTTGCTTACAAAAATAAAGAAGCATAAAATGATTTCCCCAAATAAAGCATGAGCCAGCCATAGCAGTAGAAGAGAGAGTCCAAGGCAACACATCAAAGAGTCTTCAAGCTTGGAAAGAGTAACGGTCCAAACAAACCTGAGCTATTCCCTCCCTGACTACCTGGGGGAGGGGGAACGGAAGAAAAGAGGCGAAAGAAAACTAGGTCAGACTTAAAGTCTGGTAAGTCCAGTGATTCTTAGTATTTAAACGAGGAAAAGGTTCATGACATGAATAAACTAAATACAAGACTAAACCATAGTAACGAGATAATATGGGATAATCATGGAATATGGAAAGATAAACTGAATGTACCGATAAACTGAATGTACTGATAAACTGAATGTACTGATAAACCGTATGTACTAATAAACTGAATGTACTGATAAACTGAATGCGCTTCTACTTCTTCTCTGCTTCGCAACTACCCTGTTTATACTAATTTCTATATCTCTGCACTACCTAACCGGTGTCCAAACTAGTAATCTATGATCGTATGATAAAGTGTTCCTAATCCCCGTATTTGTGGTTGCCTTCAGGTGTACATCTATTATGGGGATTCCGTTTATTACCTAGATCTAATCTAGGGTTTACTATCGAGCGTTTAATAGATTCAACCAGGGTTTACGCTACCCAGGGCCACTGGGGTTTATGCTACCTATTGAACGCTTCTCGGATTCAGGGTTTACGCGACCTATGTACAACTAGGGATTATGCTACCTACCTGTACTAATTTTCCATGTGTCTTTGTCAGTTGGGCCTCTCTTGCGTGTAGATACTCTGTGCTGGCCCCACCATAAGATGTATCAAGCCTTATGATAGAGACCCGACACAATTCAAGATGCATAGTGTCTAACTACTGGTACCCAGTGCCTGCTTTTTCCCACTCCGGAGTACGTGCACACCCGTAAACTGTTGGAACCTACACTGACGTACCACCTGCCGTTATCTTTGACCGCTTATAATCAACCCAGTAATCATGCCCCACCCTGCCTAGTTTCAGGGTACCACGATACATCTATGTGGGTTACTGCTGAAATGGGTCCCCGTTAGTAGGGTTTCCTGCTGGTTAAGTTTGTGGGCCTATATATACAAATATTACCCACCCATACGAGATGTACGTAACCCTCCCACAGATTCTAGCATGTTTTCTTAACGGTTAAGTTTGCAGGCCTATATGTACTAATATTGCCCACCTACATGAGATGTACTTAACCTTCCTATGGATTCAAGCATGTTTATTTAATGGTTATGTTTTGTGGGCCTATATTTACTAATATTACCCACCTACCCGACATGTACATAACCTCCTACTCGTCAAGTCGTATTGGTTAAGTGGTTCTTATTAACTTAACCTTTCTTACTTACCATGATGGATTGGTTAAGTGTGATTTATTAACTTAACCCTATTCATTCATCAGGTTATATTGGTTAAGTATTTCCCATTTAGCTTAACCCCATTCGTTCATCGAGTTACATTGGTCAAGTGTTATTAATCAATTCTAGTTAACTTAACCCATCCACCCATCACGTCATGTTGGTTAACTGTTTCCTTCTAGTGTTGACTTGACCTTACCTCAATGGTTAAGTGTTGTTCTCGTGTTAACTTAACCCTTTACATACATCATGTTATATAATTGGTTAAGTGTTTTCCTCTGGTATTACTTAACCCCACCACATGTCATTATATATTTTGGTTAAGTTTACCTTAGTTAACTTAACCCTATCATTTGCTTAATTAACATGTTACAATGGTTAAGTGTTCAAAATTTACTTAACCTCACCCACTTGCCTAGTTAACATGTTATTACGGTTAAGTGATTCCCTAATTACTTAACCTCACCATTTCTAGCTTGATTTATTCATGAGCCTTAATTAATTAATTAATTAAAGTACCAACCACTCACATAAGACAGATATTGTTGTGGTTATTGGATGTGCCGGTCGGTTCCGGGCATGTTTACACCACAACTCAGTCTAACCACGGGTCTTTCTGGGCTTGATGCACTAACCACCCACATTAGACAGGTATTGTTGTGGTCACTGGATGTGCCGGTCGGTTCCAGGCAGTTTTACACCACAACTCATTCTAACCTTGGGTTAGGCATATTCGTCTTTTACTAAATTTACATATTTGCTATTTATATAAATTTTCCGTAAATCAATTTAGCCTAGATCATATTCAACTGTCATGCAAATTTACATATTTATATTCAATGCCCAAAACTTGATTTACCAATCAATTAACCCAGCTTGCAGTTTATACCAATATAGATTTAATATTCCCCTTTTACAATTCATGCCCAACCTAGATTAACATTCCAATTTACAGTTTATGTCAAAACTAGATTTTATAATCTAGTTTACTGCTTATGTCCAAAACTTGGTTTACACGCCAATTACACCCTTTGCGGCCAATTAAATTTATCGACTTATGCCCAAGTCTAATATGCATGTAAATCATTCACTATTATAGCCAATTTAGACTATGCCAACATATTTCTTATGCCAATATAACTTAATTAAGCTACACCCAATCCCCGCATCATAATCGTACGTATAACATGATTTCGCAAGTTTTCTATGTACTCATGAAATGACACTAATAGTATCAAAGCAAGGAATAGGGGATAAGCACGAGAATTGACATAAAAGAATAGCCATGCAAGAATGAACCAAATACAAAAATAATGGTTCCAATGGGTTCGATGTACATAACAGTGAATAGGAATAAACTAGACAAGTTACACCCAAAAAAAAATGAGATCCAACATAATTAAGGGAATAGGCATAGGTGATTTGGTCCAACATAATGCTAGTTCGAAGTACAACCTAATAGGTTAATGGGAATAGGCATAAGCCACTGACTACAATAGTTATAGGCAATTAACCATAATAGTCATGGGCGACTAATCACAATAGTTTCTTAATCAATGTCATAGGCCATAGTCTCATAGTCATGAATAATATGCAATAGTCTCAAAATTATGAATCATAGTCATAGTCATAGGCAACAATCTTATGGTCATAGTCATACATAATAGTCTCTTTGTCATGAATCATAGTCATATGCGATAGTTTCATAGGCAACAGTTCCATAGTCATAGTCTTAGGCAAAAGTCTCGTAGTCGTAGTCTTTGGCAATTAGCCACAATAAGTTCTAGGCCACAATCGAGAATCAAATCCAAAGGCATAGATAACATTAGATTTGACATAAGCATGAATCAAAGATAATTAACTTGTTAATAGGCACAGTTCTATATTTTAATTTATTATATTCGTGAGCCCAATTACACGTTCAAATCTAAGGAATAACCGAACTTACTGTGATTGGTTTAGAAGAGGATAATAAGATAGCGATGTGGCAATTTGCTATGATTCGCGTGACGCTGCTTGAAGCAGAATGCCTACGGTCCAACTTGAAGCTTTAACTTGATTCTCTTTTAATTCTATCCAGTTTGGAAGAAGATGCATTAATCCTAGTTTTGATTCCAGCAGAGTAGCGATGCCATTTTTTATTTTTAATTAGAATTGAGGCAGAGTATAGACATAATGAAATTGCGTGGAGAGAAAGCTAGGTTTGGGGTGTTTAAATAGCATAGGGGTCACGAATCTAGTCAGAAAGGCGTCCAGGTGCAGAAAAATGGATCTGTCTCCAGATCTGGAAAACAGGGGGGAGGTCGACCCTATTGTCGACCTGTATACCCAGGTCGACCCCCAGGTCGACCTTAGTGTCGACCTGTGTAGGTAGGTTGCCCCCCAGGTCAACCCTAGTGTCGACCTGGGTCCTCTCTATTTTGAATTTCGGGCTGAAACTTCTGAAGGCCATAACTTCTTCATACGGAGTCCGATTTACGCAAACTCAGACTCAATCTCAAGCAGAATTTCGAGAATGGCGTAACCCATTTCCCTTAATTCTTCTGTTACAATTTAATTATTCCCTGATTTTTTACTCTTATGAACACAGAAAATACGGGGTGTTACATTCTCCCCTCCTTAAAGGATTTCGTCCCCGAAATCTTCAAGTTAAGAAGAATGTGTCCTTCCATCCAATCATCCATCTACTCAACCATCATCCACAAGCATCCATTGTCCTTAGAAAACTTCTAATGTTGTATGAACATATGCAAAAGTTTGTGTATATGTCCCTTATCTAATGCAAAGATCAGGCGGTCTACTGATTCAGTTGACCTCCTCAAAGCGAATTATGACAGTGCCATGCGTCCCATATGTATGCAATCCTAACGATACATATCAATTCTGCATTAGTTCACAACCATTCACTCAAATGCAACGTCCACATGATAACACATCAAGTTCAATCCATAAACAAATACATATATGCAAATTAAATATGGAAGTGACTGAGCTGATCTAGTGCCTATGTGTGTATATGTATCCACGAGCAACCACTAGCAAACACTTGCAACCACTTGCATCCACAAAACATAACATGTCTCAAACACATGTTTACATCCATTGGATTCTACCTAAGGATTGAGGATAGGACCGAGAGGATATATTTAACTAAAGACTAGCATGCAAATAGATTTTACAGAAAAAGAGGAATCAAGGATATACCCTCAAAAAGGGTGAGATGCGCGTATTTGGTATTCAGTCTTTTAAGTCGCGTCTTCTTGAGCTTCACTCCACTGTACCTTAACTAATTTAACTTCACGATCGTGAATCTTCTTGGCCTCCATTTCCAAAACCCACTAGTAAAGATAGGACCTCACTCACTTACTATGCTAGAGGGTATCCAATGTAGTCGAACTATCTTCCCGAGAAAAACATAGGATACCCAGTGTATATACTTAAGATAATTAGAGGTCTCTCCTCTACTTAGCTTATCCATCATGATGCAAGTCTGAGGGTCTAAAGCTAATGGTTACTATGTGCTTATTACCTCTCTTAAGGTCAGTCTAACTTAGGGTGCCAGCCCCAACCATTTATTTCTCATGCAAACCATCCTAGTTGAACTTGACATCCCTCAAGTACAAGCCCCAAAGGCCTAAAACAATATCAGACAAGCACCCAAGGGATACGTCCTCCAAATTTGGACGATCTATGTGAGATGGTACTAACAAAACAACCAAACAATTGAGCACTTTACTGACTCTGGCTATCCTCGCCAATCTTGCTCCAGATTTATCGTTGATCGCATAGCTGGCTTTGCAATATCATCTAGATACATGTGGAAGTCTGTCTCGAGTTCTTCGGGGGGAAACCCCTACCCTAGTCAAAACATCTTGCGTACTCATGGACTACCGCAACGGATCGAAAATTGTCGATAGATAAGTAAAGTGATTCTAGGTAACTGAGACAAACTGATCCCTTAGGATCGTAAGAAATCTCAAGGGTATTCTCGAGGCAAGTCGAAAGTCTAACTACCCTTGTTTCATAATTACTGGCTAACCAATCAATGCCTAGAATCAACCCATAGCCCAAAAACATAAGCACAAATATAGCTATTCTCATATCCTCACAAGTCAAAGATAAATGGGCCGAAACAACAATTGGATTTGTGTCTATAATGGGATCCTCTACTACACAATATCTAGGGTGCAGAGACTCAACTATGGAAGCAGATATATATGGTTGTGAAGCGCTAAAATCGGAAGGTGTACTAACAAGATAATCAAAAAGGGAAAACTCTATCAACAGAAATCTTATTGCCTCTCTCTCAGATACGCCGGCGGTGAGAGCATGCACTTGCCTTCCGGAAAATCCTGTCCTTTGTTCTTGCCCTTGCCCTTAATTATATGACCCATTATAAAGATACTTCCTCTTGTTTTAGGTTTTACTATTCTTTCCTCCCCTCCTTTGTAAACCAAGTCCATATCCATGGGTTCTTCATCCTTGTGTTGTGCTCCTTAGCCAAACTCCCTCATTCTCAACTTTGCCATCCTTGTGTAACTTGTTGACATGTCTCTCGAAAGCTGCCTCCATCGCACGGAAAATCCTACAAAGCTCGAAAGAAAATTAGTCGTTGGTGAAACTACAGCGGCTATATATGGAAGCCAGGCACTTATTTGCCCTTTGAAATGTGTTGTGGTCTCATCAAGCCTTCGGAACCATGCCGCGATGAGGTTACCTCATAGAGAGCCAGGAGCCCCAGAGACTCAAGAAAGAAGGAAACAAGGATTCAAGCAGAGGGTTAAAAGATAGTGCATATGGCTTTGGGGAATATGCCTTTAAAACAAAACTTTTCTTTTTGAAAATGCTTCTTTTAAAACCATTTAGAAAATAGTTTTTCAAATCTTTTATCTGATCCGTTAATCTTCAGCTCTGATACCAAGTGTAACACCCCACCTCCGTTAAGGTCACTCACAAAGGGAATGCCTTAATTTTGGTGGAGCATTATAGGTAAAAGATGCAGATAAATTACAAGACAGACAATTAAAGCAGCAACAAATAAATAAAACTTTATTTCATTGATAAACAGCTTGTATAAAGATTGTTATACAGTACCAAAGTATCTTGTCTTGCTTACAAAAATAAAGAAGCATAAAATGATTTTCCCAAATAAAGCATGAGCCAGCCATAGCAGTAGAAGAGAGAGTCCAAGGCAACACGTCAAAGAGTCTTCAAGCTTGGAAAGAGTAACGCTCCAAACAAACCTGAGCTATTCCCTTCCTGACTACCTGGGTGGGTGGAACGGAAGAAAAGAGGCGAAAGCAAACAAGGTCAGACATAAAGTCTGGTAAGTCCAGTGATTCTTAGTATTTAAACGTGGAAAAGGGTCATGACATGAATAAACTAAATATAAGACTAAACCATAGTAATGAGATAATATGGGATAAGCATGGGATATGGCAAGATAAACTGAATGTACTGATAAACTGAATGTACTAATAAACTGAATGTACTGATAAACTGAATGCGCTTCTACTTCTTCTCTGCTTCGCAACTACCCTGTTTATACTGATTTCTATATCTCTGCACTACCTAACCGGTGTCCAAACTAGTAATCTATGATCGTATGATAACGTGATTCCAATCCCCGTGTTTGCGGTTGCCTTCAGATGTACATCTATTATGGGGATTCCGCTTATTACCTAGATCTAATCTAGGGTTTACTATCGAGCGCTTACTATATTCAACCAGGGTTTACGCAACCCAGGGCCACTGGGGTTTACGCTACCTATTGGACGCTTCTCGGATTCAGGGTTTACGCGACCTAGGTCCAACTAGGGATTATGATACCACACATGTATTAATTTTCCAAGTGTCTGTGTCAGTCGGCCCTCTCTTGCGTGTAGATACTCTGTGCTGGCCCCACCATAAGATGTATCAAGCCTTATGATAGCGACCCGACACAATTCAAGATGCATAGTGTATAACTACTGGTACCCAGTGCCTGTCTTTTTCCCACTCCAGAGTACGTGCACGCCCGTAAACCATTGGAACCTACACTGACGTACCCCCTGCCGTTATCTTTGACCGCTCATAATCAGCTCAGTAATCGTTCCCTACCCTGCCTAGTTTCAGGGTACCATGATACATCTATGTGGGTTACTGCTGAAATGGGTCCCCGTTACTAGGGTTTCCTGCTGGTTAAGTTTGTGGGCCTATACATACAAATATTACCCATCCATACGAGATGTACTTAACCCTCCCACTGATTCTAGCATGTTTTCTTAACAGTTAAGTTTGTGGGCCTATATGTGCTAATATTGCCCACCTACACGAGATGTACTTAACCTTCCCACGGATTCAAGCATGTTTATTTAGTGGTTAAGTTTTGTGGGCCTATATTTACTAATATTACCCACCCACCCGACGTGTACTTAACCTCCTACTCGTCAAGTCGTATTGGTTAAGTAGTTCTTATTAACTTAACATTTCTTGCTTATCATGTTGGATTGGTTAAGTGTGATTTATTAACTTAACCCTGTTCATTTATCAGGTTATACTGGTTAAGTATTTCCCATTTAACTTAACCCCATTCATTCATCAAGTTACATTGGTCAAGTGTCATTAATCAATTCAAGTTAACATAACCCATCCACCCGTCACGTCATGTTGGTTATGTGTTTCCTTCTGGTGTTTACTTGACCCTACCTCAAATCTTGTTATATTGGTTAAGTGTTATTCTCGTGTTAACTTAACCCTTCCCATACATCATGTTATATAATTGGTTAAGTGTTTTACTCTTGTATTACTTAACCCCACCACATGTCATTATATATTTTGGTTAAGTGTTACCTTAGTTAACTTAACCCTATCATTTGCTTAATCAACATGTTACAACGGTTAAGTGTTCTAAATTTACTTAACCTCACCCACTTGCCTAGTTAACATGTTATTACGGTTAAGTTTTTCCCTAATTACTTAACCTCACCATTTCTAGCTTGATTTATTCATGAGCCTTAATTAATTAATTAATTAAAGCACGAACCACTCACATTAGATAGATATTGTTGTAGTTACTAGATGTGCCGGTCGGTTCCGGGCAGGTTTACACCACAACTCAATCTAACCTCGGGTCTTTCTGAGCTTGATGCACTAACCACCCACATTAGACAGGTATTGTTGTAGTCACTGGATGTGCCGGTCGGTTCTGGGCAGTTTTACACCGCAACTCAGTCTAACCTTGGGTTAGGCATACTCGTCTTTTACTAAATTTACATATTTACTATTTATATAAATTTTCCGTAAATCAACTTAGCCTAGATCATATTCAACTGTCATGCAAATTTACATACTTATATTCTATGCCCAAAACTTGATTTACCAATCAATTAACCCAACTTGCAGTTTATACCAATTTAGATTTAATACTCCCCTTTTACAATTCATGCCCAACCTAGATTAATATTCCAATTTACAGTTTATGTCAAAACTAGATTTAATAGTCTAGTTTACCGTTAATGTCCAAAACTTGGTGTACATGCCAATTACACCCTTTGCGGCCAATTAAATTTATCAACTTATGCCCAAGTCTAATATGCATGTAAATCATTCACTATTATAGCCAATTTAGACTATGCCAACATATTTATTATGCCAAACTAACTTAATTAAGCTACGCCCAATCCCCACATCATAATCGTACGTATAACATGATTTCGCAAGTTTTCTATGTACTCATGAAATGACACCAATAGTATCAAAGCAAGGAATAGGGGATAAGCACGAGAATTGACATAAAGAATAGCCATGCAAGAATGAACCAAATACAAAAATAATGGTTCCAATGGGTTCGATGTACATAACAGTGAATAGGAATAAACTAGACAAGTTACACCCAAAAAAATTGAGATCCAACATAATTAAGGGAATATGCATAGGTGATTTGGTCCAACATAATGGTAGTTCGAAGTACAACCCAATAGGTTAGTGGGAATAGGCATAAGCCACTGACTACAATAGTTATAGGCAATTAACCACAATAGTCATGGGCGACTAATCACAATAGTTTCTTAATCAATGTCATAGGCCATAGTCTCATAGTCATGAATCATATGCAATAGTCTCAAAATTATAAATCATAGTCATAGTCATAGGCAACAGTCTTATGGTCATAGTCATATGTAATAGTCTCTTTGTCATGAATCATAGTCATAGGCGATAGTTTCATGGGCAACAGTTTCATAGTCATAGTCTTAGGCAAAAGTCCCATAGTCATAGTCTTTGGCAATTAGCCACAATAAGTTCTAGGCCACAATCGAGAATCAAATCCAAAGGCATAGATAACGTTAGATTTGACATAAGCATGAATCAAAGATAATTAACTTGTTAATAGGCACAGTTCTATATTTTGATTTATTACATTCACGAGTCCAATTACACGTTCAAATCTAAGGAATAACCGAACTTACTGTGATCAGTTTAGAAGAGGATAATAAGATAGTGTTGTGGCGATTTGCTATGATTCGCGTGACGTTGCTTAAAGCAGAATGTCTGCTGTCCAACTTGAAGCTTTAACTTGATTCTCTTTTAATTTTATTCAGTTTGGAAGAAGATGCATTAATCCTAGTTTTGATTCCAACAGAGTAGCAACGCCATTTTTTTATTTTAATTAGAATTGAGGCAGAGTATAGGCAAAATGAAATTGTGTGGAGAGAAAGCTAGGTTTGGGGATGTTTAAATATCATAGGGGTCACGAATCTGGTCAGAAAGGCATCCAGGTGCAGAAAAATGGATCTGTCTCCAGATCTGGAAAACAGAGGGGAGGTCGACCCTAGGATCGACCCTAGTGTCGACCTGTATACCCAGGTCGACCCCCCAGGTCGACCTTAGTGTCGATCTGTGTAGGTAGGTTGACCCCCAGGTCAACCCTAGTGTCGACCTGGGTCCTGTCTGTTTTAAATTTCGGGCTGAAACTTCTGAAGGCCATAACTTCTTCATACGGAGTCCGATTTATACAAAATCGGACTCTATCTCAAGCAGAATTTCGAGACGAACGCAATGGCGTAACCCATTTCCCTTAATTATTCTGTTACAATTTAATTATTACATGATTTTTTACTCTTATGAACACAGAAAATACGGGATGTTACATTCTCCCCTCCTTAAAGGATCTCATCCCCGAAATCTTCAAGTTAAGAAGAATGTGTCCTACCATCCAATCATCCATCTACTCAACCATCATCCACAAGTATCCATTTTCCTTAGAAAACTTCTAATGTTGTATGAACATATTCAAAAGTGTGTGTATATGTCCCTTACCTAATGCAAAGATCAGGCGGTCTACTGATTCTGTTGACCTCCTCAATGCAAATTATGTCAGTGCCATGCATCCCATATGTATGCAATCCTAACGATACATATCATTTCTACATGAGTGCGCAACCATTCACTCAAATGCAATGCCCACAGGATAACAAATCAAGTTCAATCCATAAACAAATACATATATGGAAATGAAATATGGAAGTGACTTAGCTGATCTAGTGCCTATGTGTGTATATGCATCCACGTGGAACCACTAGCAAACACTTGCAACCACTTGCATCCACAAAACATAACATGTCTCAAACACATGTTTACATCCATTGGATTCTAACTAAGGATTGAGGATAGGGCCGAGAGGATATACTTAAAAGCTAAAGACTAGCATGCAAATAGATTTTACAGAAAAAGAGGAATCAAGGATGTACCCTCAAAAAGGGTGAGATGCGTGTATCTGGTCTTCAGTCTTTTAAGTCACATCTTCTTGAGCTTCACTCCACTGTACCTTAACTAATTTAACTTCACGATTGCTAAGCTTCTTGGCCTCCATTTCCAAAACCCACTAGTAAAGATAGGACCTCGCTCACTTACTATGTTAGAGGGGATCCGATGTAGTCGAACTTTCTTCCCGAGAAAAACATATGATACCCAGTGTATATACTTAAGATGATTAGAGGTCTCTCCTCTACTTAGCTTATCCATCATGCTGCAAGTTTGAGGGTCTAAAGCTAATGGTTACTATGTGCTTATTACCTCTCTTAAGGTCAGTCTAACTTAGGGTGCCAGCCCCCAACCATTTATTTCTCACGCAAACCATCCTAGTTGAACTTGACATCCCTCAAGTACAAGCCCCAAAGGCCTAAAACAATATCAGACAAGCACCCAAGGGATACGTCCTCCAAATTTGGACGATCTATGTGAGATGGTACTAACAAAACAACCAAACAATTGAGCACTTTACTGACTCTGGCTATCCTCGCCAATCTTGCTCCAGATTTATCGTTGATCGCATAGCTGGCTTTGCAATATCATCTAGATACATGTGGAAGTCTGTCTCGAGTTCTTCGGGGGGAAACCCCTACCCTAGTCAAAACATCTTGCGTACTCATGGACTACCGCAACGGATCGAAAATTGTCGATAGATAAGTAAAGTGATTCTAGGTAACTGAGACAAACTGATCCCTTAGGATCGTAAGAAATCTCAAGGGTATTCTCGAGGCAAGTCGAAAGTCTAACTACCCTTGTTTCATAATTACTAGCTAACCAATCAATGCCTAGAATCAACCCATAGCCCAAAAACATAAGCACAAATATAGCTATTCTCATATCCTCACAAGTCAAAGATAAATGGGCCGAAACAACAATTGGATTTGTGTCTATAATGGGATCCTCTACTACACAATATCTAGGGTGCAGAGACTCAACTATGGAAGCAGATATATATGGTTGTGAAGCGCTAAAATCGGAAAGTGTACTGACAAGATAATCAAAAAGGAAAAACTCTATCAATAGAAATCTTACTACCTCTATCTCAGGTACGCCGGTGGTGAGAGCATGCACTTGCCTTCCAGAAAATCCTGTCCTTTGTTCTTATTCTTGCCCTTGCCCTTAACTATATGACCCGTTATAAAGATACTTCCTCTTGTTTTAGGTTTTACTATTCTTTCCTCCCCTCTTTTGTGAACCAAGTCCATATCCATGGGTTCTTCATCCTTGTGTTGTGCTCCTTAGCCAAACTCCCTCATTCTCAACTTTTCCATCCTTGTGTAATTTGTTGACATGTCTCTCGAAAGCTACCTCCATTGCATGGAAAATCCTACAAAGCTCGAAAGAAAATTAGCCGTAAGTGAAACTACAGCGGCTATAGATGGAAGTTAGGCACTTATTTGCCCTTTGACAAGTGTCGTGGTCTCATCAAGCCTACGGAACCATGCCGCGATGAGGTTACCTCCTAGAGAGCCAGGAGCCCCAGAGACTCAAGAAAGAAGGAAACAAGGATTCAAGCAGAGGGTTAAAAGATAGTGCATATGGCTTTGGGGAATATGCCTTTAAAACAAAACTTTTCTTTTTGAAAATGCTTCTTTTAAAACCGTTTTGAAAATAGTTTTTCAAACCTTTTATCTGATCTGGTAACCTTCAGCTATGATACCAAGTGTAACACCCCACCTCCGTTAAGGTCACTCACAAAGGGAATGCCTTAATTTTGGTGGAGCGTTGTAGGTAAAAGATGCAGATAAATTACAAGACAGACAATTAAAGCAACGACAAATAAATAAAACTTTATTTCATTGATAAACAGCTTGTACAAAGATTGTTTTACAATACCAAAGTATCTTGTCTTGCTTACAAAAACAAAGAAGCATAAAATGATTTCCCCAAATAAAGCATAAGGCAGCCATAGCAGTAGAAGAGAGAGTCCAAGGCAACATGTCAAAGAGTATTCAAGATTGGAAAGAGTAACGGTCCGAACAAACCTGAGCTATTCCCTCCCTGACTACCTTGGGGGGGGGGGGGAATGGAAGAAAAGAGGCGAAAGCAAACTAGGTCAGACATAAAGTCTGGTAAGTCCAGTGAGTCTTAGTATTTAAACGAGGAAAAGGGTCATGACATGAATAAACTAAATATAAGACTAAATCATAGTAACGAGATAATATGGGATAAACATGGGATATGGCAAGATAAACTGAATGTACTGAAAAACTAAATGTACTGATAAACTGAATGTACTGATAAACTGAATGTACCGATAAACTAAATGCGCTTCTACTTCTTCTCTGCTTCGCAACTACCCTGTTTATATTGATTTCTATATCTCTGTACTACCTTACCGGTGTCCAAACTAGTAATTTATGATCATATGATAACGTGATCCCGATCCCCGTATTTGCGGTTGCCTTTAGGTGTACATCTATTATGGGGATTCCATTTATTACCTATATCAAATCTAAGGTTTACTATTTAGCGCTTACTAGATTCAACCAGGGTTTACGCTACCCAGGGCCACTGGGGTTTATGCTACCTATTGAACGCTTCTCGGATTATTGGTTTTCGCGACCTAGGTCCAAATAGGGATTATGCTACCTACCTGTATTAGTTTTCCATGTGTCTGTGTCACTCGGCCCTCTCTTGAGTGTAGATACTCTGTGTTGGCCCCGCCATGAGATGTATCAAGCCTTATGATAGCGACCCTACACAATTCAAGATGCATAGTGTATAACTACTGGTACCCAGTGCCTGCTTTTTCCCACTCCAGAGTACGTGCACGCCCGTAAACCATTGGAACCTACACTGACGTACCCCCTGTCGTTATCTTTGACCGCTCATAATCAGCTCAGTAATCGTTCCCTACCCTGCCTAGTTTCAGGGTACCATGATACATCTATGTGGGTTACTACTGAAATGGGTCCCCGTTACTAGGGTTTCCTGCTGGTTAAGTTTGTGGGCCTATCTATACAAATATTACCCACCCATACGAGATGTACTTAACCCTCCCACCGATTCTAGCATGTTTTCTTAACGGTTAAGTTTGCGGGCCTATATGTCCTAATATTGCCCACTTACATGAGATGTACTTAACCTTCCCACGGGTTCAAGCATGTTTATTTAATGGTTAAGTTTTTTGGGCCTATATTTACTAATATTACCCACCTACCCGATGTGTACTTAACCTCCTACTCGTCAAGTCGTATTGGTTAAGTGGTTCTTATTAACTTAACCTTTCTTGCTTTTCATGTTGGACTGGTTAAGTGTGATTTATTAACTTAACCCTGTTCATTCATTAGGTTGTATTAGTTAAGTATTTCCCATTTAACTTAACCCTATTCGTTCATCGAGTTACATTGGTCAAGTGTCATTAATCAATTCAAGTTAACTTAACCCATCCACCTGTCACGTCATGTTGATTAAGTGTTTCCTTCTTGTGTTGACTTGACCCTACCTAAAATCTTGTTATATTGGTTAAGTGTTCTTCTCGTGTTTACTTAACCCTTCCCATACACCATGTTATATAATTGGTAAGTGTTTTCTTCTTGTATTACTTAACCCCACCACATGTCATTTTGGTTAAGTGTTACCTTAGTTAACTTAACCATATCATATGCTTAATTAACATGTTACAACGGTTAAGTGTTCTAAATTTACTTAACCTTACCCACTTGCCTAGTTAACATGTTATTACGGTTAAGTGTTTCCCTAATTACTTAACCTGACCATTTCTAGTTTGATTTATTCATGAGCCTTAATATATTAATTAATTGAAGAACCAACCACTCACATTAGACAGATATTGTAGTGGTTAGTAGATGTGCCGGTCGGTTAAGGGCAGGTTTACACCATAACTCAGTCTAACCTCGGGTCTTTCTGGGCTTGATGCACTTACCACCCACATTAGACAGGTATTGTTGTGGTCACTGGATGTGCTGGTTGGTTCCGGGCAGTTTTACACCACAACTCAGTCTAACCTCGGGTTAGGAATATTCGCCTTTTACTAAATTTACATATTTACTATTTATATAAATTTTCCGTGAATCAATTTAGCCTAGATCATATTTAGCTGTCGTGCAAATTTACACACTTATATTCTATGCCCAAAACTTGATTTACCAATCAATTAACCCAACTTGCAGTTTATACCAATTTAGATTTAATATTCCCCTTTTACAATTCATGCCCAACCTAGATTAATATTCCAATTTACAGTTTATGTCAAAACTAGATTTATTAATCTAGTTTACCGTTTATGTCCAAAACTTGGTTTACACGCCAATTACACCCTTTGCGGCCAATTAAATTTATCAACTTTTCCCCAAGTCTAATATGCATGTAAATCATTCACTATTATAACCAATTTAGACTATGCCAACATATTTATTATGGCAAACTAACTTAATTAAGCTACGCCCAATCCCCGCATCATAATCGTACGTATAACATGATTTCGCAAGTTTTCTATGTACTCATGAAATGACACTAACAGTATTAAAGCAAGGAATAGGGGATAAGCACGAGAATTGACATAAAGAATAGCCATGCAAGAATGAACCAAATACAAAAATAATGGTTCTAATGGGTTCGATGTACATAACAGTGAATAGGAATAAGCTAGACAAGTTACACCCAAAAAAAATGAGATCCAACATAATTAAGGGAATATGCATAGGTGATTTGGTCCAACATAATGCTAGTTCGAAGTACAAGTTATAGGCAATTACCCACAATAGTCATGGGTGACTAATCACAATAGTTTCTTAATCAATGTCATAGGCCATAGTCTCATAGTCATGAATCATATGCAATAGTCTCAAAATTATGAATCATAGTCATAGTCATAGGCAACAGTCTTATGGTCATGGTCATATGTAATAGTCTCTTTTCATGAATCATAGTCATAGGCGATAGTTTCATGGCAACAGTTTCATAGTCACAGCCTTAGGCAAAAGTCCCATAGTCATAGTCTTTGGCAATTAGCCACAATAAGTTCTAGGCCACAATCGAGAATCAAATCCAAAGGCATAGATAACGTTAGATTTGACATAAGCATGAATCAAAGATAATTAACTTGTCAATAGGCACAGTTCTATATTTTGATTTATTACATTCACGAGTCCAATTACACGTTCAAATCTAAGGAATAACAGAACTTACTGTGATCGGTTTAGAAGAGGATAATAAGATAGCGTTGTGGCGATTTGCTATGATTCGTGTGACGTTGCTTGAAGTAGAATGCCTGCGGTCCAACTTGAAGCTTTAACTTGATTCTCTTTTAATTCTATTCAGTTTGGAAGAAGATGCATTAATCCTATTTTTGATTCCAGCAAAGTAGCGACGACATTTTTTTATTTTAATTAGAATTGAGGCAGATTATAGGCAGAATGAAATTGTGTGGAGAGAAAGCTAGGTTTGTGGGTGTTTAAATAGCATAAGGGTCACGAATCTGGTCAGAAAGGCGTCCAGGTGCAGAAAAATGGATCTCTCTCCAGATCTGGAAAACAGGGGGGAGGTCGACCCTAGGATCGACCCTAGTGTCGACCTGTATACCTAGGTCAACCTTAGTGTCGACCTGTGTAGGTAGGTTGACCCCCAGGTCGACCCTAGTGTCGACCTGGGTCCTGTCTGTTTTGAATTTCGGGCTGAAACTTCTGAAGGCCATAACTTCTTTATACGGAGTCCGATTTACGCAAACTCAGACTCTATCTCAAACAGAATTTCGAGATGAACGCAATGGAGTAACCCATTTCCCTTAATTCTTATGTTACAATTTAATTATTCCCTGATTTGTTACTCTTATGAACACAGAAAATACGGGGTGTTACAGAATATAAAAATGAAAATGTTGTTTAAAAGCAAGTTGTGCATAATTGGGATTAGTTGAATGAGATCAATTGAATACGTTCCATTAAATGAGTTTATTAAATGAATATTTGTCAATTTGGATTAAACTAAGAATAACAAGAAATGTAAATAGAAATTTATTTTAATTAAGAAAAGATGGGTTATTCAAAATCTGATTATATCCATATTCTTTTCCTTAAATCGATATTCGAATTTGAAGGAACCGAGATCAGATTTGGTTAATATCCATTAGAAAACCACTTCGAACCAATTTGTATTACTAAGAAATGAATGATGTGAATGAAGACATATGAAAATGAAGGTTATTGAAGACCAAGGATCTTTACTTTGGAAGGACTTCTTGTTGACTTCTTGGGAGTCATCCTATTATGAGACCACTTATAGCCGTGTAATTAATATATTTGGAATCTTCGGATTACACGGGCTTCTGGCCGAACGATAGCCGAGGAAAAGCGCCTTTCGTTTCATTCAGACCTAGAATGATCTTTTATGGATGATTTTCCGACGATTGCATTTCTAGACATAATGCTTTAACTTTTAATAATTGTACATCATGGTGGCAGGGAAGGAAACTTCTCTTAACTTTACACTATTCGATGAGACATATGAGCCTAAGGGGTTGTAGACTTTGTGACAAGGTTAAGTAGTAGTCAAATAGAGTATGACTATGTTAATAATCAAAGATAGTGAAGATATTATGTGAAAGGTATATTGTTACCTTTATTGAGCCTCATGCATCAGAAATGACCAAAACAGGATTGATGCAGAAAGGCTATGTGGGTCCTCCCATTATCGTATTATCATTTACTTCTAGATAAATTACTATGGTACGGATCCCTAGTATATTTTGAATCTATAGTGTATGGAAACTTTAGGCGCTTGGTTCGAAGGTCGGTTACGACTGGGGTAGATGGTATTCGGTACCATCTAAGATGCATGTCTATATGGGCATGTGCAGAGATAGGTTAATGTTGTGTTGGTAGAGGATCTATGTTTGATCGAATTCTACAGATATCCCTCTAAATGTTCCCAATCACGGAAAAGGAAAATCATTAGCCTGGTCATTTGTATGGAAACCCAATTCTCCAATAAGAACCTAGATTTTAGATTATACGACATAGTAGCCTATGAATTTAATAATGGTAACAATTTCGGGTAATTGAATATTTATATTCGAAATTATTTCCAAGATTAGACATTAGTAACAATACCAAATATTTATATAAAAATGTTTTAGTTATCATTAGAGAAAACTCATCTATGTTTATTTGTGTATGTGGTCTTATGAGATACTCTTTTTTTTCAAAAAAAAAATCATTCACCCCAAAACAGATATATATGACACTGTCATTTATTACTGAGATTTTCTCACGCTAGTTATTCCAAGCCTGATCTGGGTGTTTTCAATACTCTAGTAAGATCCGAGTTGTTTCTGGACTGTTGAAGTTAATTAAAGTTTTTCAGAGAAGAGCTTGAGGTCTTCATCAAATGCATAGACGTGTTATATTATTTGCTATGCATATATTATGTATTTCTGTTATGGTTATCAGCAATTTTTAGGGCATGTATTATAACTGTCCAAGCTGAATCTATATTAGACTCTGGTATGTATATTTTAATTTTTCCAATGTAAAAATAGAGTTCAATATTATATATTATCCTGCTATTGTAAGATTCCGTTCTGTTTTATTTTCTTATACTATCCATAATGATCCAAGGACTCATGCAATTTAAATTGGATAATGGTTGACATTATCGGTTTAAAGGGTGCGGGTTTTTCAGACATCACATTTGGTATTAGAGATGAAGGTTAAGCGAGAACCTTGGCTTCGTTTGGGTAAAGACTCATTAGAGATATTATTAGTAATATCCTCGGATGAGTAGCTCATTAGAGTTAGGGTTAGTAATGCCTTAGAATGAGTTTTTAGTGTATTACAAATGATCATGTATTTGTTAATTTTATACATAAAAGATTTTGTTTTTATCAATATGGTAAATGAAATAATTTTACCTAAGATTTTATTTTGGATATAAAATGTATATTTTGAAAAACCAAATATGTAGAAATTAAGGATTGTTTGAAAAATTGGTCTAAATCTATGATTTAAACATCTTGTGATTAAAATCTCACAGTTTGACCATAAGACGCTTCATAAAGATAACTAATAAGTTTAGGAATATATGATGGATGATAATTTGGTTAATTTAAAACTAGTAAATTTGATTAACTTAAAGTCAAGAAATTTGATAAATAAGTGGTTAATAAGATTAGTAAAAGAAGAAGGTTATACAAGTTGTCTTAGAATGAGGTTCAAAAAATAAATTAGACTTTGGAACCTAAATAGGATAAATAAATTAAAATATCATTGCCATGTGAATTTAGTTTCACGATTTGATTATGAGGTATTTGATCGAATCAAAAAAATTTAAAAAGTTTAGTTGGATGGTTAATGAGATAATCATGCAATTAGAAAGAAGAAAACTTAAACACTTAGTAAAGTAACCATATAAGATAATGAATAAGGATAAGTGATCCAGGTGGTTAAGACCTTAGAAAAGTTAGGCAAAATGAAATATTGAATTATGTACCTTTCGGAAGAAATGGGGGTTTAATTTATTTTTGCATGCCTAAGTGATAAAGATAAATACTAAGGTTAATATCTAATAAGGAGATAGTTCACAGCCAGGAGATCTCGAAGACCTAATTTTTTAGAATAAAATAAAGTTAGATAGGAATTTAGCTTAAGTAAAGGTGGATTGAACTTATAAAATAAGTGATTGGAAAAGTGAATATAGAAAGGATGTTAATTTGAGTAAATGAATGAAATAAAAACAATGAGATTATTAGTTATTGAATTTGAAATAGTAGAAATGTTATTCATTTGAGTTTGGTAGACTTAAGTTTGAAAAAGATAAACATAGGCGAGGTGTTTAGGATGGTTATAAACTTTAGTAAATGATCTATGGAATAAATTCCTGAGTTGATTTAAGAAACTATATTGGATGAATATAGAGTGAAATGAAATGTTGTTAAACATGAATTGATGTTAATCAATCATAGGTAAATGAATTGATAAAAATGTTAAAATAAATCTAATACAGTAAAAATATATATGAAGGTCAAATCATAAAGATTTGGTTATAATAAATGTGTTGATCGTTAGATAGATTGATGAATTGAATTCATTAAATGTATAATGAAATTGAATAATGAATTGAAAGATAAGAAATTGAATTCAAGTTGAGAAGGTAAAATGAATCTGAGTGGAATTGAATTTGATGGTGGGAAATTAAGGTTAATAGTAAGATTAGTATGGTTAAACCATAAGGATAAAATGCATGTTGTACGCAGTTCATCTCTTCAGATAAAAGTTGAATATATTTAATTATAGAATTTTAAGGTGTTTAGACCAATCCGAAAAAGGATTTATCAATCAATTTCTTGACGATGAACATCGATAAGGATCTGTGGTTGGTTACTTGAGTTTTATGTCATGGTTGTAAGTACGAAAGGAAAGCAAATGAATCTGACCAAAAAGACTGATCAGAGTTCAGAATAGAAAATTAGGGGATCGATATTAGTTCAGTTGTAAAGTTATGAATTCGAATAATAGATTGGATGGGATATTTCATATAGATGATCTGTGTATAGCACATGAAAATTAAGTATTTGATGTATTTGGTCGATTTCGTCAATTGGGTCAAAAAACCATAGAAATAGGAATTGATGTTATACGACCTTTTAAATATGAAAAGATGTGTTTCAAAAAAAAATCCATTTTGTGGATTTTTCTATATAAATGAAGAGTGTAAATAAAACAACAAAATATGATTGTTATTTGTTTTTGTCGAAAATCAACGGTTCAACACGGATACTTTGGGATACGGATAATGCTTTGTCCGTATCCATATCCGAAATTGTTTCGGATATCGGATAATTATCATATTCGCCAACAATCGATAAGTAATATGAATGTATATGTCTTGTTTAACATAAATGTTTTTCAAATCCATTGGCCACTAAAATGTTAAAAATAAACATATATGATGAAATTAAATTGATTTGAGTAGCTGATATGCATTTAGTGCATATAATATAAACCTTCGAATTAATGAAGCAATAAATAAACCTGATTAATTGTAGAAAAATACATATAATTTAGAGCATAATGTCAAAAAAAATGGAACGGATAATTTTCGGATGCACATATCTATGTATCCGTATCCGCATCCTTTTTTTCGGATATCAGATATTTATCCGCTTTTCGGATACGGAAGCGGACGGATATCGGATTTTTGGGGTATCCATTTCTAGCCGTACATTTCAACCTGAATAAGTTGTACGAACGTTTTGCAAAACAATAGTGTCATATGAGACTAGTAACATATATACTATACACTTTTAAGTTAATGGAATAGGATAAATTTAGTTAATGAGTAACTGATTAAGACAAGTGTATAAAGCAAAATTTTCCTAATGTAATCAAATATAAGACTAGTTTACATGGAAAATAAGCACCGAAAAATATCATTATTTCTAATGTCCTAATCATTACATGGAAAATGAGCACACTTATAAGTAATCATTTCATCACTTCACTTCCAATTAATGAAAGGTAATAAAAGATCAACATCCCAACATAGAGATTAACACCACATCACCTTACCCATCACTTCTTTTCACCCTTCCTTACTACCTTAACCCTTAAATAAAAGTTTTCATATAAATACCCAACCCTCTCCTTCATTTATACCACTTCATTCTCAAGTTGAAACCCTTTTCTTCTTCATTTTAGCGGCTTCCTAAATAGCTCTCTTACTTTCACACCAAAGTTCCACCATCCATGGCCACAACATCTACCATTCACGACCAAAATTCTGCCACTTAAAAAACTAAGCTCAAACACGACTTCCACTTCATTTTCACCCAGCTTAAAACTGCTATAACTTTCTGTCCCGGACAGTACACGTTAAAATTATATTTCTGGTTTCATACAAAATTTCAAGAGTAAAAACTGTTTATTTCACCATTTTTTCCAGTTCCAAACCTAGCTAGTCTAAAACTACCATTTTCTCCATTACATTTCTCTGGTTCGAAATGTAACCCAAAAATACCTCATTTTCAATCTACTATAACTCTTCAAAACTGAATCAAATGAAAAAAAATTCTTTCTTTGAAACCCTATAAAATTCTATTGGCTAAAAGTTTCATGTTCAAAACTTCTTCTAGTTCTGACTGTGGTGGTTCAAAAACCCAGATCTTTAAACACCATTTTCTGGTTTGAATTTTCTGTTCAATCCGAAAATGCCTTCTGTTCTTTTGGACGTAACTTCCTCAAAACTCAGCCAAAATGAGAAATTGTTTTTTAAACAGCATATTAAAGAAAAATGTACAACTTTTCAATTTACCACTTTTCCCAAGAATGACTAAAAATCGAGTGAAATTGACCTACTTTTCAACTATAATTTTATGTTCGAAAACTCCACCAAAGTTCATATTCTTCTACACATAACCGAGCCATATTCTCCTCTATATAATAAGAGAAATTAAAAGAGAGAAAGCAAGGGAATAAAGTGGTAGAAGCTTAAAGAAGTCCAAACGTTAGTCACAACTTAGGGGAAAAGTGAGCGCATTCCAACCATGAAGAACGACGGAGTGGAAATCAAAGGTGAGAACTTATGTTATAGTTTTTAGTTAATCAAATAAGTAAGACAAAATATCATAGTTACAAAAGCAAATAAACTTAAAATCATATATTTTAGAAGTAATTATATCTTGTTTGGTTGTTTATATGATTTGTTACGATAGTTTGTATTTGATTGTGAATGGATGAATAGTGACAAAAATCACTATATGATATGTTTGGATATGAGTCGATTTATAAGTGGGTTATTGATCATGTTTAAATTTGTATAATGGTCATTTGCTCGTATAAGCAGACTATACCCCGATTTAATATGCTCGTTCATATTGTATGTTGAATGTTATCATAATCGTATACAATTCTAAGTAATTACCCAAGTTACAATATGGAATATATATTCAGATTTTGTTTAACCTGCCTTTTTGAAAATTTGGTTAAAACCAAGCAAGAATGAACAAAATTTTGATTTTGGAATTTAGATGTGAAAGTTAGCAAATTTGGAATTAAAAAAATAAATTTCAATAATGAAAATGAATTTGAAATTGAAGTTTAAATGGATAGTAAACCAAAGTTAAAATTTTGAATAAATAGTGAAATAAATTTGAAATCTAAATCGAATTTGAGTTAGCTATATAAATGAAGTATAAAACATGATTTGAAAACACTAATGACGTTACTTTATTTTGACTTTAGAAAAGATTTAGATTTAAAAATTTAATATTTGAAAAATATTAACGTGCTAAAATATTATTATGTGGGATTAGTGAAAACCTATTTTAAATATTTGAATAGTTAAGCCTTTGTTTTAAAGTGAAATATAAAATTATTATACGTATTTATAATAAATTTGGAAGGTTTACTTCAAAAGTTTAAAAAGGTTTATAAATGAATATTTTAAATATAGTAAAATATGAAATAAATTCTATAAATCGTTACATGATTCAAAAGAGGTTTGAATTTGAAAATGTAAAATTTCAATTATTAAAAGATGTTTTATTTGTATAAGTCTTATTAGCACTTTCTACAACACATTTAAAATGCTGCGAATACTATAGCTTTGAAATAAGAGTTCAGACATAATGGTTCTTTCTTGAATCAAGCATGAATGTTTTAAACTAGTAATCTAAGTATTATAAAAATGATATAAAATATTTATAACTTATTTCAAAGTTGGATTTATTAAATCATTAATTGAGTATGTGGAAACAACCAGCACCTCGGGTACCATTTGTGAGAGTCAATTTATTGACTGAGGGATGGAACCGATCGAAGTACCCCAAATACTATATAAATTTAATAAATGAATAAGTGTTTAGAATCTATCAAATAACTTGATTGCCTTAGGGTGACAGAACAATAGTGTCCAGGCTTGGTTTGGACAACCAGTTTACTGCCCTCCCTGACTATCTGAACTGGTGCGACGGAGGGAATTGTGAATTTGATTTATTTGGACAAAGGAATTCTAAGAATTAAACTCGGAATAATTACCGAATAAAGAAATGAATCTACTTTGAATTACTCTAATTTGAAAGAATGAGATTTTGTAATGGTACAAAAGAAGGAATTAGTCTAATTGAATTAGATTTTATAAAGGAGTAATATTCACGATTTTGGGCAGTGAATATTCATTTGGAATTATTAAATTTATCATAAATCAATTTGATTAAATAAACTATGTATCAAGATTTTAAAAAGTGATTATATTCATGATTTTGAATAGTGTCTTGTCCTTCAGATGAAAAATAAATCGAAGTAAGGAATTTGGTAAGATTATATTATTCATGATTTTCGACTATGAATGTAAAAACAAAAATGTTGTTTAAAAGTAAGCTGTGTATCTAAGTTGAATTTGATTAATTTAATTGGATCCATTAAATGAGTTTCTCAAATGGAATATTTATCAATAATCTTTATAACAAAAGATATACATATAACAATAGGAGAACCTAGTCATTCTCTAATGGCTCACAAAAATAGATCTGTAGAGATGGCTACATAATCTGTGCACACACAAAGTAAAAGCAATCCAGCTACAAACAAAGCAGTCGAAGCACAAATACAACCAATAACAACAAAAGGTAGACTACCAACAAAGCCAAAGGTCGAAGTTAAAAGACCTTATGACTATCAAGAAAAGGAAGGCGTCCAAGCGACAAACCCAAGAGGACAGTCTGAGAAACCTGGATAAGTCTCGAAGCACCAAAGCGATAGAAGATGAGAAAGACCCAACCATTTGAAAGCTCCAGCCAATCCAGGAACAAGCAAACCCAAGCAACCCAAAAACCAGCCATCCCACAAGAACCTATAAATCCAAGACCTGCAGAACTAGCAAATAACATCAGAAGAAAATAAGGGGGATGTGTGATGAAAGGGTAGTAGGACGGATCCTACTAACCAATAGAAGAAGAAGCTCAAATGATTCCCATCCGGAGGGTAGTTGGTATCGACGTAACATCTAAGGTACTAACCAATCTCCTCGAGCAGGACCCAATTGAACCTCTAAACAATCTACCACAAAAAGTAAGGAAAACATCATTCCTTACCTTTCGGATTATGGAAGGACGATCCATAGGTAATTCATCAAAAATTGCCTTATTCCGCGAGCACCAGATGTTCCAGCAGATAAGACAAGGATTAACCAAAAAAGGATCGAGCGTATAGATTTACATGAGTTTCAGGACCACCAGTATCTCAGTAAATCAGCAAGGGTTGACGCATTACCTTGGAGTCCTATCAGGTTACCGTAGTAATTCCAGACAGCTTTGGCAGAAAAGTTGAAGAAAAACAAGTGAGCTATGGATTTCGTGTCACCAGACCAACAGCACCGACAACGGGACACTAAAGGATGCCAATCCTTTGGAGGTTCTCGTCCATCGGAAGCCCATCATGAACGGTCCGCCACATAAACAGAAAAACCTTCTAGGAAAAATGGACTTCCCAAATGAAGGAAAAAAGATGAAGTTGTGGAGCTGACGTTCTTGCCGAGATCCACGCTGCCATAATCGAGAATGGATTGCCATCCCACCCTGATTCTCTACCATGAGAATCAGAAAAGGCCTTTACTGATTGCATCCATTTCCACGTCTCACTAGTGTAGGATGGGACTCCGGAGAAATTTATGGCCTAAAGTCTGCGGTACTTGGCGTGAAGGAAAGTCGCCCATAAGGAGTTGTTTGCGTCAAATTGAGGCCACAACCTGCAAGCAAAGGCAATACAGGTATCCTTAGGATTACGGAGGCCTAATCCCCTTTAATTTTTAAGATGACAAACAGTGTCCCAAGAGATCCAATGGTGACAATTAGTGTTGTACTTTTTACACCAGAAAAGGATGAAGCAAGAGACCGGTAAGACCGGATGAAAGAGGAGGTAGGAGTCATAGCAGCAAAGACGTGTGTTCCTATAGAGTCCAGAACCAACTTTATGAGAAGCAGTCTACCTACTTAAGAGAGAAGCACCGAATTCCACTGGCTTACCTTTGGCTCTATGTGCCAGGGGATCAAAGATGGTGTTGAGCTTATGACCTTGTAAAGTACAATACTGAGGTACGGTAAGGGAAGGGCGGCGGCCTGTAAACTAGTGTAGGTTTTAATCCAAAAGGATCTAACCTGAGACAAGTCTTTTTCCAGGACGAAGCAACTTCTAGCAGAATTAATGAGTTGGCCAGAATACCTCTCGTACTGCTGAATAAGGCAGACAAGACGGCTGATTGAGCGACAACTACCATTCGTGAAAATGATAATGTCGTCAACGAAGGATAAGGAAGAGATGAGAGAGAAGCCTGAGGGGATTCTGAACTGATGAATCAGATTTGCTATTGTTTAGCCAGTGTAAACCAAATATAAAAGCCTCTGCTGCAATAATGAAGAGAGTAGGAGAAATAGGATCCACTTGATGAAGACCTCTTCCCATCTTGAAGTACCCGTTGGTTGATCCATCGATGAGAACAGAAAACCAACAGTTGTAAATGAGCCTCTAGATAAGATCAATAAGGGGTTTAGAAAACCCTAAGGCCCTTAGAACCCGAATGATAAAAAACCAGGATACGCTATCGTAAGCTATAGCCATGTCTAGCTTAATGATCGCATTAGAGCCCCTGACCTTTCGATCAATTTGAGACACCATATCCTAGGCTAAAAGGATGCTATCCATAATCAAATGTCCTTTTATACACCCAGCTTGAGAGGAAGAAATAACATGCTAAAAAACGGATCAAGCCTAACGGTTAGAACCTTAGAAATAACTTTGTTAGAGAAGTTACACAAGCTGATCAGAAAAAAATTCGCACACAAGCGAGGATTTTCACACTTAGGGATAAGGATCAAGTTGGTGGAAGACTAGCCCTAAGGCAACTCTCCACCAAAAAAGAAAAACAAAATAGCTTGGCAGAAATCGACTTGGATGATCGGGAAAACACTCTGAAAGAAGACCCCATTGAAGACATAAAGCCCACTAGCACTATCCTTACTAAGAGCAAAGACAAAAGCGCGTATCTCTTCCAAAGAAGGAGGTAAACCAAGGTCAATACTCTCTAAAGGTAGAACCAACCTAGTGATGAAGGCCAAAAAAGATGGATCTGAAACCGACACCGAGGAAGCGCGAAGGAAGGATTGAAAGTGAAATAGGATGGTCTCTTTGACTTCCCCCAGAGTGGTAGCCACAAAGAGACCAGGACGCTAAATCTAAAGAATCATGGGAAGACAGATCTTCTTCCGAATGGAAGAGTGGAAGAATTTGGAGTTCGTATCAACCTCAACAACCCATTTGATCCTCGCCTTTTAGCGAAGATAGTCATTCTCAATACGGAGCTATGACAAAAAGGTTAATTGGGCCAACGCCCATGCCTTCTTATTAGCAGAAGAAGGATCTTCATCGAAGGCAGCTTATGCTAGAATCTCCCAGACACGGTCGAAGATATTCTTGAAAACTTGCACATTCCAAGACTTCAGGCAAGTCTTGAGATGTTTAAGTTTACGAGAAAACACAACACCAGGGGAGAGAGATGGGATCTCCACATTCTTTGGAACCTAAACGAGGAAGGGCCATAGTGAGTATGGGGAGCGAAGGAAAGAAGCATCGAAGCATGGTCTGAGAAGGTACAATGCATATGAGAAATAGAGAAAGCGAAGGAAAGGTTGAACCAACCTTCCGATCCGTATACTCTGTCAAGCATGGAGAGAATACCATTAGGCCCGTCTTGGTTATTACACTAAGTCAAAGCCGACCCAACGAAGGAAACCTTAGAAAGACCCGACCCAACTATGAAAGCATTAAAATTTGCAACCGATATACGGTTAGCAGCAATGCCTCCTCGTTTCTTGGCTTGACAGGCGACCATGTTGAAGTCGCCTCCTATGACCGATATGGAAAAACCCAAGTCATAAAGAGAGGTGATGTTGGACCAAAAGATCAACCCTTCGATCCCATCATATTTGGCGTAAACTGCTGAGAAAAGAAAAGGGGAGGAGAAAGAAGGAGCTGTGCATGCCACCAAAAGAAGCTGAGATGAATTGAAAACAGAATGAGCCACAACATCATTGGACAATAGGATCCAAATCTTCCCAGACACATTGGCTAAATCACCACTAAAGCTAATAGACAGAATAACACTGGTGACCTATTCTGGACCCATAAAAGGCTCCTGAAGCGCAACCAGGCAAACTGAATGTTTCCTAATGATGCGTTACAACCTAACCATCGACGCATCATTATCTATACCTAAAACATTCCAAAAAAGGAAGTTCGCCATCGAGAAACCGTGAAACAACAAAATCTACGGGAAGCGAGCTCCCACAAGAGGAAACTCCCAGCCCGCCTCAAATCAGATAAAGTGTGTGTCGAGTAGATATAATGATTTGCTCAGATACCACTATAGAGCGTGTGTGAATAGTGCAAGGAGTGCATGGAGACGCTCTTGGTCTACAACGCACAACATAAGAGTGGACCAAAGGAGAAGTGTCATCTCGCGAAACACGAGTCAACGACAAACACGAATTCTTGGTGAGGCGAGATAGACGATCGTTAATGATCACTATCTCCTCCTTTATAAGAAGGGGGAAACAATGACATGAGAGGAGGGGACCTTTCCTACTGAAGAGGGTGACATAATTTCATCAACAACGAGGAGACTTCGAAGAAATGTCGAGACGCGCAAGAGCCGTGACACCGGTTCCTGTACGGACATTACCAACACTGGAATGTCATTGGATTAATAATCCAGTAGAGGCGTTAATGTCCTGGACTCAACTTGGAACCCGGGCGAGAGCATATAAAGCGACAAAGGTAGGACATAGAAAGCCACACAGAAGTTAGATGAGTTACTCAATGTAGGTCAACGATAATTAATAAGGCCGTATTGTCGTCGTGTAATGGAACAACTACACGGTCTTAACCGATTAGCCACACTACACTAGCTGAGTAAAACTGCACTAACATCCTGAAGTTTCCATTAACAACAGCAAGCCACAGACAATCGACGCATTGCATAACGAAGACACTAGCATTCTTGTTGTGAGTGAACCAACAAACAAACCATGACAAACCTGTAAAGGAGTACCAGAAAAGGACTCGATTGTGCACAAACAAACACACATATAGCCAAAGACCGAGCATAAATTCGATTTGCACAATCGGCTACCCCAATCACAAACAAAAACTCATACCCATCAGCTGACATGCTGACTTCCAAAAACGGAAGTGGAATGGTAGATACCACGCACAATCGTGAGTCTTGGCTCATAGCGATACAAGCAATGCAGTCCAAAAGCCACCCACGCAGCTCAAAGCCCCAAGAGAAAGCAACAAAACATGAAGCAATAGATGATAACCTAACCTGAGTACAACCAAAGGTGCACACAAAGGTATGCAAAGCAAAACATCCGCAGAAGGCACCCCAACTGCCACATCAGTGCCCGAAGATGAGGCCTGCACCAAAAAGTCGGCACAAGACAGCAGCATCAGCTCTTCGACCAAATCCACAAAGCCTAAGATCATTAGAGAATTAGATGGCCTAGAAGAAGGTGGAGCTCCGCTCACACTCAAATCGGATCGATTATCATTCTCTAATACAGAGAAGGCATCGAAAAGAGGAAGGGTAGGTGAAGGCTGAGTACCACCAATCGACAACTCAACCATAGAGGACATAAAACCAGAAGAAGAAGGCATAACAGGTGGTGAAATAGTCACCCTGGCTCCATTGAGATGTCGAGCAAATCGACGACGGTGACGAGAGACCAAGTGTTTCCCACAAACTTCTGCTCAACGCCTCACCAAACAGCTATCACTCAGAATAGGGTTGGTCGGAGTGATTGAATCCCCTAAACCACCCTCAAAAGCAGAGACCACCTTACCGAAACATAGGTCGAAAACACCAACACAAACTAGTGAACTGACAAGAAAACAATGAACTGCCGAGCTATTCGAAGCACACGGGCCATTGAAGACAAACTGAGGCTTGAATTTGGTGGGAAATCCCAGTTAGCTCAGTTGTCCTTAGGACATCTCGAATCACAAGCAACACTCGAAGCCTCTGAACGGCGTAAACTACCCCCCGACAGGGGGTTTGCACACCAGTTCACCAGAGTAGTATGGAGATAGTTCCATGAAGCACTCGCTCACAACCAAAAATCTAAATCTCGTTAACTCTACGAAAGAGCATAATGAGAAAAGGTAGATCTCAATCGTCGACGATCCCGAAATAATAATAGAAATCGGAACAGTGGAGGCTGCCAACATAGAAGCAGTAATAACATCAAAAGGTGGGTGCGGCTTAAGAAAAGATCCTTTGACCACAGATTCTTTACCCAGAAAAACCAAAGCCATAACCCTAACAAATTAGGGAAAATTGCAACAGATGAGAGAGCACAAAGACTTAAGTACTGCCAGATAAAATTTGACAAGGGAAGAAATAGAAGAGAGAGAGAGAGAGAGAGAGAGAGAGAAGAGGAATAAGCAGCGTATAAGAGATATAAGAAGTAAATCTCGAGAGTTTCAAAATGTAGTCACCATTAAATTAACCATTGAGAGTTTCAGATATCGATCTTTAAGATATGAATATTTATCAATATGGATTAAATTAAGATACAATAAAGAATAGATATTCTTCTAATTAAGAAAAGATGGGTTATTAAAAAAATCTGATTATGATCCATATTCTTTTATTTTAATTGATAATTAGATTTGAAGGAACGACGAACGGATTTAGTTGATATCCATTCGAGAACCACATCGAACCAATTTGCATTACGAAGAAATGTATAATGTGAATAAAGACATATAAAGACAACAGTTAATGAAGACCGTGGATCTCCACGTTAGAAGGACTGCTTGCTAACTTCTCAGAATACATGTCATTATGAGATTACTTATAGAAGTGGTCCCCACATATTTGGAATCTTCGGATTACATGGGCTTCTCGTCGGATGATGGCTGAAGAAAAGCGCCTTCAGTTTTGGTCAAATCTGGAACGAACTTGTATTGGAGATTGTCTGACGATTGCATTTCTAGACCTTATGCTTTAACTTTTAACGATTGTACATCATGGTGGCAGGAAAGGCAACTTCTCTTAGCTTAATACTCTTCCATGAGACATATGAGCTTAAGGGGTTGTATATTTTAGGACAAATTTAGGTCGTAGTCAAATAGAATATGACAACGTGAACAATAAAAGATAATAAAGATAATATGTGAAAGGAATGTTGTTACCTCTATTGATCTCACACATCGAAAATAACCAAAACACGATTGAAGTAGCAAGGCTATGTGGACCGCTCCCATTTGGGTATTATCCTTTCCTTATAGATAAATTACTATGATTTGGAGCCCTAGTATATTTTGAGTGTGGTGTATAGAAACTCCCGGAGCTCAGTTTAAAGGTCGGTTACGACCGGGGATGATGGTACTCGGTACCGCTAAGATGCATATCCATAGAGGTATATGAAGAGGTGGGTCGGTCTTTTGTTGGTAAAGGATCTATGTGTGATCTGATTCTTGAGATATCCCTCTAGAGGCTCACAACCATGGAAAAGGAAAATCTTTAGCCTGGTTAATTTAAGGAAATCCAGTTCTCTAGTAAGAACCTACATTTTAGATTATACGACATAGTAACCCCGAAAGTTAATAATGGTTATAATTTCGGGTACTTGAGTATTTATATTCAAAATGATTTCCAAAAATAGACATTTGCAATAATATTAAATGTTTATATAAAATGTTTTGGGTATCATAATGTCGAAACCCATCTGTGTTTATTTGTGGACGTGGCCTTATGAGACACACTTTCTTTAAAATGAATTTTCACTTACCCCAAAACTGATATATATATATATATATGTATGTATGTATATATATATATATATGACATTGTCATTTATTATTAAGATTTCTCACACTTGTTTATCCAACCCTAATTCGGATATTTTCAATATTCGGGTCAGATCTGAGTTGTTTTAGGACCGTTGAAACTAGTTGAAGTTTTCTATAGAAGAGTTGGAGGTCCTAATTAGATGTATGGACATATTCTATTATCCGCTGTGCATACATGATGTATTTCTGTTATGGTTGTCAGCAATTATAAAGGAAGGTATTATAACTGTCCAAGCTGAATCTAGGTTAGACTCTGATATGTATATTTTAAGTTTTCTGATTTAACTGTTGTTCAATATTATATATTGTACCGGCATTATAAGATTCTGTTCTATTTTATTTTCTTTTACTCCTCCTGATGATCTAAGGATTCGTGCAATTTAAATCGGACAGTGGTTGATATTTTCGATATAAGATAGTATGGGTTTTAGGGACGTCACAACTTTCTAGTATTTTCTCAGTATGGCGTGATTGAGACAATACGTATCCTTTTGGACGTTTATGTATTCTTACCCCAAGAATTACATTAGCAATTCCAATATCTTTCGTATCAAGTCTGGCGAAGGCATATTTTTCGTTGATGTTTTAACATCTTTCTTACTTCTAGTATGAGTAGATCATCATCATATAAACACATACTGACATAACCTTTATTTGTAAATTTAGTGTAGACACATTTATCACATTCATTTAAATAAAACCCACTTTTTGTCATTCATGCCATTGTTTTGTATTTGTTTAAGACCATATAGAGATATATAATTTGCATACTTTCCTTCATTTTCTACTTTTTGGAAACCCTTGGGTTATTTAATGTAAATCTATTCTCTATGAACATCATTTAAAAATGTTGTTTTAACATCCATTTGATGCATTTCTAATTGTAACATTGATGCAATTGCTATTAGCATTCTAATGGATACCATTTGTGTTACAGGCTAGTATGCATCAAAGAAGTACAACTTTTCTTTTTGCCTATAAACCATGTACCACAAGGTCATGCTTCATATTTCCTGTCAAGCCATCAGACTTTAATTTTATCTTAAAGATTCTTTATTACATCCTTGAGGCATCTACTAATTTCCATGTATGATTATTCATAATGGATTTTATCTCACAGTTAATGGCTTCCTTCCAATAATGCCTCGAAGGAGGACATCTCTGATCATATGTTAATGGATCATTTTCTAATAATAAGGCATAAAAGTCGAGTCTAAAAGATTCTAAAATATGTTTCCTTTTGCTTTTTCTCGGTTACTCCGATTGTTCATTATTATCCTTTTGTGAAAATCCATAGCTATTTCTCCATTACCCTTGTATGGGCCAAAAATTCCAATTTATGTTTGCACATTGTATTTGATAGATTATTTTAAAATGCTTGAAAAATCGAGCATTTCACGACTTAATGATGGTATTCTCATAAATATCATCGAATCCAAAATTATATACTAGGAATTGATAAGCAATATCATGTGAAAACACAATATACCTTTGGTCCAATTTTGGTCCTCTTTGGTTTCGGTATCTCTACTTTCGCAAGACATCCCCGCATTTGTAAGTATTTTCTAAGATGGTGGTCTATTTTTTTCGTAGTTTGTGGAGAGTTTGGGACATCTTCTTTTGTAGTATCTTATTTAAAATATGATCCATAGAAAAAATAGCCTCTCCCCAGAAGTTATCTGGATAGCAGAACTAATCAGTAAGGCATTCATCATTTCTTTTACAGATTTATTTTTTTCGTTTGGCTATGCTGTTTGATTTTGATGAATATGGAGCCATAGTTTGGTTCATAATACCATGTTTGGTATAGAATTCCTCAATGGTATCCTCCATCACTTCTTAAAGATATTACTTTTTTTTGTAGAGCCAACTTTTGCTTTATACTATTTGTACATGTCAACCGCTTAATCCTTACTTCTATGGAGGAACGTATAATAATATCTCATACAATCATCAATTAATATGATAATATATCTTTTTCGACCATACTGTGATGCATCTTTACATCACTGCATCTGTGTGTTTTATTTTTAGAAGTTCTATTTCTCTTTCAACATGATGAACTAAGGTTCTTGTCAATTATGCTTTAGTAAAAGTTTGATACCAATATTCAGAATCTGTACTACATTTTGGTATAAATCTTGATTGATCAATTTTTGCAATGTATCAAAATTTACATACTTAAACTTGATTATCATAAGCTAGAAGAGTCAACCATACAAGCAAAATATTTGTTTTATTTATATCATTGGTTGGTACAATGGTGGTTGCATTAGTTTTAAATAAACCATCACACGCAACTTCTTCTTACCTACACTCAATTCTTTGGTAGCATTAATTTATCAACCATAACGATGAGCGTAAAGCTATGCTTTCTAAGCAAAAAACTTGAAATCAAGTTCTTGCGAATTTCTGGAAAGTGCAATACAACATTTAAGAGAAATCCTTTCCAAAAGTCAATTGTAGTACCACTTTTCCCTCACCTTCAAACTTTGATATGGATGAATTACCCATGACCAATTGGTGGTCATCATTAGGAGTTTTATAATTTGTAAACATCCACTTATTCACACATATGGCGAGTGACCATGGTGTCTGTATATCATTCCTTGTTTTTTTAGGAAGACGAATGAGTAGCGTGGAGCTACCCAGCAGACTAATATATGTATATATATATATATACATACATATATATGATATAAGCCCGTTGACAAGCCCAACTGGTGGAAGTTCAAGTTATGCGAGCAATATCCAAAGCAATACAACCCAACAAAAACCTACACACAATTTATATATGCTTAATGTTTTACATAGATAAATTGCACAACATAAAACACCACAATTTCTTCCAAGCTGCATTGTTGCATCCATTCAATGCAAGTCAGGGCTAGAGCTTCCATGATTCGATCCAACATATTCAATAGGGCTATTTGGAAGTGGCACAGCAAGTCTGAAGTGAGCCTGAGATGTCGAACCTGTCCAAGTATGATAGCGATGAATAATGAGTCTGCATATTCCATCAAAATATTTATGAGGCTTATCAAATGCTGAAGAATTTCTTTCTTTCCATATGTACCAACAATAAATGGCTAAAAAAGAATCCAGAGAAGGTTTCAACCGGATTATATTCTCGGTAATCAAAAACTGATGTAATAACAAGGATGTAGCCCAGCAAATGGGCACTAGATGCAACATAAATAGGGTAGGATACATCAAAGTCGAAGAATAAGTGATACAAAGTTTCTTCATGGTTGCAACATAGGGCACAATTAGGGTTTGATATTAAATTATGCTTATAGATTCTAGCTCTAGTGTTTATTCTTTCTTGAATGAGGCACCATTGAAAGAAAATAACTCTTGGGGGCAGTTTACACTTCCAAATTCTTGCAAAACTAAAAGATCTCCCAGCAGAGTTGGGGAACTGATATAAGGATACAATAGTAAAACCTTTAGAAGAGGATAAAGCCCAAGTATAACAATTAGAGGAATCAGATAAGCGAGTATGGCGAAGCGAATTGGACACAACGAGAAGGTCAAGTAAAATAGGAATATCAAAGATAGAGGAAGGGGAAAGATTAAAGGGGCCAGATGACAAGACAATAGCAACGGAGTTAAACAAATGATTGGCAGAAGAGAAAAGAGCAGGGAAAAATACAGTTAAAGGAAGCTCATTATGCCAAATGTCAAGCCAAAAGAGACATGAAGAACCATTGCCAAATTTGACATGAAACAAGATTTTGATTCGAGGTAAAGATGAAATAACACCAAACCAAAAAGGAGAAGGTTTGTAAGAAAGAGGGAAATGCAAAACAAAGTGGGGTTAGATGAATAATGATGAGAAAGGATCCATTTTTTTTCAAAAAAAAGAACCAGGGGAAATTAGGCACCATATTTATTTTGAGAGTAATGTTGTGTTGAAATTTGAAAGGTCAACAATGCCTAAACCTCCCTATTTTCTATGTAAGTGTATTGTTTTCCAATTAACAAGTCTCTTGACGTTACTGACATTCCACAAGAAGGAACTTCTGATTGAATCAATTTTGTTAATCACCCATTTAGATAACTTATGGAAAGACATCCAATAAGTAGGGATTGCAGAAAGCCCTGATTTACAAGAACAATGCGTCCAGCATGAGATAAAGAGTTGGCCTTCCATGAAGATAGTCTTGATTCAATCTTGTGAATGAGAGGATACCAATCATTTTTCAATAGTTTCGAGGGTCTAAGGGGGATTCCAAGGTAATCAATGGGAAAGTGTTCAATGGGGCAGTTAAGGAGAGAAGAAATTGCAGGACCCAAGTGATCAGAATTACCCAACGTAATGATTGAACTTTTGGAAAATTTTATGGAAAGGCCAGAGACCAATTCAAAAACATACAATAGGACCTTGAGACAACGAATGTGATTGGGATCAGGTGAGGAAAAGATGATGGTATCATCAACAAAATACAAGTTGGAGATTGAAATTGTTGAATTTGGGAGAAGAATACCATCAAGAATATTATTAGCTATGGCTTTCTTCATCATATGATTAAAGACATCAGCTATAAGAACAAATATGAGTAGGGATAATGGATCTCCTTGTCTAAGTCCTCTGGATGATTTGATTAAACCGCCTGAACTACCATTGATTGTGATGGATGAGAAGCTTGTATTCAAAATATTTTCTATCCAGTTGCACCAACTAAGTGGGAAACCTCTATGTTTCATCATCTTCATAATGAAATCCCAATTGACAGAATCAAAAGCTTTGAAAAAAAAAATCCAATTTCAAAAGAACTCCAGGGGTTGAAGTGTTATGGCAGAAGGAAATAACCTCTTGTTTTGATACAATGCAATCTAGAATGTTTCGGCCATGGATGAAAGCAGATTGGTCAGGACCAATAAGGGGAGAGATGATAGATTGGAGACAATTGGCAAGTACTTTGGTAATGATTTTGAAGGAAGTATTAAGCAAGCTGATAAGGCAGAAAGCTGAAAGAGAGTTAGCACCAACAAATTTAGGAATTAGGACAATGTTAGCATAGTTTAGCCTGGAGATATAATTAGGGTTTTCATAGAATTCCATGCACATTTCAATGATATCGTGTTTAATGAAGGAACAAAAATGCTTAAAAAAGGATGGCCCAAAACCAACAGGCCCAGTAGCCTTATCATCGTTCATTTCTTTAACTGCGGCCCAAATCTCGTTTCATAAAATGGCTGGTCAATAGGAAGTGAGGAGGGGTTAGGGTGTAAATAATGCCAGTCGATAGTTGGCAATAGAGGAGGAGAAATACCAAGGATTGAGCAATAGTAGCTTGTAAAAAGCCGGAGAATATCAGACTGGTCAGTAATCGATTGATTATTATGCATGATTTCAGAGATGATGGAAGATATCTTCCTACCATTGGCTAAACGATGAAAGTAAGCTGTATTTCGATCACCTTCATCAATCCATTTAGCTTTTGATCTTTGCTTCCATCCAATTTCTTCTTGTTTAAAGAGTCTATCGAATTCATTTTGTAGATTTTCAAAGAATTTCTTTCATCATTATTCATGGGACAAAATTCTTCAGCGATATTGAGGTCAAGGATCGCGTCCTGAATATCAGAGATGCATGATCAAATAGATCCCTAAATGTATTTGGCCCAAGGTTATATTAATTTCCTCAATGATCTCAGTTTTAAAACAATACGATGGGCTGCAGATTGGGCCTGAACAGGTTGGGCCCAAACTGTTTTGACAAAATATAAAAAGGATGGTTCAAGAAGCCAAAAATGCTCAAATTTGAAGGGGCAATTGGATATATTAATTGAGCCAGTATCTAGTAAAATGGGAAAATGATAGATATAATGGTGGCTTGTCCATGAACCATTGATAAAGGGAATTGATACTCCTATACTGTATTGAAAAGAAAGCGATCAAGCTTAACAAGAGTAGGTTCAGATCTATGGCTGGACCAAGTAAATGAATGGTTGCTAATTAGGGGGTCAATTAGACCACAATCAAAGATGAATGTATTAAAAGCTTCAGAGTCTGCTGATATATTGTCAGTATTTCTTTCAAACACTGTTCTTGTGGTATTAAAATCCCCACCAATGACCTATGGTCCTGTAAATTGGTTTGCAAGATGCTTACAATGTTCCCAAAGATTTGTTCTTTACTGCGGGTTTTGAGGACCATAAATGTTTGAAAAGAAATAGATGGTTTCCTAAGCAATGTGTTTGAGGGCAACATGTAAGGAAGGTTGAGTTGAGAAAGATTGATGAAGGGACCAAATAGATTCATTCCATAATGTTATGAGACCCCCCTTTTTTCAATGCCATTAACATAGATCCATCCAGTTAAGAAGGATCCACCGATAAGTGTGAAGTGATAATTGGTGGGATCAACTAATTTGGTTTCTTGAAACATTAAAATATCTAAGTTAATCGAGGATAAAACAAGATTAATTACATGGCATTTTGAGTGGTCGCCCAATCCACGTACATTCCACGTGACTAATTTCATTGGTGTTTGTTAATACGCTCTTGTTCTAATGCATGCATGGCATCATAATGTGAGTCACATAAACTCACACCCATGCAACCAGCAATTCTCTTATTTAAACATTTATTGGATGACGAAAAAACAACAGGGGTTAGAAAGCTCCCAGAGGTGTTGCGATTGTTGTGTCTGGTGCTTTGGCGAACTAAGATTGGTGAAAGCAACTAAGGCCAATCCTTATCATCCATCCATTGTTGTTGCGGTGGAGGTTGAGGAGGAGGAATATCAATTGGTGGAATGGATTGGATGGGGAGAACAACGAAATTGAATGGTAGAGGATAAATGTCCGATGGAAAGGGGATGAGTTGGTTCAGAGGCACATTTGGATTATCATCCATCACTTGGTCAATTTCAATAGGATCTGGTTGGTTGACTTCATGGCTTTCAAAATCAAGAGGGTTAGGGTTAGGATAAGTATTGAACACATTTTCATGGAAAATTGGTGGAAGAGGGGGGAGCATGGCTGCTTCGTTGATCATAGCATCAAATATTTCTTTAGTGCTCATTGGCGAGTGATTTTCATGCATGCATGGAACAATCTGTTCTTCTTCATTGCCCAAGAACATTGTTTCGGGCCTTATGCCAGGATAAGAGTGGCTACTTCGTTTCACTTTGATAATGTGGGTCTTATTATTGAAGTGAGCAGCAAAAGAGCTTGTTGCACCAATGCCTTTGAAAAATTGAATTTTGACTATAAACTAACGATGATCCATATGGCACCAATCACAATCATCAAAGGCCAAGACTCTTCCCATGGGCTTTAGTATCTCTGCCACCGCATCTTCATTATGCTTTAGGAATTCAGGTATACCTTCAATTTTATCCCAGGATTCAGCCTCTAGAGCTAGTTCTGGCTCACTTGTGTTATCATCCCAAGCATCCAAACTGATTACAGCTCCAGATTTAGTTAAAATCTTTAAGTAAAAGAGCATGGTCATGTGTTAGGTATGTAGGGCAGTAAACAAGGAAGGAATTGTTGCTAACCATCGTCATTGGCCAGCAATCATATTCCAGAGTCTTTTGCAGTACGTAATGGAGAGATTCAATGCTCCATTTGCTATTGAGGACAGTAGCCATGATGATTTGGTAGAATCCACCATTTGGTAGTGATTAGAAGCTACAGGTTTTGAGGAGAAAGGGGGTGGAGAATGATGATTAATGACTGTTTTAGGGCTGTTATTTGAAATGTTATTGTAACTATGATGACAGGTGCCTTTTCGAGGAGATAGGTGGTGTGATGGCACTGCGTTTTGAGCAGATTTTCTAGGGACCCAGTGTACTTTCATGTCATTATTCCTACCACCTTGATGTTGTGCAGAAGTCGAAGCATTTGGGAGTTTATTTTTGTTTGGACAACATGGAGCTGCATGACAAAAATAACCACAATAATAACATATTGTTGGTTCCCTACAAATTTTTGTCACGTGTCCGTTACATGCACATCGCAAGCAACATTTTACATTTTTCAAAAAATTGGCTATTTGAAAAATGGATTTGAAAATTGATAATGGGTTTCTGGGTCTCTTTGGTGGTTGTTTAGGTGGCGCAACAGGCGGAGGGGTTCTGGCCACTTAGGCATAGGACCTAACCTGATTAGACAGAGAAGGAGGAGGAGGCTCAGTTGGCAAATCGGAAAGAGCAGAGAAATGATTCGAAGAAGCTGGAGGGAGAGAAAGATTATGCTTAGAACAGACAGATGGATGAGGATGACCATAATCAGAAAAAATTGACTGATTAGATACGATGAGACTGAATGAAGCGCGGGAGGAGCAGGACGAGGAGAAAGGGGGGAAACGAAGAGGAGATCGAGAACGATAAGATGAAGAAGAGGACGACAATGATGAACGAGGAAGCAGAAAAGGTTTGTATTTGTCTAGAATGTGAACAAGAAGAGGAGGAAGAGAAGGTATGAACGAGAAACTAGGACGAGCAGAGAAGGTTTGTATGCTATTCCTTGTTGTTTTGAAAGAATTGCATTCAGACACTATCTCACTTAGGTCCATGTTAGGGACGCTATTAGAAACTTCAACTGCATTTTCTTCAGATTTATTTTTCTTAGGTAGTTTGCGACATTCTACTACTTCTTGTCCCTTCATTCCCCAACTATAACATGGTTCTTAAGCCCATTTCTACATTTTCTTTTGTTGGGCTTCACTATCTCGACAAAATTAGCCTTTTTTGTCATGTTTTAAGAACTCTTTTTCTCTGATTCCTTGTAGTCCTCCTCGATCCTCAATCTAACAATAACTTCTTTGATTGTCATCACTTTCTGTTTGAGCTTCAGGTAGTTCTTGAATTCCTTGCATAATGGAGGAAGTTTTTTGAATTGATCAACAACCTAGAAGGGATCACTTAATATTAATCCTTCATCATTAAGTTTTTGGATGATAACATGAAGTTCTTGGATCTATCTAATTATAGTCTTCCCATAAACCATTTCGAAGTGGACGAACTTCTCTGCACTGAACTTCTTCATTCTTTTATATTTTATGTTATTCCTTTTTATCAAAGGCTACTATAATTCTTTGGATGTTGATGTAGTTCAGTAGACATTTGCGGACTATTGTGAAGTCAACTGAGGATGCAAGCCCGAACATCATGAGACAGAATATCATCTTTTGCTGCCATATCTTAAAGTGAACTCCATAGAAATTCTTTGGCCTTTATTCATGAGATATCACCACCAAGGAAACAATTGTTGTAGGCCCAGTCATATTTTTATTGGCACAAGATTTTTTCTTATTTGAGACATCGTCTTCTTCTGTATAAGCAACTAAAAATATTGTATCAAAATCGTTAGTGAAAAAATATGTGACACGGACTACTACAATTGAGCTATAAAAAGTTACAGCAAATGTTTTGCAAAAATCTATGTCTCCTTATGTCATAGAAAACTATTTCAAATAGTTTGCAAAAACTGTGTTTACTTATGCTACAGGAATTTTTTTGGAAAGTTAAAACTATTTGCAAATGTTTTGATAAAATGTTTAAAAGTATCGATAAATAGATAAGTACAATACATTTCAGTTTTTTCGAGTTCAGAATAATCAGTTTCATTTAAAAAATATTGCTCCCTCTTATGGCATAGAATAGGGTTTTCCAAGATAAAATAGATTAGGTTTGCAAAACTGCATTATAATTTGTAGAGGACGACAAACTCAATAGAAGCTATTAAGAACAAAGTATGAGGAAGAAGGAGAAAAACCAAATTCAAAGTTGATTAAAATTTCTGTTATGCATTGCCCTTTTTATAGATATGGGGAGATCGTTTTTGTAATAAACCAAACTTCAGCGGGCTTGAATTTTTCGTAAAATGCTAAAATCTAGGTCCACTAAAACCTGAGTTGGTTGTTTGGTATCTATAAAAAGACAAAGATAAATATACCGGAGCTCAAATAAATATCTCACAATAGAACTGAATAAAACATAATAATAAGTAAATACTTACCATAATAATGACATAGACTAATTTTTTATCAAAAGACAGCTTTCATACCAAAAAGGAGAAAAAACGCGTTTCTTCAGTGGCTCACAAAATGTAGACTAAAGAAACACAAAGCAAATACTCAGTCAAGTCGCAAAACAGAGCATAACTCCAAAAAATAATATACCCTCTAAGGCTCCCTATCCCCCATAAAAACACAAAAACACTAGCGAAGTCACAAGAAATTAAAAAAACCATAGAAACTCAAGACCCCCAAGTCCTACGAAGCCAGACCTAATAAATCGGACTCTAAAACAAAAACTGCCAAAAGCACTCCATCCCTCGCTACCAACCAGACATACCAACCAAGACGCTTCTACAACCAAAACCCAACAATTTAACTCTAAGGATCCACCAAAAAGACACCTAGTCTAAGATGCCTACTATGGAGACTGTCAGCTCCTACACCCAATCTTCAAAGTCAAGCCCAAAACATCTGCCTCGAAGTGTAGCATCTGAAGAAAAAAATGGAGATACACATCTCCAACACTCAACCTATCCCTCTTAAGATGATACAATCCTTGATAAATAGAGAAAGTACATGCCAAAGACGATGAGGAAGGATCAAGGTTGTCTATAAAGTGTTTATCTTGAAAAGCGAAATGGACATCGTCAGTCACTTGAGGAATGATCGAACTCGAAATCGTGGGGAAATCATTAAAAACCTCATTATTGCGGAAACACAACAGATGCCAGCAGATGCGACTAGGAATAAGCCTAAATAGGATGGATCTAAGATCATTTCCATGCAAAAAATCCTTTCCATTGCCCACCAAGAATGAAGGAAGTCAAGCAGGGAAGGGGTATAGCTTTTGAGAAGCAACTAAGTTCCCAAAGTGAAAGCGAACAACAGTAGCACACTCGCTATCCCAAAATAAATGCACGATCGACTCCAAAGAACCATACCAGCAACACTGGCAGCTAGAAACAAGTGGAATGTCAATCCTCATAAGGTTAACATCCAATGGAAGCCCCTCATGGAGGATTTTCCACATAAGAATAAAAACCTTAGGAGAATGTGGATGTCTCAAATGAAAGAGAAATCCGGGTTTCTACATGCTGTAACTCTAGTGGAATCCTAAGCAGGCCCAAGAGAGAAGGGGCCACTATTCTAGACAAAACCTTATCCATGCCTATCAGAAAAAGACTTGACTAACTGCATCTATTTCCATATCTCGCTTGCATAGACAGGGTCCTGGAGAAGTTGGTAGCCAAAAGGCGCCTATACTTAACATAAAGAAATGATACCCAAAGCGAGCCTTTTGAATGAAGTAATCCTAAAGCTTATAATCGTATGTTATGCACACATATTAAGGTTTCCGCAAACTGAGGCCCTCTTCACGCCTGGGGCGACAAATGTTATCCCAGGTTACATGTTGATGTCTCCTTGAACCATCTATACTAACCCCAAAGAAAGACGAGGCCAAAGAGCGGTAGGAATTAAAGAAAGACGAAGTGGGCATTATGGTTGCAAAAACATACAACCCAAGAGAATCATGCACCAACTTGACGAGGGACAATCTCTCAGTCTGGGAGATGAGGGTCGAGTTCCATCTCGAGATCTTCCCCATTTTTTGTCATCAAAGGGTTCAAAAGCACATTGAGCTTACGATCTCTACAAAGAACGATACTTAGATAGGTAAGAGGAAGAAAGGTTACCGAAAAGGCCTCGATCTACGAGACCTTACCAGGGTTCATGGATATGGAGGGAATGAATCAACTCTTCAAAGCATATATCAACTACCCCAAGCATTGTTTGTAGAGATTGAGAAAAGGTAGGAGCCACTGGACGGAGCACCGATGACCATTAAAGAAGATTATGATGTCATCTGTAAAGGACAAAGATGAGATCATAGGATATTTACTAGGGATACTAAAAGGATAAATCTGGCCAACGATCATGAGAGAGTACACCCCACGGACAAGCGTCTCTGCAACAAAAACAAAGAGCATTGGGGAAAGGGGACCTCCTTGTCGCAACCCCTTTCCCGAAGGGAAAAAACCTTTGGCTGCTCTGTTGATTAGAAAAAAGAACTAGTAGTCTGAAATAAGTCCCCAAACAAGATCAACAATTGGCTTAGAAAAGCCAAAGATTCGGAGAAACTGGATGATGAAGAACTAAGACATGCAATCATAAGCTTTAACTATATCAAGCTTGATGACCACATTATAACTATGCATCTTCTGATAAATTTGGGAAATTAACTCTTGGGGAAGGAGGACATTATAGGTGATCAATCGTCCTTTGATAAATCCAACCTAGGAAGAGGAAATAATAGGTTTTAGGATAGGGCGAGTCGGGAAGACAAGATCCTGGAGATGAATTTCTTCGAAAAGTTATAGAGACTAATCGGTCTGAAGTTAGAGAAAGACAGAGGATTCTCCGACTTAGGAATGAGCATAAGATTAGTAGACGTCCAAATCTTGGAAGGAGTCCTGCTAGAGAAGAAGAAATAGATCGCAAGAGAAAATTCTTAACGAATGACCTCCTAAGAACAACGATAAAAGACCCAGTTGAAGCCATATGGGCCACTCGCACTGTCCATGTTAAGCCATAAAACATAAGATTTGATCTTCTCAATAAATGGCTGCAATGATCTGGCGCCTCGTAAGGAAGAACAAGGTGGGGTTATAGGAAAGGAGAAAAAGATTAGAATGGACGGTAGAGGGACATTGCAAGAAAGACCAAAAGTAGGAAATGAAGGTCTCTTTAACCTCAGTCGGCAAAAAAGCCAGAGAAAAGTCAGGACGAAGGATTTGGCAGATAAAAAGAATATTGTTCTTTTTTTACTAATAGTGAAATGAAATAAATTCGAGTTAAAATCTATATCTAGGACCCATTTGATTCTAGCTTTCTAATGAAGAAAGTCATTCTCAATACTCAACTCGGAGTTGAAAGCGATTTGAGCATGGTTTCAATCTGCTTTGTTGGAAGATGAAGAATCGACATCAAAAAGAAGCTTCAGCAAAGATGAAGGCTTCTTCTGCAGAATGATCTTTGTCAAAGATAATCTTAAAAACCTGGATGTTCCAGACCTTAGGACAAGATTTAAGACATTTTACTTTAAGATAGAAAGCAACAATAGGGTTATGTTGAAAGAGACCACAATTCCTTCACCATAGACATAAAGGAGTGGTGAGAAGATCACATGCATTGGAAGCGAAAAGATGTAGTCCTAAAAGATGAAAAGATGGTGCACTTCAGAATCATTGGTGCATGATCTGAGTTAGTGCGATGAAGGTGTTCTAAAAAGAAAGAGAAAGGAAGTCCAAACCACCCCTTTGAAACGAACACCCTATCTAGGTAAGATAAGATATTGCTAGGTCCTTTGGGTGACTACACCAAGTAAAGATGAACCAACAAAAGAGACATGGTGCTCCCCAAATGGATGATGGAGGAGATTAAATTCTCAATGACAGTGTGGTTGATAGAAGAACCACCACATTTCTATGCTTGGCAAGAAACAACATTAAACCTTTACCTCCCCGCACAACAGAAGCTGCAAAGATGTGCATATAAAGAGATAGGATTTACTGCTACAAACATAAATGCTCAATGTGGTCGTATGTGGCATAAACCATAGAGAAAAAAGGGGAAAGGGACAGATGGGAAAGAGAACTCAACTGATAGAAGTTGAGCCAAGTCGAATTTTTAGCATACAAACACGTTTTGACCCAAAGAATCCAAATCTTGTTGACAACGTCGTGAATGCCACCCCTAAAATAGAGAAGAATGGCGATTTCAAATAGCACTTCTGTCCCTATGAAGGATTCTAGCAACACCACCATAAGGATTGATTGTTTCTTAACGTTGCACTTAAGACGTGATAAAAGACTTCATTCCTAATACCCCTAATATTGCAGAACAAACAGTTCTCTAGTACTAAAAAGAAGGAAGGAAAAATAACCCATAGAAGAAACAGGAAGACAAGACGGTCAAATTAGATAGAAAATACAATGAGTGGTCCTAACTGTCTGCTCTTCCGCTGCCAATGAACGAATGTGAATGGCTCAAGGAGTACAAGACAAAATCTTAGCTTTTCTACGAGCATAATAAAAAGAAAAAAAAATCATAACGAGAGGTCATAAACCCCAAAGGAGGCAGGGCAGCAGGTGAGGACGACTCTTTGCCTCTAACAGAAGAAATAACTCCTCGTCAGGATGAAATGTGATTGTCTAAAGACAATAAGAGATGATTCTAGAAAGCTAAATGAACGATCATTTATAACCTGAATCTTGTCCTTGATAAGAAAAGGTAAGGAGTAAAAATAAGAAGGGGTAGGCAGTAAATAAAAGGAGGAGTAGAGCGAAGAGATGTCAAAATGTCAAATGCTGACGTCACACATTGCTGTGTGAACTCCATTAATGTAGTTTTGTCATCAGATTGACGATTCTACATGGAAATGGAAGTCCAACGAGCGAATAGGCACCAAGATCGAGGGAGGCGAAACACCCAACATCCCTCAGATAGAATCGAGCTCACATAAGGAAAGCCAAAGTGGTGGCCGACATATAGCCACCATCAAAAATGATGGCTATATGCCTCTATCCATACCTAAAACCAAAATGAACCACTACAACCAGAGAACCAACCAACCAATAAGAAATAAGTATATATAAAGGCTAAAAACCACTACCAAGTCAATAATTTACTAGAAGTGGTCAAGGGGTACCACCAGGCGATAAAGCTTTATGAACCCAATCTAGAGATGGGTCTATAAAGAAAAGGCCTATAAGAAATAAGTCTGAATGCGCTTTCACCCAACAACAAATCGGAGAATGGCCATCCACCAACAAATCCGATAGGCAACCATGAAAACGGTGAGCATACATAGAAAACCAGCGAAAACTTACACAGAGGGAACCAAACCACCCAAACGAACCACCAAGAGGGAGAAAAACCGAAGACCCAAGAAAAGAAAAACAACGTAAGGGGGGAGGGGATCCCCTAACCATTACATGATCAGCTATTAAAACAAGAGCCACAACACCTACCAGTGGCTAATATACCAACGAAACCAAGGAAAATCAGGAATAAGAAAATATAGCCCCAAACACAACCAAGAATAACAAAAATCTGGAACGGAAACCCTCACCAAGAGTGTAACACCCCGAATTTTTAACAACACTAAAAGAGGATAAATAAAATAATAATTAGTTTAATATTCAGAATTAAGGAAAACGGACTATGCCATCGCATCTATCTCGAAATTCTGGTCAAGATAGACATTTGGTTTGCGTAAAACAGACATCGTATGAAGAAGTTATGAGGGTTTTAAGTTTGTATATGCGCAGAAAGAACATATATACACATATGGGTCACGTATGAGTCAGATATGAGTCAAACCCTATCAAGAACAGTGCGAAAATCAAAAATTCGTCAAGGCGGAAAATTCCTCGCTCTAGGGGGTCGACCCCCTAGAGTGGTGTCGACACCGGGGTCGACCGACCTTAAGGAGTGTTGACATATGGGTCGACCTATCCACAGGGGTGTCAACACCCATAAGGCTGAGGTGGCAATCAGTTTTAGAGGGTTCTGCGGCTATATATATGTGTCCAATTCTCCTATTTCTTCATTGGAAATTATGGGAGCCAAATGTTACTGGTGTGCGAACTGAGACAGGTTCGTTTTCTTCAACAACATACAACATTCAACTTTGCAAATCAAATCCAAAAATTCAAGATCCAATCTCCATATTCTCTAAACCTAACACAGTGAGTTTCTAGTTGCTTTTAGGTTTAAATAAATAAAAGTAAATTGTGAAAGATTATGAATTGGATATGTTGTAAAGTATGAATCTATGCTATTGTTAAATATTATACTATGCCATGATGGATCTACACCTTTAGATCCAATGCAATTGTTGTTATTCTATTATGTTACCTATGTGGATCTTGACTTGTAACTATGTTATGGTGAATGTAAATTTGTTAATTTGGCTAGTTACAACATTGGTTAGATCTAACTCTTTATGTAAATCACCTTTCAACTGTCGTATTGCGATCAACTTAGATATGTTGTAAGTTGGACATGTGAACCCATATTTAGATCTAAACATGCTATTATGTCCTTCTAATGGTGTTAGATCTATTTTAACCTTTAGATCTGAATTATGTGATCTAATCACCTTGTGCTATCATGTTAGATCTAAACCGATTGGATATCTAAACTGCTAATTTAGATATTACTATGCTTATTATAACATCGTAGTTATGTTAGAATCAAATGACTGCTACTAGTTCATCAGTTTCATGTCCACCTTGTTATGATGATAGTCACATGTCCATGCCAGTATGTACGTTTACCTTATCATCATGCTAGTTTATGTTTATGCCAAGATAATCAATTTGGTTATATTCCCATTATTTTTCCTATTAACGTTTATGACTAGGCCATTGACTAGCCTAGGCAAGCTACCAGTTTATGAGTGCACTAGTTAGGAAATGGGGGAAAAGGGTTAATATTGGCATAATTTGAATATGAACATTTTTGGACATATAAATACAATTATTGGGTAAAATGGGCATTAACACGTATAAAGGGAAAGGATTAATTAATTGATTAATTAATTAATAATGGAATGTCTAGTAATTACAATTAGGAATTGTAATTATACTTATGACATGAGGTTAGATTGCACTAGTGGTGGAAGTTTGCCCGGACCCGACCGGCATATCCAGTAGCCACTAATGTTGAACCTAATGTGGGAGGTCTAAGTACACAAATACGAATCGGGATAAGACACGAGGTTAGGCCCAATTGTGGAATAAGTTTGCCCTGCCCGACCGACATATCCAGCATCCACACGTTGTAGGCCTAATGTGGGAGGTCTAGCCCATTATAAACCATAAATGGACATGGTAATGAATTGGACTACTTAACCAAATCTAATCCATAGGGATTGTATGATTATGAACTAAGGTTAGGGTTAAGTAAATTGATGGAATAATGGATGGGTTAAGCAAACCTGGAGGGGGTAGGTAATATTTACATATAGGCCCACAAACTTAACCCGATAAGGTTATGTAATTAAAGACACCTAGTGGTATACATAACCGGAGGAAATAATAAAGTTATGTAATTAAAGACACCTTTTAGGGTAAGCATAACTGGTATAGGGCTATGTAAATAAAGACACCTAGTGGTATACATAGTCAGTGAAAAACCTAGCGGGGGATACAAGACAAAGGGGAGAGCTTGTATCATATGGTGTGGGACCCATTTTAGTCGGTAACACAGAGTAGGTATCAAATAAAGTACTCTGTACTAGGCGGAGGGGGCTACACTTACCGACTAATTGTAAGAGATCCAACGTGGAGGACGGTGTGGGCGACACAAACCGACCGGGCCATGTGCGTGCATGAGCCGAGCAACGGGGGATAAGACGACCGTGACACCAGTAGATATGGGGCTGTGCATATCAGTGAGGGGGTTTCCACTGTAGGACGTGATACATCCTACTGTGGGGCCGGCACAGTGTATCTATGGAGTAGGGAGCCGATCGATTAGGGTACCAACTTATAGTGGAAGGGATCACCTCATTCTTGTTATACTGGTAATAGTGCAGAGTAATAATTAGAGCAGTGTATACACCTTACCCTGTCTACCTTATAACACCTTCCATTTATGTAATGATCTCTGTTATCCACTTTATATGCCTATCATGTTACTTTTTTTATTTACTGGCTAAAAGTAACTAGACTCGCCAGACTTTATGTCTGACCCTTTTGTTTCTCCTTCTTTCTTCCATTTCTCCCCCATGTTCTCAGGGAGGAAACACTCAGGCTTAGTCAGGACTCAGATATCATCTTGCTAGGAGCTACTTCTGAAGTATGGCTCATTTTCTTGTCTCTACTATGGCTTAACTCTTTCAAATGGGGAATTATGCTTTTTATATTCTTATGTACTCTGATGGTGCAAGACAGAAGTTATTTTATTGTAATGGTTTTTGTGACTTATGGTATTATGGACCACGGTATTATGATTTATGTTTGAAATAAAAATTTAAATTTCCGCTGCTATCTTATTTGTATCTGTCTTGTAATTATTCAGTGACTGTTTACTTATAACACTTCACGAAACTTAATGCATTCTCTTAGCGAGTGACATTAACGGACGTGGGGTATCATAGTTTGTATTAGAGCGAGGTTACCGGATTAGATAAAAGTTTTTGAAAATTATTTTCAAAAAGGTTTTAAAAGAAAGCATTTTCATAAAAAAAAGTATGTTTTGAAAAACGTTCCCCAAAAAAGCCATTTGTAGTATCCTTCGATCCTTTATCTAAATTTCTTCCTTTTTCCTTTTCAGCATGTCTGGGGAACAAAACATTCCTAATATCCCAAAGGGCATCACAATACCCAGATGGTTCATAGATATTTGGAGGCCACGGCACCTGCCAAAGGCCAAGGAAATGTTCGTCCCCCAGTGGCACCAGTCGTTCCTCCTCCTCCTTCCCCTCCAAGAGCAAATAACTTCGCCAAGATCTGCAACGACTTCTGTGCTATAGGAAGGAACCTATTCCATGGGAATGAGACATTCATAGAAGTTCGGAATTGGCTCAAGGAGACCGAGGACTTACTCGTAATCTTTGAAGTAGAGGGTAGAGCGAAGGCTCAGTTAGCCGCCTGACTACTGAAGGATGAAGCCTCATTTTGGTGGGAAGTCACTCAAGCCGGACGTCCGGTGGAAACCTAGGAAGATTTTAGACAGAGGTTCGAAATGAAATTTATTTCCCAAGCCGAAAGCAGCATGAAGATGGAGAGATTCTTAGCACTCAAACAAGGAAATTTGACGATAAAAGAGTATGTGAATAAATTCAACCAACTAGCAAGGTTCGGTTTAGAGTTGGTGGATACGCTGCACAAAAGGGCTTTGCGGTATGTTAAAGGGCTGAATGAGACTCTGCATGGTTTATCCATGTATCATATTCCAATGGGGGTTACTTTTGAAAAGCTTGTCCATATGTCCCTAATGCATGAGGAAGACAAGGGAGAAAAGAAGGCTGAGGAGACATCACAAAATAGGAAGGTGTGGCCCAAGACGGGGCAGAAGCAACAACAAAAGAAAGGAGGGAAAAATAATAAAGGAAAGGATAGGAGAAAATGTCACCATTATGGGAAGGAAGGTCATCCGGTTAAAGACTGTAAGCGAAGGAAGAACTCTTGCTACCACTGTGGAGAGGCTGGATACTTTGCTAGAGAGTGCCCGAAGAAACAGGGATCACAGGGACAGGGTCAAAGGACCAGGACTTCTGGAGGGCAGGTGCATGCTCTCGCAATCAGTGCTCCTGATAGAGGTAGAAATTTTTTTGTGGAAGGTTTAGTTTCTCTTTCAAACTATCCTATTAGGAAACTTTTTGATTCTGGTGTCTCACATTCATTTATATCAAATTCTATAGTTGAATCTCTATACTTAATTACTAGTATGGTAGTGGATCCCGTAGTTGTTTCAAATCCCATTGGTGGTTCGGCTCATTTATCTATGATTTGTCGGGGTTAGAAAATATCTGTGTTAGGCGTTGAGTTTGAATGCGATGCGTATGTGCTCGGGTGTATGGGCTATGGGTTGATTCTAGGAATGGATTGGCTTACCACTTATGGTGCCATTCGGATTGTGAGAAGAGGGTTTTTAGGCTTCTGACTTGTCATGGGAGAGCCCTCAAGATTTTGTGTAACCCACAAGGGTCGGTTATGCTTAGTTTCCTAAAGTCTCTTGATGCATCTGTAGACGATTTGCAATCTGTTCCAATAGTCTGAGATTTTTCCGATGTTTTTGATGAGGTTCGGAGTTTACCTCTGAGGCGCGAGATCGATTTTCATATATATATTTGGTAGACAATGCAAAGCCAGTTGCATTGCCAGTGCGCCACATGGCTCTAAGGGAAAGAAGGGAGCCGAGTAAGCAAGTAGGGAACTACTTGAGAAAGGATTTATCAGATGAAGCATATTTGAATGGGGTGCTCCAGTAATATTCGCAAATAAGGCGGATGGTTCGCTTCATTTATGTGTTGATTATAGAGAGCTGAATAAACTCACTAAGAAGAATAGGCACCCGCTTCCGAGGATTGATGATTTATTTGATCAGCTTGTTGGTGCCTCGGTATTTTCCCAGTTAGACTTGGCCACGGGGTTCCATCAGTTGAGGGTGGCTGAGGACAACATAGTTAAGACTGCTTTAGGACTCCAGACGGTTTTTTTGAATGGCCAGTTATGCCGTTTGGGCAGACGAATGCACCCGCCTATTTTGTCGATCTGATGAGTAGGGTGTTTCGGGAGTTCCTAAATAAATTTGTTGTAGTCTTTATCGATGATATTTTGATCTTCTCCAAAAGTAAATAAGAGCATGCCCAACATTTAAGAGAAGTTTTGAAAACTCTCTGTGACCATCAGCTTAAAGCAGAATTCTCCAAATGCCATTTTGGAGAAAAGAGGTGAGATTCTTAGGGCATGTGGTCTCCAAAGAAGGGATAGCTGTAGATCCCGCAAAGTTGTTTGCAGTGCAAGATTGGTAGATTCCTAAAAATGCAATCGAGGTGAGAAGCTTTCTTGGGTTAACAGGTTACTATAGGAAGTTCATTAAGGACTTCGCAAAGATATCAGCCCCATTCACCAGGCTGATGAATAAGAAATTGGCATTTTCGTGGGATATGGACTGTGATGTTGCTTTCCAACGACTGAAGAGGGATTTGACAACACCCCCAGTCTTGACCTTGCCTGACGGGATTAAGGTGTTTTCTTTTTACACTGATGTGTGTAGTACAGGGCTTGGTGCGGTGCTAATGCAAGAAGGGAAAGTAATATGTTATGGGGGTAGACAGTTGAGAGTTCATGAAAAGAACTACCCCACCTATGATCTAGAGCTAGCTGCCATAGTATTTGCGTTAAAGACGTGGTGTCATTTTCTACTTTGAGAGAAGTTCGAGTTATACACCGATCATAAATATCTCAAATATCTGTTCTCGCATAAGGATCTCAATTTAAGGCAACAACAATGGATGGAGTTTCTAGATTCTTATGATTATTGAGGTTTCTTATACCCCTGGCAAGGGTAATGTGGTTGCAGACGAACTAAGTAGGCAGAGGGTGGCCCAAAGTCCCCTGTTTGTGGAAAGAAAGAACTTGAAGTTCATGTTAGCTTTTGATTTTAGACCTTCCATCGATATTTTGCCTGATTTGTTTGCATCCTTGGAGATACGACCGACTCTTATGGACCAGATAGGAGCTTCGCAACAAGGTGACCCATAGATTCTAGACATCATGGATAAGTTCAGAAGAGGGGAGACTTCTAGTCACCTCAGTAGATATGCCATAGATGAAAAGGGGTGGTTGCGACGAGATAGAAGGCTTTGTGTTCCTCAAACTGGAAGCTTGATAAAGGCGATCCTAGAAGAAGCCCACCATTCTAAGATGACCATTTATCCAGGCAGTGGTAAGATGTCCAGGGACAGGCAGAGAGGGTAAACATGATTCTTGAAGATCTTTTGACGCTGTGTTTCCTAGACTTCGGAGGGACTTAGGAAGAGCATCTTCCTTTAGTAGAGTTTGCCTATAATAACAATTATCAAGCTAGCATCGGTATGGCACCCTTCGAAGCATTGTATGGACGACCCTGTAGATCACCAACTTTTTGGTGGGAATCTACATAAAGATTATTATTTGGACCAGATATGGTTAGGGAATCGTCCAAAAAGATTGACCTTATTCGACGGCGGATGTAGACAGCTTAAGATAAGCAAAAATCCTATGCAGGCAAGAGAAGGACTAACCTCGAATTTGAAGTAGGAGACTTGGTTTTTATCAAAGTGTCACCTCTGAGGAATGTGGTTTGATTCGGATCAGTAGGGAAGTTGGCACTTAGGTTTATGGGACCGTTTTCCATAACCAAGAGGATTGGCCAAATGGCCTATAGAGTAAAACTCCCAGACAATCTATCCGACGTTCATGATGTTTTCCATGTTTTTCATCTGCGGAAGTGCCTGCATGACACCGCAGTAATTGTTGAGCCGGGTGTGTTGGAAGAAGTCGAAGTGGAATGGGAGGCGACAGTTAGGTGAGTCCCTACCGGTATTCTGGGATCAGAAGTTAAGAAGCTATGCAATAAGGAGATCAAGTTGCTAAAGGTCAACTGGGACATAACATAGAGGATGCGACTTGGGAGACCGAAAACAAGATTCGTGCTTCGTACCCTTTCCTTTTCGAGGATATGTTCTTGTCCTTTTTCAAAGTTTTATCGGTGCTTGTTTCTATCATTTGAGTACGTCTTATCCATAGTATTTTTTTTCGACCATTAAATAGGAATCCTATGGATGTAAACATGTGTTTGAGACATGTTATGTTTGATGGACGCAAGTGTTTGCTAGTAGTTGCCTGTGGACGCATATACACACACATTAGGCACTAAGATCGGCTCAATCACCTTCATACTGCATATGGATGTGTGTGCATTTTCTTTTCTTTTATGGATGGAAATGGATGAACTGGCATATTGATGTTGCATTTGGATGAATGAATGTGCACACATATAGAACTTAAATGATATAATAGGTTTATTTTCATACATATTGGGTTCATGGCACTAACATACATTATATTATGGAGGTTGAATCAGTAGACCGCCTAATCTTTAGCATTAGTGTTGGGACATATACACACACTATTGCATATATTCATATAAGCATTAGAAGTCTCTAAGGACAATGGAAGCCAGTGGTTGTTGGATGAGTAGATGGATGATGGATGGTAGGATATGCATTGTTCTCAACTTAGAGATTTCGGGGACGAAATCCTTTGAGTAGGGGAGAACGTAACACCCCGAATTTTTAATGACACTAAAAGAGGACAAATTAAATGATAATTAGTTTAATATTCAAAATTAAGGAAAACGGACTGCGCCATCGCTTCCGTCTCGAAATTCTGGTCAAGATAGACATTTGGTTTGCATAAAACGGACACCTTGTGAAGAAGTTATGAGGGATTTTAGTTTGTATACGCGTAGAAAGAACATATATACACATACGAGTCACGTATGAGTCAGATATGAGTCAGACCCTATCCAGAACAGCTCGAAAATAAAAAATTCATCAAGGCGGCAAATTTCCCGCTCTAGGGGGTCGACCCCACTAAAGGGGTGTTGACACCGGGGTCGAGCCCCCATAAGGGGTGTCGACCCCACTAAAGAGGTGGACGCCCCTTAAGGGGTGTCGACCTATTGGTCGACACCCACCCATAAGGGTGTCGACACCCCTAGGGCTGAGGTGGCAGTCGATTTCAGAGGGTTCTACAGCTATATATATGTGTCCAATTCTCCTATTTCTTCATTGGAAATTATGGGAGCCATATGTTACCGGTGTGCGAACTGAGACGGATTCGTTTTCTTTAACAACATACAACATTCAACTTTGCAAATCAAATCCAGAAATTCAAGATCCATTCTCCCTATTCTCTAAACCTAACGTAGTGAGTTCTAGTTGCTCTTAGGTTTAAATAAATAAAAGTAAATTGTGAAAGACTATGAATTTTATATGTTGTAAGCTATGAATCTATGTTATTGTTGAATCTTATACTATGTCATGATAGATCTACACCTTTAGATCCAATGCAATTGTGGTTATTCTATTATGTTACCTATGTGGATCTTGACTTGTAACTATGTAATGGTGAATGTAAATCTGTTAATTTGGACAGTTGCAACATTGGTTAGATCTAACTCTTTATGTAAATCACCTTTCACCTATCATATCGCGATCAACTTAGATATGTTGTAAGTTGGACATATTAACCCATATTTAGATCTAAACAAGTTATTATGTCATTCTAATGGTGTTAGATCTATTTTAACCTCTAGATCTGAATTAGTAATCTAATCACCTTGTGTTATCATGTTAGATCTAAACCAATTGGACATCTAAACTGCTAATTTAGATATTACTATGCTTATTGTGACATCGTAGTTATGTTAGAATCAATTGACTGCCACCAGTTCATCAGTTTTATGTCTACCTTGTTATGATGTTAATTACATGTCCATGCCAGTATGTGCATTCACCTTATCATCATGCTAGTTTATGTTTATGCCAAGACAATCACTTTGGTTATATTTCCATTATTTTCCCTATTAACGTTTATGACTAGGCTATTGACTAGCCTAGGCATGCCACCAGTTTATGAGTGCGCTAATTAGGAAACAGGAGAAAAAGGGTTAATATTGGCATAATTTGAATATAACATTTTTGGACATATAATTCAAATTATTGGGTAAAATGGGCATTAACTCGTATAAAGGGTAAGGATTAATTAATTGATTAATTAATTAATAACGGAATGTCTAGTATTTACAATTAGGAATTGTAATTGTACTTATGACACGAGGTTAGGTTGCATTAGTGGTGGAAGTCTGCCCGGACCCGACCGGCATATCCAACAGCCACTAATGTTGAACCTAATGTGGGAGATCTAAGTATGCCAATATGAATCCGGCTAAGACACGAGGTTAGGCCCAACTGTGGAATAAGTTTGCCCGGACCCGACCGGCATATCCAACATCCACTTGTTGTACGCCTAATGTAGGAGGTCTAGCCCATTATAAACCATAAATGGACATGGTAATGAATTGGACTACTTAACCAAATCTAATCCATAGGGATTGTATGATTATGAACTAAGGTTAGGGTTAAGTAAACCGATTGGAATAGTGGAAGGGTTTATTGGGGGGGTGGGGGGGGGGGGGGTAATATTTACATGTAGGCCCACAAACTTAACTCGATAAGGTTATGTAATTAAAGACACCTAGTGGTATACATAACCGGAGGAAATAATAAAGTTATGTAATTAAAGACACCTTTTTGGTTAAGCATAACTGGTATAGGGCTATGTAATTAAAGACATCTAGTGGTATACATAGTCGGTGAAAAGCTTAGTAGGGGATACATGACAAAGGAGAGAGCTTGTACATATGGTGTGGGACCCATTTCAGTTGGTAACCCGGAGTAGGTATCTAATAAAGTACTCTGTACTAGGCGGAGGGAGGCAAATTTAATGACTAATTGTAAGATATCCAAACGTGGAGGACGGTGCGGGCGGCGCAAACCGGCCGGGCCATGTGCGTGCATGAGCCAGGCAGAGGGGGATAAGATGACCGTGATACCAGTAGATATGGGGCTGTGCATATCAATGAGGGGTTGCCACTGTAGGACGTGATACATCCTACCGTGGGGCCGACACAAAGTATTTACGGAGTAGGGAGTTGATTTATTAGGGTGAACATATGCCCTAAGTCTACCAACTTATAGTGGAAGGGATCACCTCACTTTGGTTATACTAGTAATAGTGCAGAGTAATCATTAGCTCAGCGTATACACCTTACCCTGTCTACCTTGTCACACCTGCCATTTATGTCATGATCTCTCTTATCCAATTTATATGCCTGTCATGTTACTTTTATTTATGTACTGGCTAAATGTAACTAGACTCGCCAGACTTTATGTCTGACCCTTTTATTTCTCCTTCTTTCTTCCGTCCCCCCCCCCCTCAGGTTCTCAGGGAGGAAACACTCAGGCTTAGTCAGGACTCAGATATCATCTTGCTAGGAGCTACTTTTGAAGTATGGCTCAAGTTCTTGTCTCTACTATGCTTAACTCTTTCAATTGGGGAATTATGCCTTTTATATTCTTATGTACTCTGATGGTGCAAGACAGAAGTTATTTTATTGTAATGGTTTTTGTGACTTATGGTATTGTGGACCACGGTATTATGATTTATGTTTGAAATAAAAATTTAAATTTTCGCTGTTATCTTATTTATGAGAGGAGATAACAAATGGTGATTTGTTAGAGAGAAGAGATAACAAATCACCATTTGTTATCTCTTCTCTCTAAGAGATAACAAATCACCATTTGTTATCTCTTCCTAGAGAGAGAAGAGTAGAGAGAAGAGATAACAAATCACCATTTGTTATCTCTTCTCTCTCTATCTTGTAATTATTCTGTGTCTGTTTACCTATAATGCTTCACGAAACTTAACGCATTCCCTTAGTGAGTGACATTAACGGACATGGGGTGTAACAAAGAGAATTGCACTCCAATAAAGGCATAAAATGGGATCTAGCAATAATGCAATTAAACAAAGGAAAAGAGCATACCTAATTTGGAAGAATGAATGGAATAGGAAGGCGATGTTCGCCCGAGACATGACACACACCGCCAAGCTCACACAGATTCACATATGCCTAGAATTTGCTGGATAAACTGGCTACATTTGATGGCTTGAACTAGCCCTCTTCTTCAACCTATTTGAGTCGCTTAGAGGTCACTAGATGTCGGAAGTTGTAACTCCTAAACCATACACAGCATTGCTGAGGAAAACAAGATGAATCACTAGCTGAATCAACTGGTGGAATAGAAAAGGCCCATTTCCACAACTAGATCTATCTAAGAAAGACTGTTGAATGTATCAAGGGGTACAGTGCATGGGAGTATGCATCGCCACTTACAGCCACCAAGTCGACAACCGCACAAGGCCGTGAGTGTAAAGAAGAGAGATAACCAAGACCACGTGTGGAGGTCGATGATGACCATGACCTAAACAAACATGCCTCTGCACTGAAGCAGGAGGACCAAGGATCGACCACTCAATCAAACCAGACGAGTAACATGAAATCGTTTTTGGGAGAAACCAAATAGGCTTTAAAAAATCCCATAACCAACATCATTTTGAATGGGAGCGGTGGAGCTAATTAGAGAAACATCCAAGCAATCGAAATTGGGCATCATACAAGATCGCTCAACACGAGCTTGGAAGAAAATCTCCGGTGAGAAAACATGCAAGGCCATTGAGACGATAGGGAATTCCGCTCAATCCGAATCGATCGCTAAACCAACCAAGACCGTTTGAAACCCCTGATTGTTTTGAGAACACGACAAATTGGAATGCAAACCGAAGAACATTTCATTGTTAATTACAACAATTCCCATCAGAATACAAGAATATACAGAGTATGAATAAATATTACACAGAAAATATCAGAGATTTAAATACATAGTAGCAGAAAAAATATACAAAACACAACTGAAAGTAATACATGGATACAGAGCTTTCCGAGTATTGTTCCAGCTATAAACCAGGATCCTGTGAATATAGATCTGCAAAACCACAACTACTAGCTGCCCTTGTGGAAAATAGGGCACCCATAGTTTAGGTTAAAACAATAAACTCCAGGTCAGTCATGTGACTGGTGTGAGAACTAAAACAGTTATTAATATTTATTTTAAAGTTAGGTAAATTAAGGGACCACGCTGTATAACACGGAACGAGTTTCCTCCCAAGAATACCAGTACATAAAACAACAGCGCAGTGCTAAATAAAGAAAAATGAAGCTATAATAAGACCCAGGTCCCATCACACAATGCAACGCAAGCCGGAGGCTAGGGTTTTTACCTTATAATAGCCAAAGAATGCTTGATACGCTAAAAACAAATCATTTGATACTATTATAAGTGCATAGTGTATAAAACAATTTCAATCATAAGTATCAATCATAGACGACATGAGTGCCCCATCCCACTATGTCGCCATACTAGGCTCTACAAATAAAACCGCAAAGTCACGTATTGGAAGTTGGATTTCCATCTGTGAACTAAGGCAAAAGATAGTCCTTTACCGATTCAAGACTGTCTAGCCCGAGCCTCAGGATCAGAGCTCGAATGACCCTTGGATCATTAGGGCCGATCCACCGATGTGGATTAAAATGCCTGAACACTGCGTTTCCCCGCCCTTTGGGGCGTAAATGAGCCAAATGACTCCATCGGCTCCACACAGTCACCGATATATCTGAGACGCCTCGCAACAGTAACAACCACACAGGTGAAAATAATATAAATGTCAGGGCTGGTAGGTCACTGACACCACCCTAGCTAGAAGGAAACGCATGCCCTCCCTGAGGTCCTCTCCCGTTTCTGGTTCACAACCGGGGTGTGAGGCTCGCGAATCAACGCTACACAAAGCTATACCACATAGGCCGTGCTTTGATCATCAACCACAAAACTTTGTTTTTCAACAAAAGCCTTGATCAATTGCCACTTAGGCATGCCACACAGGCAATTCACTCCATGTGATTGATATCCATCAATATATAACCTGTGAGCTCGTATGTCTCAGAGAAGGGCGTTAAGCAAGAGAATAAATTCTCCGCCGCCAAATAGATATATATTTAATAGAAATCAATCACATAGAATAAAATCCAATGTCAGATACACAGTCCATATACAAGTTCGTTCTGGGTCTGAACGAAACCGGAGGCACCTTGTACCTCGCATATCCATCGATCTCCAAGTACGTCTGGACGATCACCAACTGATTCCCTCCTCTTGGGTGTACAGCCCAATCAAGATCATCAGTAATCACCCAAACGATGTGAAGACCTCCGGTCTTCGACCACTGTCTTCATCCTCGACACCACGTCGAATCAGTTATTCAGAATGGGATAAACCCGGTCTTTCTGAATAACTCACATATATAATAAACAAGTGTGACGCAAACACAACATACGCCTCATTCCAATTTAGAATATTCTTTTATTCAAATATTCTTATACTTTGGGAAAGGTTCCCATTAATTTTATCAAAGATAAATTCTTTAAATTTATTCTTTAATCTTCTTTTGAATATCAATTCAAATTAGTCGGGATTAGCGAACCACTCTGAAGTAATCATTTATTTTATTTTCCAATCCCAACCTATTCATCCCATGAATTAAAACTGGTAATACTTCATATCTAACACCATGGTGTTATCGGTAAATTCAATTACCATTTCACATTCAAATCTAATTAAAGATTTAACTATCGTCTGGAGCAAAACTGGTGATACCCCATTCTCGATCACTTCAATCTAATTAAAGATTCATTAAAACTCCACTCGGTTTTAATCTTCCCAATAATCACTATCAATGATTATTTAACTTGGGAAAACACATCCTGTCTTTAACTGGGTTAAAGAACCAATGTCATTTAAAACACGGTTCACAATAAAACCCAAAATCACATTACATTAACTATCGGGTTAAAGAACAAGTGTTATTTGAAACACCGTTCACGATAAACCCAAATCACATTTGATATTAAATACAAGGCTCTGAACAGAAAATATATCGGCTTATATTCAATATCAAATTCTACGACCAACAAATATCGTATTGGAAATAACGATATAAATATATCTTTCAAATTCCCATAACAATATCTATATCATCACGAAATCCAACATCGAAATATTCCAAAGACAATTTCGATTCAAATCCATTCCAATTCAATTATTGGAAATTCTGGTTATTTTCAAAACCATTTCAAATCCACTTTATTTATTTCAAAAATAAATGGTTTTTTTTAATTCTAGTTCAAAACCAGTTCATTTCGAAAAAAATCTATTTTTATCATTTCAAATTTGAAAATTTTCATCCCAATTCTTCACAAATCACTTCTTATGATTTTACACAAATTATTACTATTTTTAATAAATTTATCAAGGCCCGTACAGTCGATTTCCATCAACAGCCATCGAACTGCACTTACAGCGACCTTTTCCAAATTTGATTTGAACATAATTGCAAATCCAACCATTAGATTTCAAATCTCTAATATTCGTTAGAAATCTCTTTTCGATACGAACCCAATGGTTCCGGTTTTAGGAGAATCCGACAGTCGAATCTCCCGTAATGCCCACTTGAAGTCAATGGTCGAAATTCGCGAACTGCCGCAGCCGGCGCGTTCTATTTAGGCCATTATATATATAATATATATATTATATATATTTCGTCGATTTCCTTTTAAAACGTATTTTATAAATCGTTTTAAATTCGTTTTCAAAACAATTTTAACTTCATATTCAATTTCTAATCAAAATTGAATATTCCATATCATCGATATATAAATGATAATATTTTCAAAATATTATATTTTGAAATCACTTCTTTTTCTATAATCATTATAAAAATGAATATAATCGATATAAATATCGTTCGCGTCAAAATGGCGCATATCTAACCAACACGGCTTTATATATTTCAATAACTCCGTTATTCTATTCAACAAATGAATATTTTCTTCAACACATGAATATTTATTTTATTCAACACATGAATATATATTTTTATTTAACACATGAATTTATATTTTCTATTCAACACATGAATATTTATTTTTCTATTCAACACATGAATTTATATTTTTCTATTCAACACATGAATTTATATTTCTTATTTTCCAAATTGGAATGAGGCCCAATCAATTACCATATAACGTTTATTACATGGATTCCCTACAACACATGTATATAACAGCAACGATAAATCATCAACCATCATCCAGAGTGCACCACACAACTGCATAGGCATTAAATATAAATAACTAACGCTTACACAGTCTGTCAACCCATCGATTGACATACAGCTAAACAATCGGATTAGTGTACATCAAATATCATCCCAATACCCGTGTGGGGTTTCAAATCAACAAACAAAGATTTTATTTGTGCAGTTGGGCGATGTGTAAAATTTATCATCCCAATCAATATCAGTCAAATCAGTGTATATAAACAAATCGTCCGATTTGTTTATTACCATTTATTTTATATACACGTTAAAAATCATTTTTTTAACTATAAAATATTTTCTACTATAAAATATTTTATTTCATTCCATATCACACAATCAAATTTCACAACATAGAAATCAAACAAACAAGTCATCCATGGTCTGTGGACGATGGGTCTCGAGTGCTACTAAGCACCGTCCGCATCCTAGTATATATTTTTAACTAGAAAACAAGATTTAAAGTGAGAAGTTCTCACCTTTGGGTTCCACTCCTCCATTATCTATATTTGAACAGTATGGATTCTGTTTTGATTACCGTCGGTTCCATCGCAATCTATATCACTCTTCTCACAGTAAAAATCACATTTTTATTATGATGGTCATATTATAAAAATTTCATTTTTACCTCAACTCTTTATATATAAAAATCATATTTTTATATCGCTACTCAAATAATAGAAATGATATTTTTATCTATTCAACATCGCTATAAAAAATCATATTTTTATCTATTCAACATCTTTATAAAAATCATATTTTTATCTATTCAACATCGCTATAAAAATCATATTTTTATCTATTCAACATCGCTATAAAAATCACATTTTTATCTATCTAAAAATCACATCTTTATATTTTAAAAATCCCTCCTTTTTGCTTATAAAGATATAACCTTTTACATATAAAAATATAATCTTTTACATAAAAATTATATTTTTAACTTCCTACCTATATAAAAATTATATTTTTATTCTCTACATCATATAAAAATTATATTTTTATTAATAGAATTAATTTCTTTAATAATAAAAATCGTTTCTTTTCTCCATATATATATAAAAAAGCAAATCTTTATCTTGCTAAAACCATGTTATTTACATTCTTAAAAACAACATTTTCTCCACAAGGTTATTTCCATAAAAGTCATATTTTTATTGAATAAACAACATAAGAAAACATATAAATGAGAAAACCCACTTTAGGGCGCTGACCGGGGAGGGTGGTAGCGGCTGAGGTGTTGGAGGTCGGGGGAGGCAAAGCAAGGCGGCGGAGGCAGGGGAGAATCGGCGGCGGCTGTTAGGGTTTTCAGGGTTCGGGGAGTGGTCTGTCGCGTTAGAGCAGGAGAGGGAGGGAGGGGGTTCAAGGCTACGGCGGTGGAGGAGAAGAGGGGGCCGGCGTGGTGGGAAGTGGCGCGATTCCAATCTGAAGAGGGGGGCGGAAAGCTGAGCGCAATTTCGATTTTGGTTTTTTTTTTTATGTAATATCGGTTTTGAACGATGAGTGAGGGTAGGAAGCGTTGACTAGGTATTTGAGGAATAAGGGCTTGGCCCATTTAAATATTTTATTTTACTTTAAATTCCCAAAAAGCAATTTTTTATTTCAAACACGAAATCGAACCCACTGACTATCGTCCCAAGCTAATTACCCCTATTCCGAACACAATGGGATATGTCTCGTTAGCCAATTCGTCCGTTTCGACTAGTTTTCATTTAAATCGAAATTTAAGTATATATATTCTATTTTAAACGTATGTTTCAATTTACCGGGGCCACATACGGACCCCAAAAATTCCAAAAAAAATTATTTCTAGCTTCGTATTGACGATACGGTCCTAACAAAAATAATTTCGTCAAATTCTGAGACAGTTTGAAAAATGGCCATTTTCTGGTCGATCGAAATTGACTGAAACTATCAAAACACGTTTAAGTTCGCCACGCTCACATATTGCTTCAAAAATTATGAATTTTGAAACCTAGCAATAACTTGACATCACTGGACATATCTCTCAACTTCTAAAGTGAACTTTCAGTTTCTTAACTTCGTTAGAAAGATATCATCAAACAGATTCAAATATTTTTTGTTTCGTCCAATTTCGACTTATATTGAATCCTGTATATTCAATTGAAATTCGAAATCGAATTTTCTAACTACCGCGCCATTTCAGGCTCGTTATATAATTAAAATAAATTTATTCATTTTAACTTCATCAAAAATAAATTTTTCATCATAATTATTTAAAATAATTCATTTTAAATATTCAAAATTCAATAAAATTGCCAAAATAAAAATTTTAAATTAGCTCAGGTTTCCGGGTTATTACAGCCATAATTCCATGAAGAATAACCCAAAAACTACAAATCAGTGATGGATGATGCCATAAATTCCAACAATATCAAAGTCCAAACTAAAATTGAAGTGAAGCTAATATGAACAACAAAACCCGAAACCCGAAAGGCTAAGCACATCGCCTATAAATAGAGCCAACTTACGGGCATGACCCCATAAAAGAACCAACAAAATAAAAGACCAAATCCGAATGAGATAGAGATATACAAAACCCTAACAAAGCTAGTAGGGCCTCAACTAGGGTAGGAAGCATAGTTGAGAACAGAAGAAACAACATCAACAATATTTGAATCGAGAAAGGAAGGAGAACCAACAAAAAAGTAGTTAAAGAAGAAGAATCGCCTATTTGGAGAAAGAGGTGGCTACCATGAACAAAGCCATTTGTTTACGGTAACAATGAAACTGACTAAGCAAGTGTTTCTAAGTCGAAAAATCTTTGTCTCTGTCTAACATGTGGGTTTGTTTCGAAGAAAGGGTCAAAACTAAAGTTCTGATGAATGGAAAATTTGTGCTTTCTAAGAATAACACTACATTTATTGTTCTATCTGTAATTTGCTTTTTATTAGGTTATTTAGAATTATAATACTCTTGCCTCCATGCGCAAGTCATATTATCTACTTTGTAATAGACTAGACCTGATAATATATATGTAGCTATAAGTCTAATATATCTAGGTACTAACCATAATACCCTCCTCGATAGTTTCCATCATCTCTTTGCAAAAGAGTGTTTCTACTACATCTGTAACAGATTCCTCCTTAAATCCTATAATACATATGTTTTGTCATCTACTAAAAATACATGAAACTGCATTTCCATAAGCTCGCTCTAATGCTCGAACATCCATGATATACCTCCCAGTGCATATTGCGAGGTTTTACGTGCAATTGTAGTGTCTACTACCTGAGCTTCACTAACATGGCTTGCCCTTGCACGAAACTCGGTCGGGGATTTTTGTATCTATAAAGGACGACTTCATTTGAACAACAATAAATATATTTATTTGGTCTGTCTCTTCCTCCATGGTTGTTGATTCATGCATCCCCCCTCAACTAGTTGAAAAAACTATCAATACCTAAGTGATTGTGCCCTATAGAAAACAATCTAAACATCCAATTAGAGTTGTCCTCATCCAGTATCGCGTTAGTGAAAAATCATTGGTCAATTGGTTTAGCTCCAGTCTTTCCCGTTCTTACTCTGACTGATGATGGCGGCTATCTAAATGATTACTATTCTTATCTGGTCCTGATCACAAAGCATGCTCCCTGAGTAAAGGAAATTGTTGAATCCCAAAGGTCATCCCTCAGTCTTCTAATTTCTCTTGATATGAATGCAGTTAAGGCATACTCTTTAGTTGGAACCACTATGAACCTGCCTCTGGGTTTGCAATTTTTTTAGGCCTACACCAGACGGCCATCCTAGAGCATCCTCATATCCTATAGAAGTCACACACTTCCTTTAAGTCACACTGAACAACATGTTAGACGTGTTCCTACGGTATTTAAAATGTTTGCGATGGTCTGCTTTGGTTTTCATTCATCCAAACGCCCTTCAAACTGCTCTAAATTCTCCTCACCATTTTATCGCACACTATGTCTAATCTTTCATTATGTGCTTTTCTGACTTTAATATTATTTCATTATAACACTAATCAGAGTTACTTGCCCAGTTCCCTTGAATCTGAGCCTTACTTGCTTATTAACTTTATCATTCACTTACTTTCCCCAATCAGCATTTACTGTTGGAATAGACCACTATTGTTACATGATTATTGAACTTAATCCTGAAACTAAGTTTTATTTATAATTAGACTTTCTTACTTTATTTCACTTTTCTTCTTTTTAATTACTACACTTGTGTTATAATTTTACTCGCAAACATTCATATTTTCCTAGTCCCTTTTTCTTTTTTTTGCCCGATCCTAGATCCGAACGCAGCCTATGACTCAATTCCTAGCCTGAGCCTATAATATTCTACTTTCACAAAAATAGGTACATTCTTTTCTTGCTATCAAGGGTTTAACTTTATTTCTTACTCTTTCTCGATCTTTTAGTTATACTACACTTTCTTATCATCTTTGTAAGTTCTATCTTTAGGAAGTTCTACTTATTGGAAATAGATTAGTTATTGAAAATATACTAAAATTTATCTCCATAGTATAATATAAAACAACCCTATAAAAGGGAATCCACAGTTGCAAGACATTTCTTTAAATTATTTCTAGGCTACTTGATAGTGCAAAATACGGCTGAATCCCTATTTTATACTAGTCCATTTATTTCTTCTTTTATTATTGAAATTACGTTTGCTGCTGTACTTACAAACCAAATTATGGAAATATATATTTTTTCTTAATAAACCAATCTAGGATGTTACTAACTTCCAATTTGATTAGTATAACGAATTCTTAATTTATTCCCTAAATTTGACATAATTACTAAAAAATTACTATAATTGGGTCTATGCCTGTTTTCCTACAACTCTTTTATCTCATCGAGAATTCTATTTGTTCAAGTTTAATTCTAAGCAATTAATTTATGCATAAAATTATAAGTTCCCCAAATGTACACTTTAAATATAGATCAAGTGTAAACAATCCTGACAAAACTATGTCAAATTTAATTATAGTAAGAATTAAACTGTTGCAAATAACTCTAATTAAACTATTCCTAAGTACAACAACAAATTAACTGCTATAAATAATTTGAAATTAAACTATGCTAAATTATAATAGGAATTAAACGATACTATAAACCAATATTAAAATGATATAATTTAAATTCATGCACTCATCATTCTGAGCTTTTTTATTGGTTGCTATAGAACCATCCTCTAATAGGATTATACAAATATATTTAATTTTATAAACTTTTTCCTCATAAAAATTTAGGTCTGATCCATCTCAAAAAGAGTGAATTTTGGAAAGATAAGATTGTGTCGTGAAGAATCAGCTAGGCCTGGAGGTCTATATATGGTGCAGCCTAGTTATCTCAGACTTTTGGGTTTTTCGGTTAAATCCAAGCAAATCACATCACTCAACCATTCAGAACGTGCCACGTCAGATTAAATTGCTAAAACAGTTAATAGAAATCAGCCAAGTCAGCAAAAATAATTAATTAAAGTCACTATTTCGTCTTAGGCAAAATTGCGCCCATGTATTAAGGGTGGTTGGACCGACCCATGCCCGGGTCGACTTGGAGGTTAACACAACTGTATATAATTTTTTTTCTTATTATTTTATAAATCTTCTTTCTTCAATAACTTCATCATTTTAACTCCGATTTCTACAAACTATATATTTAAATTAAATAGAAAATTACCACGAGCGCAATGCTAACATGCTAGAAGCCAAATTCCAACAATTTTACAAATCATTTACTTATTTGATTATTAAAAATGTTAGATGTTAAATTCTTCAATCCTTTAGGAAATTTTGTTGTCGAAATTCGGCAAGGGTAAAACCTCACATAATTTACATCCACCAACTGTTTATCCAATTTCGCAACCATCCATGTATTTTTGCAAAGTGCAATGCATCATAAAAAATTATGAATGCAATGAATTTCTAAATGGTGCCTCCTATATGAATGCTCTTTTCTTTAAAAAAAAAACCATCAAAAATATGATGCATACATCCTAAATATACTTGCAATTTCTAAAAGAATGCAATATTTAAAAAATAAAAATGTATTTTCATTTATTTTTCAACACTCTTATTGAATAAGGCGTAGTTCATCCAATTTTTGCATCCATACTTACCAAATAACTTTAATTTTTTGAATTCAAAAACAAAAATTATGAACTCGATCTCTTATGTTAGAAAAAGGTAGCAAATGGAAAACACAGTATTTTCCACTTCACTCTTTTGCATCATTCCCCCGTACTTGGAACTTGTTTTGTTGTTACTCTTCAAAAATTCCTATTTTCTTTTCCAAGCAAAGTTTACATAAAAAAATTCCTTTTCAATGTCCTTAACCTTAATTTGAAAGAATTTATTTTCTCTTGTTGTTCTCATTTATGGTTGTTATCGCATTTGTTGCTTTCCATATATTTTATTTCTTTCCATATATTTTGTTTGTTTTTCTTTTAGTTAATCATATTTTTGCTTATTTTATTTAAAATACCATATGTCTTTATCCTTTTCTGTAATCATCACAAACACCTAGAAAGAGAATGTCACACTAAACGGTTATGTTTTTCATCAATAAAATAGAATACTACGCAGGAATCAAATCCATACTAAAAGAAAAAGTATCTACTATAATCAACGATGGATAAAAGATACAGTGGCTAAGTGTGGCTATCCACTAGGACAAGAAGGCCTTGGACCATGTCTCTTTTGACATAAAAAGGTCCTACTCACTGAATCAAGACATCTTAGGCACTCCTCCTTCGATCTACCACTCTCTACAAACTCATACCGTATACTCATTAGTCCTTGAGCGATCTACTGCTGTAAATAGGCCATCTTCAATTACGCATAGATAATATCCAAATTTCATTAGGTAACTATTCCAATATCTTAATCGATCTTAATCTATCGATCCTTACTTCACAACTAAGTAACATTGTATTCTTGGGCCTAGTCCTTACCCTATCATAAAGTGAGACAACATGTTGAGCTTTTTATTTCTTCAAGAAGTGCTATAAAGGATTTACATTAATTAACCCATGTCATAATTTTATTCCCAAGCTCCCAAACTTACCCTTACAATTCATTTCCTCTCCATTTTAATTATATAGATTTTAGGTCTTTCCTTTAAAATTCAATCTTTTTACCATTGTACTACTTATTTATATGGGAGCTCAATTCTCATGTGAATTAACAAATATTTTTCACTTAACTTATATCCTTTGCTAAATCTGTATTTATGTGCAATCACTTCTTCTCTGCCTTTTGCTACATAAATTATGCATGTTTTAAAATTACCTGTAACTTTTCTCCATTTAAACTGTGACCACTTGGAAGACATCCTTTTCAAATTTCCTTTTTCTGAATCCTTCGACACTATTCCAAAACTTTTAAGTGTTGACCATTTCTCGCTTTATTTCTTAATTCCTCTCTTAATATTTTCTACAATTTCTACTTAAATTTTATGGTCTAATCACATACAAAATAATTCATCAAGGCTCTTCTTTGTGTTCCAAGCACACTATTGGAATTGGTTACTACCGTTAGCTTTACCGTTATGCTAATATCAATCTTTAGTTCTCTAAAAATTTTCTTCTCGAAATCTTTCCTAAATGTTAAAAATTAGGGGATATAGGATAGATTACTTCTGTTTTTTCACTATAGTTTCTTCTTTTCAAAAGACTATGTACTTTAGTAAATTGAGGCTACTTATCTACACATTTCTTTTTCAAGAGGAATTATTGAGATCAAGTATCTATGGATCTTTCCTAAAGAGAAATTTTGTGTTTTTTTGCATAAAGTACAAGAAAACTTTATTATTTTAATATTTTTCATATTTTTGTTGAAATAGATATTGGAAAATATAGTGCTTCACCGATATTTTGTGCATCACTTTTACTGTGCATTTCCTTATTACTTTAAGAAAATACATTTACTTTCAAACTTATTGATTCATAAAATCTTATCGTACAATTATTCTTTTTCCAATGAATAAAAGTGTGTCATAACTCAACCTCTACGAAAGCTCCTATATATTCTCTCATACTAAATCTATGTAGATATTTTAAGGATTTAATTATTCCAACTCTTTCCAATTTACCATAATATATTTTCCTAGAATTACCTTAAAAATTTCTAGCATCTTTTTGAGCTTATTTTGTCTATCCCCATGCAACGCATTTGTTTCTGTATATTTTTCAAGACAAATTTACAATATCAAATTATTTTAATAGAACTCTTTAGATTTAAAATATTAAATTTTTGGAAACTTGTAAACCTATATATTTAAAACTCGAAAACTATCTCTAAAACATTTCCTTTTCAAGGTCTTAATAGTTCTAATTATCTTAATTTTTAACTCTACAGTCCTTAATTCTATCTTTCAGAGCTCGTTTTCTCCAACAATGGGGAATATGTTTTATTTCGTTTCTCTATCACCTTCAACTATCTTCTTCCTTCGACTCTTCCCTCCTTTCTACACTTCCTCTTCTACCTAGCATTTCCTACCATTGGGAATCAGGCCTCTATGCACCCTTTCAGTTCGCTCGCTTCTGAATCACCAGATCTACTTTTTTTCCCTTCGTTATTCTCGGCTTCTCCTCTGTTTTATCACAATTAACTGCTTACTTGTCTTCCAGTGGAGTCCTCTCACCTTTCTTCAGCGCCAAATGTGTTCCATCGGCTATTTCATTTTGCGAATTCGTCAACACCTTTCTTCTTGAGTTGTGTTGTTGTCTTTTGTAACCATTATCACAAATGAAAGGAAGACTTCTTTTGGAGCTATGGATCGATTTTTCGATGTTGTTTGTGGTATTTTTTCTAGATCTGACTTTCTACTTTTGGTTTTTTGTGTTATTTTTTGTTAGGTTGCAGTTTGTGTGGTTTCCGCTGATGGTGTGAATATTGGTGTGAGTGTTCGTCTTCTGTTAGACTGAAACACCCCACCTCCGTTAAGGTCACTCACAAAGGGAATGCCTTAACTTTGGTGGAGCATTTTATGTAAAAGATGCAGATAAATTACAAGACAGACAAATAAAGCAGCGGAAAATAAAGTCATTTTATAAACAATATGGTTCAATCAAGCTTTTACAACAGTTGTCTCAATCATACTTAAAAGTAATACATAGAACTTTTGTCTTGATCTAAAAACTTCCAAATATAAGTGAAGCATAAAAACAACAATGATATTCCCCAATAAAGCATGAACCAGCCATAGCAGTGGAAGAGAGATTCCAAAGCAATACATTGACTATCTTCGAGCTTGGAAAGAAAACTGAGCTAAGTGGTAACATTTCCTCCCTGTGAACCGGGGGAGGGGGGGGACCGAAGAAAAGAGGTGAAACAAAAATAGGTCAGACATAAGTCTGGTAAGTCCAGTGACTTTAAGCATATAAACAGGAAAAAGCATCATGACATGAATAAACTGAATATAAGACAATACCGTGATAACAAGGATAACAAGATAACACAGGATAGGCATAAGGTATGATAAGGCAAGATAAACTGAATGCGCTTCTACTCTTTCTCTACTTCGCTGCTACTTTGTTATTCTGATTTCTATATCTATCTCTGCACCACCTAACTAGTGTCCCAATTAGTAATCTACATAAAATGATAACGTAATCCCAATCCCCGTAATTGTGGTAGCCTTCAGGTGTACATCTATCGTGACGATTCCACCTCAATCTGCCTAATTGCCATGAACATGTTAGATGTGCCCTTACTACCCTATCTTTGCTTGCATTAATGTTCCATGTGTCTGTGTCAATCGGCTCTCTCTTGCGTGTAGATACCCTGTGCTGGTCCCACCATAAGGTGTATCAATCCTTATGATAGCAACCCGACACGATTCAAGATGCACAGTGTATAACTACTAGTACCCAGTGCCTGCTTTTTCCCACTCCGGAGTACGTGCACGCCCGTAAACTGTCGGAACCTACACTGACGTACCCCTTGCCATTGTTTTGACCGCTTATAATCAGCCCAGTAATCGTGTCGCACCCTGCCTAGTTTCAGGGTACCATGATACATCTATGTGGGTTACTGCTGAAAAGGGTCCCCGTTACTAGGGTTTCCTGCTGGTTAAGTTTGTGGGCCTATAAATACAAATATTACCCACCTACACGAGATGCACTTAACCCTCGCACCGATTCTAGCATGTTTTCTTAATGGTTAAGTTTGTGGGCCTATATTTACTAATATTACCCACCTACACGAGATGTACTTAACCCTCCCATCGATTCAAGCATGTTTATTTAACGGTTAAGTTTATGGGCCTATATTTACTAACATTACCTACCAACCCGATATGCAGTTAACCCCCCCGCACATTATGTCATATTGGTTAAGTATTGTCCATTCATGTTAACTTAACCCACCCATTCATCGTGTCATGTTGGTTAAGCATTTCTTATTAACTTAACCCCGTTCGTTCATCAAGTTAAATTGGTTAAGTGATTTCCTATTAACTTAACCCCACGTGTTCATCATGTTGTATTGGTTAAGTGTCATCAATCAATTCAAGTTAACTTAACTCACCTACTTGTCATGTTACTTTGGTTAAGTGTTGCCTTCTTGTGTCAACTTAACCCTACCACAAACAAAGTTATATTGGTTAAGTGTTGCCCTCTTGTTTTAACTTAACCTTACCACAAATCAAATTATATTGGTTAAGTGTTTCTTATTACTTAACCCTAACATTCATCATGCTATACTGGTTAAGTGTTTTCTATTAACTTAACCCTAGTCATTTATTATATTGGTTAAGTGTTCCTATGAACTTGACCCTAGTCATTCATCTTGTTCATTAGTATTAATCGATTTATCAATGCACCATCCTCTCACATTAGATATGTGTTGTTGCGGTTACTGGATGTGCCGGGCGGTTCCGGGCAGTTTTACACCACAACTCAATCTAACCTCGGGTTTTTCTTGGTCATGATGCACTAACCTCTCACATTAGATAGGTGTTGTTGTGGTTACTGGATATGTCGGGCGGTTCTGGGTAGTTTTACACCACAACTCAATCTAACCTCGGGCTAGGCACATTCGTCTTTTTACTAATTTACATATTTACAGTTTATATGTAAATTATTCACAATTGTTGTCAATTTCATATTATGCCACATTTTCCATAAATGTCCAAGTCTAGTTTTATATGCTAATTATTCCAACCAGTCATATTCCAATTCTCAAGTTATGCCCAACAAAACTAATTGCAAGTTATGGCCCCCAAGTTCAATTTCGAGTTATCACTCAAAATAAACTACACCTAATCTTCCCAAGTTTGCAATAATAGTCACGCCCCAATATTCCAATATACATTATGCTTGGCGTCTTAACCAATGGTTATGCCCAATCCAGATTAATATTCCAATTTACCGTTTGCGCCAAATCTAGATTTAATATTTCCATTTACCCCAAGTTCGCAACAAAGACAACTATGCCCCAAATCATAAGTTACAAAGTTATGTTCCACCATTACCAAATAGACTATCCCCCAATACCACCACGCACGTACAATAAATTTCAGTCTAGATTCGAAGTTAATCTAGATTCATAAAATAAAGGGGACAAAAGAGGAACATAAACGAGAGTAGGCATAAAACAGGCATTGAAATGGTAGATCTGTCAAATATTAAGGACCTAAGAGGATTACAGATCTGTTAGAGTTGGGGTATAACAAAGATAGATCTGAAACAAAATGACATAAATAACCTTATAGACATATAGATCTGATATAAATAACATTATGAATCAAAAAGGATTATATATCAGATGTCCAACAAAGTTAGGCATGATTGAATAATAACTTCCTAGGCATGTAAATCATTGATTCAATAGAAAGATAGGAACTAATTTGAAAGATTTGTATTATGGACTTAGATCCATTACAGTACATGCCAAAATCACTATTAGGTGTTTAAATCTGAAATTAACTTGGACTTATATGTTTACAGTTCGATTTACGCCCCAAATCCCAAGTTATATGTCCAATATACTTTTTGCCTCAAATCTCAAGTCATATGTCCAAAACTTTATGCCTCAAATCTCAAGTCATATGTTCGATACACTTTATGTTTTGAATACAACATGTGTTATGTCCTCAAATCAGTTACAACTCAATTATGCCCAATTATACACAATTTAATACTTTTCCCAAATTTTAGCGCTAATCATGTCCAAATCATATTTTATGCCCAATTTTATTTCCAACGTGCGTTCATCTCTTCTGAGATCTGGCTCAGGCTTGCAGTAGCCTGGCTGTAAAACAAAAAGGGAAGAAGGAAAGAAGAGACAAAGAATGGACATAATATTATCAAATGAGATAGATCCAAAGGATATAGAAAGACAGATAGAAATAGGCATAATCTCAGATCCAGGTTTATTACAATGTCAGAATCACAATTAACTTTTATTTATGAAAGTAACGTGAACTTACAAATTACTGAACGGTCTTGATTTCTGGGATCTGTATTCTGAAACTGAATAGCTCTCCCTTGAAGTAGACTATTTGTTCTTCTAATTTAGATTTGATTTGATTCTTAGAAAATAGTTGGTTAAGTCGTTGAATTAGCCTTTGAATCTCTACTTGAATTCTAAACTTGATTTCTACGAAGGACTTGAGCATCATAACCCCGTCTTAGATTTATTTTGATATGAATTAGGGTAGAGTATAGGCAAAAATGAAGTTATCTAGAGAAAACTGTAGCCTTAAGGGTGTTTATATGGCATAGGGATCAACAAATCTGGTCAGAACGGGCGTCCAAATGCAGAAAAATGAATCTGTCCTCGGATCTGGAAATGGGGGGAGATCGACCCCCAGGTCGACCACCTGGTCGACCTGTCTGACCCAGGTCGACCCCCTAGTCGACCTGGGTCCTGGGCGGGAAATTTATCGCCCAGCCCGGGTGTGTGATTTGAATTTCGGTTTTCAAACCTGAGCTGTTTTATTTAAACCCCTGAAGATTCTGAATGTCATAATTTCTTCATACGGAGTCCGATTTATGCAAACTCAGACTCTATCTCAAGCAGAATTCTAAGACGAACGCAATGGCGTAACCCGTTTCCGTTAAATTCTTCTCTTAAAATTTATGTATTCTTTAATTTGGTCTTTGAAGTTCACAGAAAATACGGGGTGTTACATTCTTCCCACCTTAAAGGATTTCGTCCCCGAAATCTTCAAGTTAAGAAGAATGCATATCCTGCCATCCAATATCCATCTACTCAACCATTCAATCACAGGCATCCATTGTCCTTAAAAAGGTATCTAATGCTTTCATGATCATATGCATAGTGTGTGTACATGTCCTTAGCTAATGCAAAATCAGGCGGTCTACTGAGTCAGTTGACCTCCTCAATGCGAATTATGTCAGTGCCATGAGTTCATCATGTATGCAATTATTACTAATCGTACTTTATAACTTCTACATGAGTGCACAATCATTCATCAAAATGCAACATTCATATGATAACACACCAAGTTTCAATTCATATATATAAAAATTCACTCATGCATATGCAATATGAAAGTGACTGAGCCGATCTAGTGCCTAATGTGTGTATATGCATCCACGAGCAACCACTTGCAACCACTTGCATCTACCAAACATAACATGCATCAAACACATGTTTACATCCATTGGCTTCTACCTAAGGATCGAAGATAGGACCGAGAGGATATACTTAAAAGATAAAGACTAGCATGCAAATAAATATTATAGCAAAAGAGGAATCAAGGATATACCCTAAAAAAAAGGTATGATGCGCGTATCTAGTCTTCAGCCTTCTAAGTCGCCTATTCTTGAGCTTTACTCCACTATACCTTAACTAATTTAACTTCGCAATTGCGAAGCTTCTTGACCTCCATTTCCAAAACCAACTAGTAAAGATAGGACCTCGCTCACTTATTATGCTAGAGGGTATCCAATGTAGTCGAATTATCTTTCCAAGATAAATAGATGTTAACCATGATACCAAGTGTATATACTTAGATGATTAGAGGTCTATCCTCTACTTAGCTTATCCATCATGTCACAAATCTGAGGGTCTAAAGCTAAAGGTTGCTATGTACTTTTTACCTCTCTTAAGGTCAGTCTTACTTAGGGCACCTGCCACAACCATTTATTTCTCATGCAAACCATCCTAGTCGAACTCGACATCCCTCAAGTCAAGCCCCAAGGTCCTAAACCAATATCAGACAAGCACCTAAGGAATACCTCCTCCAAATTTGGACGATTTATGTGAGATGATACTAGTAAAACAACTAAATAATTGAGCACTTAACCGACTCTGGCTATCCTCGCCAATTTTCTCTAAAACTATCGTTGATCGCATAACTGGCTTTGCATTGTCAACTAGATATATGTGGAAGTCTGCCTCGAGTTTTAAGGGGAAAACCCCTACCCTAATCAAAAAATCTTGCATACTCATGGACTACTCCAACGGATCGAAAATCGCCAATAGATACATAAAGTGATTCTAGGTAGCTAAGACAAAGTGATCCCTTAGGATCGCATGAAATCTCGAGGGTATTCCCGAGGAAAGTCGAAAGTCTAACTACCCTCCTTTCACAATTACTAGCTAACCAATCCATGCCTAGAATTAACCCATAGCCCATGAAACCAAAACATAAGTATTACACTTAGACTCAATACTTATTATAGCTACTCTCAAATCCTTACAAACCAAAGATAAATGAGCCGAACTACAAATTGGATTTGAGACAATAATAGGATCTTCTACTATACAAGTACTAAGGTGCAGAGACTCAACTATGGAAGCAGATATAAATGAATGTGAAGCGCTAAAATCAAAAAGAGTGCTAACAGGATGACTAAAAAGGAAAACTGAACTCTTTCAACCGAAGCTTTACTACCTCTCTCTCAGGTATGCTAGCGGTGAGAGCATGCACTTGCCCTCTAGAAAATCCTGTCGTTAATTCTTGACCTTGTCCCATTATTCCATAATAAAGATACTTCCTCTTGTCTTAGGTTTTACTATTCTTTAACTTACACCTATTTCTTTTTACCTCCTTGGTGAACCAAGTCTATATCCATGACTTCCTCATCCTTGGGATTTGCTCCTTAGCAAAACTCCCTCAGTCTCATCTTTACTATCCTTGTGTAACACGTTGACAAGTCTCTCAAAATCTTCCTCCATCGCACAAAAAATCCTACAAATCTTGAAAGAAAATTAGCCGCAGGTGAAACTATTGTGGCTATAGATGGAAGTTGGGCACTTCTTCGCCCTTTGACAAATATCGTAGTCTTATCAAGCCTACGAAACCATGTCGCGATGAGGGTACCTCCCAGAAATCCAGGAGCCCCGGCGACTCAGGAAAGAAGGAAACAAGGATTCAAAAAGAGGATCAAAAGATAGTGCATATGGCTTTGGGGAATATGCCTTTAAAACAAAACTTTTCTTTTGAAAATGCTTCTTTTAAAACCGTATTAAAAATAATTTTTCAGATCTTTTATCTGATCCGGTAACCTTCAGCTCTGATACCAAGTGAAACACCCCACCTCCGTTAAGGTCACTCACAAAGGGAATGCCTTAACTTTGGTGGAGTATTTTAGGTAAAAGATGCAGATAAATTACAAGACAGACAAATAAAGCAGCGGAAAATAAAGTCATTTTAAAAACAATATGTTTCAGTCAAGCTTTTACAATAGTTGTCTCAATCATACTTAAAAGTAATACACAAAACTTCTGTCTTAATCTACAAGCTTCCAAATATAAAAGAAGCATAAAAACAACAATGATATTCCCCAATAAAGTATGAACCAGCCATAGCAGTGGAAGAGAGAGTCCAAAGCAACGCATCGACTATCTTCGAGCTTAGAAAGAAAACTGAGCTAAGTGATAACATTTCCTCCCTGTGAACCTGGGGAGGAATGGAAGAAAAAAAGGCGAAACAAAACTAGGTCAGACATAAGTCTGGTAAGTCCAGTGACTTTCAGCATATAAATAGGAAAAAGCATCATGACATGAATAAACTGAATATAAGACAATACCGTGATAACAGAGATAACAAGATAACACAGGATAAGCATAAGGTATGATAAGGCAAGATAAACTGAATATGCTTCTACTCTTTCTCTACTTCGCTACTACTTTGTTATTCTGATTTCTATATCTATCTCTGCACCACCTAACTAGTGTCCCAACTAGTAATCTATATAAAATGATAATGTGATCCCAATCCCTGTAATTGTGGTAGCCTTCAGGTGTACATCTATCATGAGGATTCCACCTCAATCTGCCTAATTGCCATGAACATGTTAGATGTACCCTTACTATCCTATCGATCGGCTCTTTACTTGCATTAATGTTCCATGTGTCTGTGTCAATCGGCCCTCTCTTGCGTGTAGATACCCTGTGCTGGTCCCACCATAAGGTGTATCAATCCTTATGATAGCAACCCGACACGATTCAAGATGCACAGTGTATAACTACTGGTACCCAGTGCCTGCTTTTTCCCACTCCGGAGTACATGCACGCCTGTAAACCGTCGGAACCTACACTGACGTACCCCCTGCCGCTGTTTTGACCGCTTATAATCAGCCCAGTAATCGTGCCCCATCCTGCCTAGTTTCAGGGTACCATGATACATCTATGTGGGTTACTGCTGAAATGGGTCCCTGTTACTAAGGTTTCCTGCTGGTTAAGTTTATGGGTCTGTATATACAAATATTACCCACCTACACGAGATGTACTTAACCCTCCCACCGATTCTAGCATGTTTTCTTAACGATTAAGTTTGTGGACCTATATGTACTATTATTACCCACCTACACGAGATGTACTTAACCCTCCCATCGATTCAAGCATGTTTATTTAACGGTTATGTTTGTGGGCCTATATTTACTAATATTGCCCACCAACCCGATATGTACTTAACCCTCCCGCACATTATGTCATATTGGTTAAGTGTTGTCCGTTCATGTTAACTTAACCCACCCATTCATCGTGTCATGTTGGTTAAGTGTTTCTTATTAACTTAACCCCATTCGTTCATCAAGTTATATTGGTTAAGTGTTTTCCTGTTAACTTAACCCCACGTGTTCATCATGTTGTATTGGTTAAGTGTCATCAATCAATTCAAGTTAACTTAACCCACATACTTGTCATGTTACTTTGGTTAAATGTTGCCTTCTTGTGTCAACTTAACCCTACCACAAACCAAGTTATTTTGGTTAAGTGTTGCCCTTTTGTTTTAACTTAACCTTACCACAAATCAAGTTATATTGGTTAAGTGTTTCTTATTACTTAACCCTACCGTTCATCATGCTATGCTGGTTAAGTGTTTCCTATTAACTTAACCCTAGTCATTCATGTTATATTGGTTAAGCGTTCCTATGAACTTAACCCTAGTCATTCATCTAGTTCATTAGCATTAATCGATTTATTAATGCACCAACCTCTCACATTAGATATGTGTTGTTGCGGTTACTGGATGTGCCGGGCGGTTTCGGGCAATTTTACACCATAACTCAATCTAACCTCGGGTTTTTCTTGGGCATGATGCACTAACCTCTCACATTAGATAGGTGTTGTTGTGGTTACTGGATGTGTCGGGCGGTGCCGGGCGGTTCCGGGCAGTTTTACACCACAACTCAATCTAACCTCGGGTTAGGCACATTCGTCTTTTCACTAATTTACATATTTACAGTTTATATGTAAATTATTCAAAATTGTTGTCAATTTCAAATTATGCCACATTTTCCATAAATGTCCAAGTCTAGATTTATATGCTAATTATCCCAACCAGTCATATTCCAATTCTCAAGTTATGCCCAACAAAACAAATTGCAAGTTATGGCCCCCAAGTTCAATTTCGAGTTATCACTTAAAATAAACTACACCTAATCTTCCCAAGTTTGCAATAATAGTCATGCCCCAATATTCCAATATACATTATGCTTGGAGTCTTAACCAATGGTTATGCCCAATCCAGATTAATATTCCAATTTACCGTTTGTGCCAAATCTAGATTTAATATTTCCATTTACCCAAGTTCGCAACAAAGACAATTATGCCCTAAATCATAAGTTACAAAATTATGTTCCAGCATTACCAAATAGACTATGCCCCAATACCCCCACGCACGTACAATAAATTTTAGTCTAGATTCGAGGTTAATCTAGATTCATAAAATAAAGGGGACGAAAGAGGAACATAAAGGAGAGTAGGCATAAAACAGGCATTAAAATGGTAGATCTATCAAATATTTTGGACCTAAGAGGATTACAGGTCTGTTAGAGTTGGGCTATAACAAAGATAGATCTGAAACAAATTGACCGAAATAACCTCATAGACATATAGATCTGATATAAATAACATCATGAACCTAAAAGGATTATATATCAGATGTCAAACAAAGCTAGGCATGATTAAATAATAACTTCCTAGGCATGTAAATCATCGATTTAATAGAAAGATAGGAACTAATCTGAAAGATTTGTATTATGGACTTAGATCCATTTCAGTACATGCCAAAATCACTATTAAGTGTTTAAATTTGAAATTAACTTGGACTTACATGTTTACAGTTCGATTTATGCCCCAAATCCCAAGTTATATGTCCAATATACTTTATGCTTCAAATCTCAAGTCATATGTCCAATACTTTATGCCTCGAATCTCAAGTCACATGTTCGATACACTTTATGTTTTGAATACAACATGTGTTATGTCCTCTAATCAGTTACAACTCAATTGTTCCCAATTATACACAATTTATTACTTTTCCCAAATTTTAGCGTTGGTCATGTCCAAATCATATTTTATGCCCAATTTTATTTCCAACGTACGTTCATCTCTTACGAGATCTGGCTCAGGCTCGCAGTAGCCTGGCTATAAAACAAAAAGGGAAGAAGGAAAGAAGAGAGAAAGAATGGACATAATATTATCAAATGAGATAAATCCAAAGGATATAGAAAGACAGATAGAAACAGGCACAATCTCAGATCCAGGTTTATTATAATGTCAGAATCACAATTAACTTTTATTTCTGAAAGTAATGTAAACCTACAAATTATAGAACGGTCTTGAATTCTGGGATCTATATCCTGAAACTGAATAGCTCTCCCTTGAAGTAAACTATTTGTTCTTCTAATTTAGATTTAATTTGATTCTTATAAAATAGTTGTTGAAGTCGTTGAATTAGCCTTTGAATCTCTACTTGAATTCTAAACATGATTTCTACGAAGGACTTGAGCAGTGTAACCCCGTCTTAGATTTATTTTCATATGAATTAGGGTAGAGTATAGGCAAAAATGAAGTTGTCTAGAGAAAACTGTAGCCTTAGGTGTGTTTATATAGCATAGGGATCAACGAATCTGGTTAGAACGGGCGTCCAAATGCAGAAAAATGAATCGGTCCTCGGATCTGGAAATGGGTGGGAGGTCGACCCCCTGGTCGACCTGGGTCCTGGGCAGGAAATTTTCCGCCCAGCCCGGGTATGTGATTTGAATTTCGATTTTCAAACCTGAGCTATTTTATTTAAACCCCTGAAACTTCTGAAGGTCATAATTTCTTGATATGGAGTCCGATTTATGCAAACTCAGACTCTATCTCAAGAATAATTCTGAGACGAACGCAATGACGTAACCTATTTCCCTTAATTCTTCTCTTAAAAATTAAGTATTATTTAGTTGGTTCTTTGACGTTCACAGAAAATACGGGGTGTTACATAGACGCTTGAGGCTGTTGTTTCTTTATGGTCTTGCAGTTGGTGGTTTTGGTGATTGTGGCAATGTAGGTGTATTTCTTTCTGATTTTTTGGTAGTTTTTCTTTAACCATTTAAGAGTTGGTGGGTTCGGTAGTGAGATTTACAGGTGATTTATTCTGTGTATGTCACCTGCCAGTGCTAGTGTGTTGTGGTTATTCTGGTGGTTGTTGGTGCTTGTTGCTGGTCATGTTATCTTGGTTCCTTTGAGATTCTCGAATGCATGTAGTGAGTAAGGAGGAACTTGAGTTTGGTTGCGCCTTGTGAGATTTTCTGGTCTGTTGTTGTGCCAGCTGGAGAGAAGATTCATTACTACTGGAGCTGAATGTAGTTTCCGGTACAACATCAGATTCTGGTAGTGACTGATTGCTCTTTGGCTAAGTTCTTTAGCTATTGGTGTGTGTGATAGCTTTGGCTACTTGTGATTGAGTCAGTGTTGTATATTTGGGACATTTTCATTGCTAAATTTGTATATTTGTGACTGCCTCGGTATTTTGAATGTTAGTGTGTAATTTTTTTTTTGCTTCCATAGATAGTTTCTCACCCTGAGTGGCGTATCTTCTAGGTCAATGTTTGTTGCAGATAATCAACTTAACTATCTTTTGTTTTATCACGTACTCATTATTTGTTTTAACGGGAAAAGTGTTACGGATCACTTTAAAAACCGGTTGGCCTTGCTAAAAAATATATATTTCAAATTAGTAAATTTCTAAAAGCTGTAAACTAAAAAAAAACTTCCAGAATTCTTTTTCTCTATGTCTATTTTCCCAAGTTCTTTTAAAAGTTTAATTATGGGGCTAAGTACACAACATATTCGTAATTTTTGTTCCCAAATCCTAGGCACGAAATTATTTTATTTCATGAAATTCTCTTATACACAAATCCCTCCGCAACTATGTTTGAAATGAAATCTGAATCTAGCATTATCTTTGCACTAAGTATTTATATATTCCTAATCATTTTCCTTCTTAATCTTTCTTATATTGTAAAGCTCCATTGCCTAACCAACTAATCTAAACTATAGAAATTCTCAGATATTAATACATGGAATTCTTCTTTTCATTTCAAAACTTCTTGTACAATATATTCTAACCATTCAAGGGCCTACTGTTCTTAAATTTCCATGACATTATCTTAGTGTAGAAAACTGATATTCCTACTTTTTCCATATCTTATCTATCTTTCCAAGTGGGTTTCTCCTTGGAACAAGGTATATATATAATTTAATATATTTATATTTTTTAAAAATACAAATATGTTTATTCTCCATCTATATAAGAATCCTAAACGTCGCCATGATACCAATGTAACAACCCAAATTTCAAGAGGTTTTAATTTTTTATAAAATGCTAAAATTCATGTCGACTAAAACCTAAGTTGGTTATCAGGTATCTATAAAAAGACAAAGATAAACATATTAAAGCTCCAATAAATATCAAACAATGGAGCTAAATAAAATATGATAGTAAATAAACACTTACATTGACACTGACTAAGTAAGCGTCTCTAAGCTAAAAATCTCTGTCATCTGTCAAACCTACGGGATTGTTATGAGGAGGGGGTCAAAACTAAAGTTCTGGTGAATGGACAAATTATACTTTTTAAAAATAACACACATATACCAATGTATCTTTAGTTTGTTTTTTATTAGGTTATTAGGATTTATAATACTCTCGCCTCCGTGTGTATGTCATAACTATCTACTCCCCAGTAGACCGAACCTAATAAAATATATGTAGTTGTATGCCCGATATTTATAGGTACTACCTATAGTACCCTCCTCAACAGGTCTCCATCATCTCCCTATGAAAAAGTGCTGCTGCTACATTAGTAATGGATTGCTCCATAAATCCTACAATACAGTCGCTTCATCAACTACAAAGAAAACACGAAACAACATCCGCTCGGTTCATTACTCGGAGATGCACACATCACCAAGTGCATACATCGAGGACTTGCACGTAATCATACCATCCACTAGCTGAGCTCTGCAAACAAGTCCTACCCTTATACGAAACTTGGCCGGGGTTTTTGTATATGTAAAGGACAGCTTCGTTAAGCCAACAACACATATATTCTATTCGGTCTATCTTTTTCTACGTGGCTATGGCTCCAAGCATCCCCGCTTAACAAGTTTAAAAACTTATTAAAAGCAAAGTGATCCTGTCTAACAACAAACACTTTAAATGTCCAATTGGCGTTGTCTCTCAACCAATGTCCTAATAGTGAAATACCCTTGGCATATTGATTTATCTCCAGTCTTTCCCCTTCTCGCCCTAACGGACGATATCAGGTATCTGAATGATTACTATCCTTATTGGCCTAACCACAAAGACCACTTCCTGAGCCGAGGCAATCGTCGCATCCTAAAGTCACCCATCAATCTTCTATCTGCCCTCGATATGAATGCAGTCAAAGCATACTCTTCAAATGGAATCACTACAGACTTCATTCCGAGGGTGTAGCTTCATTGAGCCTATCCGGGGGGCCATCATAGAGTATCCACATGTTCCATAGAAGTCTCACACTTCCTTCCAGCCCCGCTGAGCAACATGTTGAACATGCTTCCACTATTTTAAATGTTTGCGATGATATGCTTCGATAGGACCTTCATTCAGACACAATTTACACTACTCTAAACAAACCTCGCTATTTTATTAGATTCTATGTAAAATCTTTCATTATGCTTTAGCTTATTTTTTTATAACACTAATTAGCGTTACTTGCTGAGTTCACTCTAATCTAAGCCTTATTTACTTGATTATTAGCTTTGTCGATCACTTACTTTCCCTAATTAGCGTTTATTGCCTAAATGGACCACTACTATTACATGCTTACTACTTAATATCAGATCTAATTTCTATTTATAATGAGACTTTCTTACTTTTTTCTCTTTTCTTCTTTATATTATAGCCTTCGTGTTACAGTTTTTCTTGCAACATTCAGATTTTCCTAATACCTCTATATTTCTTTTTAGCTGAATCCTATATCTGTGCCCAACTTATAGACTTAGTTCCTAACCCGAGCCTATGGTATTCTACTTTTTCATAATATGTTACATTATTTTTTGGCTATCAATTGTCTAACTTGATTTCTTACCTTTTCTTTTCATAACATCTTTTAGTTATATTACTCTTTTACTTATTGTCTTTGTAAGTTTTATCTTTAGAAGTTATACTTAGTCTGAATTGGTTGACTACTAAAAATATACTAAAATTTATTTCATAGTTTAGTATAAAACAACCCTATAAACAAGAATCTGTAATTGCAAGACATTTCTTTTAATTATTCCTGAGTTATGTACTGGATATTGCAAAATACTACTGAATCCCTATTTCATACTACTCCATTTTTTTTTTTTTTTATTGTTGTGATTACGTTTGCTGCTTTACTTACAAACCGAACTATGGAAATATATCCTTTTTTCTTGACCAACCAATCTAGGTTATTCCTAACTTACAATTTAATTAGTATATTTTAATGTCTGTTCCCAAATTCAACATAATTACTATAAATTTACCACAAATGGGATTATGCTCTAAGGCTACTTCATCTCAATTATATATTCATTCAAGTTTAATTCTAAACAATTAAGCATATAAGTATAAGTTTCCCATGTTTAAATATATATACACTAAAAAATGAAAAATTTAATCACAAAAGAAATTAAACTACTGTAAATAACTACTATTAAACTATTCCTAGTATAAAAGGAGATAAACTACTATAAAACAATTCTAAATTAAACTATGCTAAATTATTACAGGAATTTAATGATACTACATAACACTATTAAAAAGATATAATTTAAATCCACTCTCCTATCGTCCGTAGCTCTGAAGATACTTCCTCTAATAAGATTTTATATGTAACATCCCACAAATTTAGATTGTTTAACTATTTAATAAATTGAATTTAATCCTTGAATTTAAAATGGTTTGAAAATAAATTTTAGGATATTATTAATAAACGATTTAAAATTTATTTCTAATAAATAACAGTTTATGATTAGATGAATGATGATTTATTACAATGGAAACAATTATTTAATTTTGTGGAATTATTAACTTTGAAGTATTATTTATAAAAGGAAATATAGTTGTCGATCGTGAAATAATAACTGTAATACTATTGAAATGGTTGGCGTTAGAAGTTAAATTCAATCTTTAATTTTGTGCAAGAAAATACATATGTTTGTTTAATTTAAGTAAACTTAAATTAAACATTAATAATGGAAGTTTCAACGATTTTAATAATGTACGATTTAAATGGTGCAGTTACTCGAATTATTATATAAAATTTTGCAGTTAAATTTAATTACGAAAATTTGATATTAGGAATACATGCAATTTAATATAACAATGAAGGAATTTTTGTAGTAATGTCCGAAAGTTCGTTTCGTTTGTAATATGGAGAAAATTTTAAATAACTTAGACCATTACCAATAAATTGCATTTAATATAGCAATTGAAACGGTAAACATTTGGATTGAAAACGTCACACCTAGTTTGAACCAGTAATATAAGTCTATGGTTTCTTCGAAATTAATGTCGTCCCTTTCTCTGAATCCGGTCACGTTCATTCGTTTAATAAATGAAATAAAGGAAAGTGAATCATTTGATTTACCTACCATTTTCTCTACGTTCTTTTCTATTCCTTGCAATATTATATATAGTAAAGCAATGTGTCTTTCCTGATCCATTTCAAATCTACTGCCTCTCCCCTCTTTTATCTCTTCTGCCTTTTTCCTCATTAGATTAGATCTAGATCCAAAAAAAAGAATCCAAATTGTTTTCCCAATTCAGAAATAATGGCTCCATCCTCCAAAAAAGTCGATCTGCTTCACCTTCCACTGAAATCGCCTTGACTTTGTCCCATCGCTTCCATCTCGAATGACTCAACGTCCGCCTTCAACACCTAGAGCCACCGCCACTTTGCTCCACCGTAACCTCTTCTAAAAGTCTGAATCCCTCCTGTTGCTCGCAACAGCCACCATGTCACCAAATGGAAGTGTCGCCGCCTATCTCTGCTCACCAACGCCACTACACCGAAGCTCAATTCGATGCTGCCTGATGCACCCATAATGATTGTTGAGTCCTTTTTCTCCACTGACCGATTTTAAGTATCACTTACGATTAAGCTTATTGCAAGTTTACTTCTTTGAGTTTCACTGAGTACAATTAGTTGTGGACTGTTGTTCCATTTGCCTTTGGTTACATGTGTTAAATCCATGTTGAGATTATGCCCTATCCTAGATTGGAGTAGTTGTTGCATCCTGATGTATGCTCTTCCTATTTTCTAGTTTGAATTAGTGGGTTCTTGCATGTCTTGAAATTCTATGCAGTGTTGATTTTTAAGTGTCACTTTGGCATCATATGTTGGCTACCCACTATGTCGTCCTATTAGCACCTACCCACTTTATTTATTTTATTTTATTTGAAGACCAATGCATATATTCATATAAGGTTGCCATGTCCATGCATGGATTCACGCACATTACCACCTCCCTTTGCTTGCCTTATATGCTTTTGCTTATATTCATTTAGTATTGGTTTTAGTGGCCATCTGATGCACTATTAAGCTTGTACACATGAATGGATGTTTGAAATTATCCTGTTCTCTAAAAAAAATGAAATTGGAAAAATGTGTTTGGCTGCAAACATGAATGCATGAAAGTTATGTTCTCCTTTCCTTTTGTGTCCACAAGTAAATAGTGTAAATAAGAGGAAAATATCCGTGCTATTGCTTTGTTGTAATAACACGATTAATAGGGCATATGACTGTTATTAGTGGTAATATGAATAGTTAGATTTTGGAACTTTCAAAATTTGTAATTGGAAAAAAAAATTACCATGGAAGCCACTAAACCTTGTATTCGAATCCCTATGGGCTCCATGCCTTACTGCAAGGCATATGCTAACTGTGTAATGTATACACCTAAGCTTGATCACAATTTGTTCCGCACTCGTAATTTAATCTTGACGGTGCGTTGCATGTATTTGTATTTACTGTTGCTCCCGCCTAGAACTGTATACTTGTAGCCTAGAACTATGTCCTCGTACACACCGTCCTTATGATCACGTATATGTTGTTGGACTCATGATGCTTGGCTTTTGTAACCTATGCTTTGGCACTTATTAAACAGGAATATGTTGTTAAATGCCTTGAATCATTGAAACCAAATTTCATACACATAGGCGCTGCGTGTCCTGCACGTTATTTGTTGTCACATTTCTCATATACACCTGGATCCTTCGGAACTTAGTACATGTATGCTGCCTTATGTGCCCATAATGCTCTGCTTTACCAAGCTATGTTTTGGCAATTTCATGGTCCATTATGCTCGAACCATTTAAATGTTTGTTAGGATTAAACTGATTATATTTGTGTGATTTAGTCGAAGTGTGCTAACTTGAGATAAGTTTAATCCTAACTGGGGTGTTTTGTGTATTTTACATGGGGCACTCGGGTCAGGTCCTAACTATTCCAAATTTAAAGATTTCAGCTCACAAAATGGAGAGGAATGTGAAGATGTGTATGCGTGCGCAAGGCTCGACTGAAATGAAAAACTTTTGTTTATTTTAATATTTATATATTTATTTATGAATCTTCCGGAGTACAAAAATTATGTAAAACTCTGATATGTATAAAAATTTATTCCGCTGCTATTTTCTTCTGTGATTCTGTGTTTATTTTGTTTATAATTGATAAGATAAATAACAATCTATCACCTTGAACGCTCCGAGTTTGTTTATAATTGATGTCGCACCTCTCTCAATGCTAAAATCTGAGTAAGGTTAGCTTTAATGCCCCTGGCATTTACCATGAACCCAAGGAACTTCCCAGATGCAACTCTGAATGAAACTTAAGCGGATTCAACTTCACGCGGAAGGAGATGTAGTGCCCATAAGAAGACACATGTTTCGCCTTCTCTTGACATTCCAAAAAATGATGAAGAAGATAAAGATGTGAGCCAGTCCATCATCAAAACTCCTTCGACCAGACCGGGCAAACTCCCATTTACTTTTGTGTCTGAAATTTGTACTTGATGACATTGTTCCCTGGCTGGCTACTGATTTGAAGCGATCAAAAAAGTAGGATGTTATAGTTGGTATCAGAGCTTTGGTTAACAAAGCTTAGCTTATCAGGTGTAAAAGCTCATTAGAGATAGAGTAGCAATACTCTAGAATGAGTGGAATTGACACAAGAATCACTGTAGAGAGAGCATATTTAAATTATAAACTATTTAAAATTAAATAAATCGTTTTGAAAAGTGGAATTATTTTGAAATACACTGTATAATATGAGTTTTGATTATTACATTGATGTTGAGGTTGGACTGTCAAGTATGTACGGATTTTAATATGCGCCTAGCTAACGTATATACAAAATCTAATATATACTAGATAGATATAGAATCACACTCTAGTCTCTCGAGGATGATTCTAGTGATTGATGCATCGTCATCGGTATTTATTTTCGAGTTTCAAAAGTGGGATGACTACATGATTCCAATTGAACGTCGAGAAATAGTTAAAACTATTTAGATAAATGTTGAAATTGTTTACATAAATCTTAATGAAATGTTTTGATAAGTTAATATGAATTGAAATGGGTAAGTAAATAAAAAACTCATTTTGAGAATTGTTTGTAAAGTATAAATTGAACTTGAAAATGGTATGATAAAATTTGAAATAATTTGAATAGTAATGAATGTTATGAAAATATGATTTTGCCTCTTCGTTTGTGTTTGACTTGCCTTGACCTGCTGTTGTCTTTCGCTTATCGTGCGAACCATTCGTGCTTGATTATTGAAATTGTCAAATTATTATCCTTGAATCTTTGCCTTGCTTGGACGGATCTATGGACAAGATGGATTTGAATTGGTTAACATAAGGTTTCCGTTAAGTTCAATGTTTTTGATGGATTAAAAGAAAATTTTAACTTGTGAAGCATTGATTAAGTGATGAACTTAATAGTTGGAAATTTAAAGGTTGGTCTAAAACAATAATATGGAATGAATGAAAAATTCAAACTTCACATGAAAATTGAAGATGAAAAATTGAATGAGAAATTTGGGTTGTGATCTAATCTGAACACTTGGTTCAAACCGAAATGTTTCCAATTGAAATTTTAGTCAAATTTGAGTTTTATTTCTACATTGAAGTTGATGTTAGCTAAATTTTGTAAAGCACGGAAAATTTAGTCGGATTGGAATATTTCTTAAAAATAGTATTTATTTTATAACTATTATATGTTTTATTATTGTTTTATGTTAACTAAAGTATAACTTTTATCTATCTTATTTAATTATTCTCTACCAAGTCTATTTTGATTTTCAAACTATTTTGTATTAAAATGTATTTAATTTATTCAAACCTATTTGTCAAACCTATTTAATTTACTTAAACTATTTAATATCATAACTTATCTAATTTATTCAAATTCTATTTTTCCTAAAGACTTATTTATTCGAACCTATTTTATTTCAAGCCTACTATTTTAAAACTAATTTGAGATAAATTATTTATTCCTGATCCGAGCAATTTTGTCCAAAGTAATTGAATGTAAAGATTCAACTGAATAATGATATTTTGTGATGTGTAACCTAAATCAAATGTGAATTTTGAAATTTAATTAATTTGTGAATATGAACTAAATTTGAAATGAAATTGAATATTCGAATCGATTGTGAAATCAAAACTAAATTGGTATTGAAATGGAATTCCGTGAAATCTTATATAATGTAATTAGTATAAGAATGATATTTTGAAACGTGATTTGGACAGAAAATCTTATGAAAATTGATATTTATGTAAGTGCGTTATATGCGAAACGTGAAATGAAGCATTATATATATAGTATGTATGTCTGAAATGAAGATATGGAAATATCAATTATAAATGAAACTTACTCCATGGAATTGAGATATCTTACAAATAACTATGTAAGTACATTGAAGTCGAAATTGCGACTTGATAAAAAGGAATTCGTACGAGTTATGTTGAAATTTACTTGTTAAGTTATATGGAAAATGATTTATGAGAGATTTCAAAATATCAAGAATGATTGTTATTCGAACATGAAACAAATCCAAATGGTAAATTCTAAAATGTTACAATTTGGAAATTGATAATCTTATATTTATATAACGTGGAAATGAAATAGTTTTGAAAGCTATGACTATTAAAATATTTGAATTCGGCAAAGATTCGAAATTGAACAATTTGATTCTTATATATATAATTGGAAGTTATATAAGTATGTAGTGAATTTGATATTACTGATCTGACTGAATCCCAATTGGAAAGGAAGAAAAAACTTATGTAAATGGAATTTTATATAAGCTCGATATATGTGATGTACGAAATGAAAAATACTATATGTAGTATTATTTGTTTATAAGTCAAAGATATGGAAAGTACTTTCTATCAAAAATCATGATCCTACACAATAGGGTTGCGTTGGAACTCCGTATGGGGTGTCCATCGGAAATCGCGAACCTACTCAGTAGGGGCTGCATTGGAACTCCACCTGACGGGAGTGTCCATCGGAAATCGGGGTCCTACTTGGTAGGAACATGTACTGGAATCCCACTCGGTGGGTTCACTTTGATTTATCTATATTCACTTGATGTTTCATATCGTAATTCGAGGGGCGAGATGCCTACATTTACAAGCGATTCCACTAGGATAGTGGCGTAACCGCTGCGTAACTGCAATCTATAACCATAATGAAATTCGAGGGGTGAGATGCCTAAGTTACAAGCGATTCCACTGGGATAGTGGCGTAACCGTCGCGTAATTGCGATCTATGGCAACAACCATGGCGAAATTCAATAGGGTGTGATACCTACGGGCATAAGCGATTCTATTAGGATAGTAGCGTAACCACCATGTGTCCGCGATCCATGAGGGAATATATTTTCTATATCTATTTTTAAAAGTTTTTAAGTATTTTCACTAGAAGTTGAAACAAGTATATTGAGCACTTGAAGATTTTAGTCGTGCGTCTGATCAACATATGTCTAAAACTTGTAAGAACAAAAATAAACTTGTTAAGCCTTCGAGTTATAAAGTATTTTGACGTTAACTAACAAATTAATGACATAAAAATTTAACATTGTATCACCTCAACATAGTAAAATAAGAAAGAGATTTTAAATGTTTTGCAAGTTCACAGCTTTGAAATAAATCAAAATACTAATTTTTCGTCTCCAGAAAGAAAAAGAACTAATGGAATGAATATGTAGTTAAACATAAATCATTCTATTTGCATAAATTTTTTGATTTAATTTGAATATAAAATGTTGACTCTAAATAGAATTGTTTGCTCGATTTCCAACATTGAATTTCTAGAAAGAATTTTGATATGAATCTGAAATTCTCTATCATAACTTATTGCTATTCAAGGAGAATAGAAGTTCTTGTCAAGAAGTCGAATTTGAAGTTCGCACTAGAGTGATTGGGTTATCAATACTAATTGGAAGCATAATTTTGTATTTAAACAAGCAATTGAGGTTGATAAGAGAATGAATTATATATCATTAAATTACTAGCTCTCTACTACATTCTTTTTCGATGACGAAAAGTTCTGAGTGAGGGAGAATGTAACATCCCACAAATTTAGATCGTTTAATTATTGAATTAATTGAATTTAATCCTTGAATTTCAAATGGTTTGAAAATAAATTTTAGGATATTATTAATAAACGATTTCAAATTTATTTCTAATAAACAACGATTTATAATTAGACGAATGATGATTTATTAAAATGGAAACAATTATTAAATTTTGTGGAATTATTAACTTTGAAGTATTATTTATATAAGGAAAGATAGTTGTCAATCGTGTAATAATAACCGTAATATTATTGAAATGGTTGGCGTTAGAATTTAAATTCAAACTTTAATTTCGTGCATGAAAATACATATGTTTGTTTAATTTAAGTAAATTTAAATTAAACATTAATAATGGAAGTTTCAACGATTTTAATAATGTACGATTTAAATGGTGCAGTTACTCAAAATATTATATAAAATTTTGCAGTCAAATATAATTACGAAAATTTGGTACTAGGAATACATGCAATTTAATATAACAATGAAGCAATTTTTGTACTAATGTACAAAAGTTTGTTTCGTTTGTAATATATATAAAATTTTAAATAAGTTAGACCGCTACCAATAAATTGCATTTAATATAGCAATTGAAACGGTAAACATTTGGATTGAAAACGTCACACCTATTATAAACCAGTAATATAAGTCTATGGTTTCTTCGAAATTAATGTCGTCCCTTTCTCTGAATCCGGTCACGTTCATTCGTTTAATAAATGAAATAAAGGAAAGTGAATCATTTGATTTACCTACCATTTTCTCTACATTCTTTTCTATTCCTTGCAATATTATATATAGTAAAGCAATGTGTCTTTCCTGATCCATTTCAAATCTGCTGCCTCTCTACTCTTTTATCTCTTCTTCCTTTTTTCTCATTAGATTAAATCCAGATCCCAAAAAAAAAAGAATCCAAATTGTCTTCCTAATTCAGAAATAATGGCTCCATCCTCCAAAAAAATCGATCTGCTTCGCCTTCCACCGAAATCGCCTTGACCTTGTCCCATCGCTTCCTCCTCGAATGATTCAACGTCCACCTTTAACACTTGGAGCCACCACCACTTTGCTCCACCATGGTCCACCTCTTCTAAAAGTCTGAATCCCTCCTGTCGCTCGCAACAGCCACCGTGTCACACAATGGAAGCGCCGCCGCCTATCTCTGCTCACTAACGCCATTACGCCGTAGCTCTGTCCGATGTCGCCTGCTGCACCCATAATGATTACCGAGTCCTTTTTCTCCACTGACCCATTGTAAGTATCACTTACGATTAAGCTTATTGCAAGTTTACTTCTTTGATTTTCACTGGGTAAGATTAGTTGTGGACTACATTTGCCTTTGGTTACATGTGTTAAATCCATGCTGAGATTATGCCCCATCCTAGATTGGAGTAGTTGTTCGATCTGATGTATGCTCTTCCTATATTCTAGTTTGAATTAGTAGGCTCTTGCATGTCTTGAAATTTTATGCAATATTGATTTTAAGTGTCACTTTGGCATCATATGTTGGCTACCCACTCTGTCCACTTATTTTATTTTATTTGAACACCAATGCATATATTCATATAAGGTTGCCATGTCCATGCATGGATTCACGCACATTACCACCTCCCTTTGCTTGCCTTATATGCTTTTGCTTATATTCATTTAGTATTGGCTTTATGGTCTTCTGATGCACTACTAAGCTTGTACAAATGAATGGATGTTTGAAATTATCCTGTTCTCTAAAAAAATGAAATTGGAAAAATGTGTTTGGCTGCAAACATGAATGAATGAAAGTTATGTTCTCCTTTCCTTTTGTGTATAAGTGAATAGTGTAAATAAGAGGAAAATATCTGTGTTGTTGCTTTGTTTTAATAACATGACTAATAGGGCATATGACGGTTGTTAGTGGTAATTTGAACAGTTAGGTTTTGGAACTTTCAAAATTTGTAATTGGAAAAAAAATTACCATGGAAGCCACTAAACCTTGTATTTGAATCCCTATGGGCTCCATGCCTTACTACAAGGCATATGCTAACTGTGTAATGTATACACCTAAGCTTGATCAAAATTTGTTCCGCACTTATAATTTAATCTTGCCGGTGCGTTGCATGTATTTGAATTTACTGTTGCTCCTGCCTAGAACTGTATACTTGTAGCCTGGAACTATGTCCTCATACACACCGTCCTTGTGATCACGTATATGTTTTAGGACTCATGACGTTTAGCTTTTGTAACCTACACTTTGGCACTTATTAAACAGGAATATGTTGTTAGATGCCTTGAATCATTGAAACCAAATTTCATACACATAGGCGCTGCGTGCCCTGCACACTATTTGCTGTCACGTTTCTCATATACACCTGGATCCTTCGGAACCTAGTACATGTATGCTGCCTTATGTGCCGATAATGCTCTGCTTTACCAAACTATGTTTCAGCAATTTCACGGTCCATTATGCTCGAACCATTTAATTGTTTGTTAGGATTAAACTAATTATATTTGTGTGATTAGTCGAAGTATGCTAACTTGAAGTAAGTTTAATCTTGACTCGGGTGTTTTGTGTATTTTGCATCGGACACTTGGGTTAGGTCCTAAGTGTTTCAGATTTAAAGATTTCAGCACAACAATTGGAGATGAACGTGAAGATGTGTATGCGCGCGCAAGGCTCAGCTGAAATGTAAAACTTTTGTTTATTTTAAAATTTATATATTTATTTATGAATCTTCTGCTGTACAAAAATTATGTAGAACTCTGATATGTATAAAAATTTATTCCGTTGCTATTTTCATCTGTGATTCTATGTTTATTTTGTTTAAACTTGGTATGCTAAATAACAATATGTCACTTTGAATGCTCTGAGTTGGTTTAACTACCGATTTGAAGCGGTAAAAAAAAGGATGTTACATTATAAATATTTAAATTTTCAAATCTTTTTCCCATAAAAATTTAGGTCAGGTCTATGTCAAAAAGAGAGAACCTAGAGTGGAAAAGATTGTGTTTTGAGGAATCAGCTATGTTTAGGGGTCTATTTATAGTGCAGTCTAGGGATCCCAAACCGCTGGGTTTTTATATTAGATCCAAGACAACTACATTGATCAACCAATCAAAACATACCACATCAACTTAAATAGCTAAAACAACCAATAGAAATTAGCTAGGTTAGTAAAAATGATTAATTCACGACCATGTTTCATACCTAGGAAAAATTGTGCCAAAGCAATAAGAAGGATCGACCCGATCTATGCCCTGGTCGACCTAGTGTTCAACCACATACATTTTTCTTCTTTTTTTCTTATGATTTCCTGAATCTTGTTTTTGCAATAACTTCGGTGTTTTAACTCTGATTTTTACGAACTATATATAAAAATTACCCAGATGCAATGGTACAGCAAGTTTGAAAACTTATTTTATTATTAAAAATGCAGAGTGTTACATATCCCACCCTTTAGAAAATTTCATCCCTAAAATTCAACAAGGGTAAACCTATGTAATTCCTCGCACAATTTACACCTATCATGTGTACATCCAATTTTGCAATCATTCATGTACATGTGCAGTCCAATACATCATAAAAATTATGAATGCAAAGACTTTTTAGGCAGTACCTCCTATACGAATGATTTTTTCTTTAAAAAAAGTTCTTAAAAATATGATGTATATATCCGAAATGTACTTGCGATTTCTAAATGATTGCAATATTTCGAAAACCATAATATCATTTCATCCAGTTTTTCCCACATCCATATTGAATATGGGGATAATTCATTTATTTTTTGCTACCAAAACAACTTTAAGTTTTTGAATTTTAGATAAAAATAATTTTCCGAACTCTATTCTTATGTTAGAAAATGGAAAACTCCGTATTTTCCATTTCACTCTTACGAACCTTTCCCCTATACATGGAACTTTTTTGTTATAACTACTCTTTAAAATTTCCTATTTTTTTTCCAAGCACAGTTTATGTATGAAGATTTTCTTTTCAAATTCCCTAAACTTATTTAGAAGAATTTACTTCTCTTGTTGTTCATATTTATTGCAGTAGTCATCTTTGTTGCTTTCTATAAATTTTATATGTTTTCCTTTTAGTTATTCATTTTTTTACTTCCATTTTTATTTTATTTACAATTTATTTTCTTTGATCATCATAAACACCTAAAAAGACAATGTCACACTAAAGATTCTGTTTCTCGGTAATAAAACAGAATACCACATAGGAATGCAAACCCATACAAAAGAAAACAGGCTCTACTACAATCAATATTGGGTAAAAGGTACAGCGGTTAAACGTCGTTGTCCGCTAGGACTAGAAGGATTAGGACCATGTCTACCGTGATATATAAAGGTCCTAGTCATTGAATCTCGGCGCTCCTTCCTTCCATCTACCACTCTCTACAAACTCATGTTATCTACCTGCTTGTTCTTGAACCATCTACTGTTGTAACAGGGCTATCTCCAATTGCACATGGATAACATCCTGAAACTCATAGGCTAACTGTCCCAATATCTTGAAAAATTGAATCTAACGATCTTTACTTCACTATGAAGTAACACCATATTTTTAGGCTTAGTTCTTACTCTACCATAAAAAGAGACAATATGTTGAACTTTCAATTTCCTCAGGATGTACTGAAAAAGGACTTCCATTAATTATAACCTATAACATAATTTTATATACAAAACTCCCAAATTTGTACTTATAGTTCATTTCCTCTTTATTTCAACTATGTTGGTCTTAGGCCCTTCCTTGAAAATTTAATACTTTTACCATTTATATTACTGATTTACATAGGAGCACAATTCTCATGCGAGTTAACAAATATTTTTTGCTTAACTTGTATCCTTTATTAAATCTGTATTTATGCGAAATCACTCCCTCTCTAACTTTTCCCGTATAAATTATAAGTTTTAAGATTACCTTTAATTTTTATTTATTAAAACAGTAACCACTTGGAAGTCATCCTTCCCAGATTTCCTTTTTTTTAATCCTTTATGATATTCCAAAACTTTTGAATGTGGACCATTTGTCATTTTTACTTCTTAAGTCCTTTCTTAAGGATTTCTATAATTTTTGCTCAAATTTTATAGTATAATCACATATCAAAATAATTTCTCAAAGCTCTACCTATTGCTCCAAACATACTACTGGAATTATTTGCTACCATTAGCTTTATCACGATATAAATACCCATCTTTAATTTTCTAAAATTTGTCTTCTCAAAAGATAAAAAATGAAGACAGTAGGATTGATTACTTCTATTCATTCACTATGGTTTCTTCTTTTCAAAGGGTTGTGCACTTTATTTAGTTGGGTCTACTTATCTACACTTTTCTTTTTCAAGAGGAACTATTAAGATCAAATTTCTATGAATCTTTCCTAAAGAAAACTTTTGTGCTCTGCATAAAGAAATAAGAAAACTTTATTGTTTTTAATATTTTTCATCTCATAGTTGAAATAGGTAGTGCAAGATATGGTGCTTTACCTATATTTTGTATGTCTCTTTCACTTTACATTTCCTTGTTACTTCAACAAAACACATATACTTACAAACTTACCGATTCATAAAATCTTATCTTAGAAATATTCTTGTTCCAATGAGTTAAAGTGTGCCATAACCCATTCTTTATGAAAACTCCTATATTTTCTCTCATACTTAATCCACGTAGACATTTTAAGGCTTTAATTATACTACTATAATTCTTCTTCTATAAAGTGCATACTCTATTCCAATTCCTTCATAATTTATCATAGTAGATTTTTTCTAGGATTACCTTAAAAAATTCTAGCATCCCGTTCTGCTTATTTTGTCTATCCCCATGCAACACATACGTTTTTATATATATATATATATATATATTCAAAACAAATATTCTCAATCTTTTTTCCCCAAAATTTATTTTAATGGAACTCTCTGGATTTAAAATATTAAAATTTGGAAAACTTTTAAACATTTAAATTTAAAGCTTGAGAACTCTCTCCAAAGTTTTCTATTCAAGTCCCTAAAGGTTTTAATTACAGGTCTAGACTCAAAGCGGATTCTTAACTTTTATTTCAAAATAGTAATTTTATTTAAGAATGCCTATTTATGTACTGGAACTGCCTCTAGCACAACCAGACACAACATATATATGCCTAATTCATTTGTATTCTTGCTTTTCCATAACTACTTATATCGCTTGACCCCACAACTTGTTTACACACTTTAATTTTGAAGGAAAATATGTAACACCCCATATTTTCTGTTAACATTAAACTAATGAATTTAGGAATAATTAATTTTAAATGTGAGAAACAAGGGAAACGGGTTACGCCATTGTGTTCGTCTCGGAATTCTGGTTGAGATAGAGTCCAAGTTTGCGTAAATTGGACTTCGTATGAAGAGGTTATGACTGTCGGAAGTTTCCAGAAATTCAAATTTAAATTCAAAAACGAATTCAGACTCAGAATCGGGCAGGGTGGGAAAATTCCCGTCTCAGTCCAGGTCGACCAGGGGGTCGACCTTAGTGTCGACCTACCCTATAGGTCGACTTAGGGGTCGACCTACCCCCTTCGGGAAGATTTGAATTAAGCCTAATTCTGAGCTGCTGCTGAGTCATTAGGGCTGAGTTGTCTTTTGGGATGGTTCAAGTTGCTTCTAGGTTGATCGGATGGCCTAAAATTAATCCTAATCTCTATATAAACACATGTAGACTCAAACCCTAAAACCTAATAAAAATTAGAACCATGGTTGTCATGCTGTCACCCTGCAACCTAGAGTAGCCGCCACCAACTAGGATCAAAGAAAAGACTAATCAACTTAATTCAACTCAAGTTTATAACAACAACAACAACAAATTTGTCTACTTCAAAGGCGAGCTAAATCAATTTCAGAACACAGATCCCTGAACTCAAGACCTTCTTTGAGTTGTGAGTTCAATTTCTTTAATAAGATAATTAACAAGTTAATTGGGTTGAGTTATAATTTGGGTTATATGGCTATGTTTGTGAAACACTGGAAAAATGTGATATTTTGTGAATATATGCTCGTTGTTCATTATGACATTTTTTGTTGTGGATTTCTTTGTATATGCTCAATCACCTATGTTCAACTTGATTCATGTTTGACACCATTTTATATATGCTAGTTTCTATGTGAATTGTACACAAGTTTACATGTGAACCAAGTAAAATGACCACATGAAAATTTAGGTAGAAATCGGATTGACATATATATGCAAGTTTACACCTTTTGTGTGACGATCCCAAAACCCCGTGACACGGTGTTAAGGATAATCATTGGAATATAACACATTAATCATCATTAGCAGATCACAGATAATAGCATAAACAGAAAATAGAATAATTTACACACATATGACAGCGGAATCATATAGATAACATCACATCAGAGAAGCACAGTACAGGATACAACTTAGTGCATAATGATACATAATCAGTCACCATCGCCTGAGGCGGAATCATACATAAAGAGTACACAAAAGGAATATCAGTCTACATCGCCAGTGGCGGAATCATAATATAGATACAATAATGGCGGAGAAAATCCAAGTCAGCACGGTGTAGTCAAGCCTCGCCATGAGCCAAAAGGTGCGTCAGAAACCTGTAACTAGGCTGCCCGTGTGAAAATAAGGGCACCCGAGTTTGCAAGGTGAAACAAACTACGAGTCAGTCATGGGACTGGTATGAGAAATCCATTCAACTTATTAACAACAATAATAAGGCAAATCAAAGGACCACGCCACTTTCGCGGAACGGGTTTACTCCAATGAGTGCTCGTGCATGAAATAAAGTAAATGATTAAATCAACGCAATGCTTTTTATAAAATGAAGCCATTATAAGACTCATGTCCCATCACACAATGCAACGCAAGCCGGAGGGTAGAGTTTTTACCTTATAATGGCCAAAGATGCTTCATACGAATAAACAAAAGTGCTTGATATTATTACTAGTGCATATATGTTTCAAAAGCGATTTCAATCATAAATATCAATCATAGGCGGCATAAATGACCCATACCACTATGTCGCCATACTAGTAATACAATCACAACCGCACATATCGTATTGGAAATTGGATTCCTTCATGAGTCGAGGCAAGGGGCAAGCTCCTCTCCGTTCGAGACACTCTAGCAAATGTCCCAGGACCCCACTATGATCCTTGGAATCGGCTGGGCCGGTCCTCTCTTACTTTTGAGGATTAGTTATTCCTGAACACACGTTTCCCGGTCCTTACAGACCTATAATCGAGGCGCCTCGCATTCCAACAACCACACAGGTGAAAAATATATATAATGTCAGGGCTGGTAGGTCACTGACACCACCATAGCTAGAAAGAAACGTCGTGCACTCCCAGCGGTCCGTCTCCCGTTTTTGACTCATACCGATGTGTGAGGCTCACGAATTCACGTTACACACCAAGCTACGTCACACAGACCATGCTTGGATCATCAACCACAAGACTTTGCTTTGCAACAGAAGCCTTGATCACATGCCACTTAGGCGTGCCACACAGGCAATCCACTCCATGCGACTGATTTCTGTCAATACATAACCTCTAAGCTCGTACGTCTCAGAGAAGGGCGTTAAGCAAGAGAATAAATTCTCCGCCGCCAAATAGATATATATTTAACAGAGATCAATCAACACAGAACAAAATCCAATGTCAGACACACAGTCCATTTACAAGTCCGTTCTGGGTCTGAACGAAACCGAAGGCACCAATTCCTCGCATATCCGTACAATCAACAATATGTTTGGACGGCTACTACTTCAATTCCTTCATGGTAGCTACTCCAATCACGAGCATCAGTAGCGCCCATCCATCCAACGTGGAGATCGTCGGTCTTCAGTCGTCTTCGACTCTTCGACTTCTCAACGTCGATCGATTATTTGAAATGAGATAAACTCGGCCTTTTCAAATAACCCACGTATATTTAGATTTTCAAACCAATTAATCACAGGGTTGAATTATTCAACATTCACATTTTAGTTATTTAGTTATAATTTTCACGTCAAATACATTCAACCATCACATATCAAGCAAACACAACAAAATTGGTTTATTTTCACTCTATATCGTCTATAGCACTTAATAACGATATATCGCCATTTTTATTTAATTTAAAACGGCCATATTTAATTAAACGACGTTTCAGGTCGTGTCAATGCACTGGCGCTGCTTTCCACTAATTTTGTTTTACACATATAGGAAAATCTAACCGTTGGATCTTCACAAATTTTACATCATTAGGAAGGTCTTTTCAAAACGAATCCAACGGTTCCAGTTTTAGGAAAATCCGACGGTCGGATCTTCCACACTAACCATTTGAAGTTACGAATTCAATTTACGAACTGCAGCGTCGTTATTCGATTTAATTTAATTATATTTATATATATATATAAATATAATCGTTTCTGGCGCTGTTTTTCACTAATCTTGAATTAAACATTCCAGACAATCCAACCGTCGGATCTTCACAAAGTTGGTGCCGTTGGAAAGATATCTCCTAGGCGAACCCAACGGTTGAGGTTTCGGGAAAATCCAATGGTCGGATCTTCCGCACTAATCATTTGAAATCACGGTTTCAAAATATGAACTGCACGGCCACGTTTCGTTTTAATTATATTTATATTTATATATTTATATAAATATAGTTCATCCAATGATTTCCATATCGTTTTCACTTCAAATATTTTTCTAACACCTTAAAATTTTGGAAAATTTCGCCATAACCTCCCCTGCACCGGGAGCATCGGGAAATCGCAAATAGCGTTCCCGGTCCTTCTAATCTCAAAAAGACAAAGGAAAAGCCAAGCGGCTAGCCAACAGGCTCATAAAATCATCACCCAAACAAAACAGTAAATGTGTACCTATTTGTCGGGCACAAAATTTTATTCCTCTTCTCTAGCCCCTTTTTGCTTTAACCTGTTCAATAGATATGCATGCACATATATACAATTTCTAACATTTATCATTTTCTATTTAACTTCATATTTGATTTGCTTTGGTTTAAAAACACCATTCATTCTAATATCGCATGCATAGGCTAAAATCATATCATTAGCTAGTTAATGTATATTTCAACTCATGCACGTTTATTTGAACAAGTGGATATTCTTAACACTTTATATTTCAAAAGATGATAATTTTGGCGAACTAAAATAGATTTCAACACACGACTATTTTATTTAATTCCTGTGCATGTTAAAATTAATACTTCTATCACAAATATTTATTTCAACGTCCGCATCTCTTTAGCATGTCACACATATGATAAAAATGATATTTTTATCGTTTAAAATATTTATTCAACCAATGTATGGTTTCAACACTTCATAGTTTCAATAAAAATGTAATTTTTATCGTTCAATCTTTTTATTCAACACATGAACCTTTCCACCACACACACTTCTCAACAAATGAGTATTTCCACACATGGACAATTTATTTATGTTGTTCATATTAGAAAGATGGGATTTTTATGATTGAAATTATTTATATAAGGCGAATATTTTTCATACTTCATATATATATAAAAATATGATTTTTATTGTTTATACACTTCATTCATTCACAAATGAATTTTATTTTCACACAACACTTTTCAACACATGAATATTTCCACACATGGACATAGTTTCAATATATGGCTTTAATTTCTATGCATGCAAATAATTTCAACATATGAAAATAATTCTAACACACAAAGATTATTCAAAATTTCGGCAGCATAACGGCAGGGTAGTTAAAACCGGCACCATCCCTAGTACGGCTCCTCGCTCTACCTTAAAACCTCGCGGTTTTTGACAATGGGGATCATGCATCTAATTCGCACGCAGGCGGCATGTTTATATTTATTTCATTTCCACAAACTAATCCTATGTGGTTTCAACCAAATATTTTCCAATCACAAACGGGTATTTTTCAACCACAATCAATTCAATATCAACCACAAACAATCCCAAACAACAATTTGCCGTCAACCAATTTTCACAACAATTTCAACCAATAAATATCGTCCATGGTTTGTGGACGAGGGGGCGTGTGTATATATATATATATATATATATATATATATATATATATATATATATATAGCAATTCGCTTTTATTTCCACACATGTATATATATAACAAGAAATTGAAGAGTGAGAAATTCTCACCAATAGCTATCCAATAACACGACTCTTCCTTTATAGAAATCTTCGCCTATTTCGACTTCTTGTCGCTTTCGTTGCCCGTATTTTCTACATAGGTAAAAATCGAATTTTTACTATGTTATTCAATATATAAAGATCATATTCTAAAAACAAAGATTATATTTTTAATATTCCTATGATGTAAAAATTATATTTTTATTGCTTTAAAAATATAAGAATCATATCTTACTTCTTCGACTTAACAAAAATTCCGTCTTTTCTCTTTTTTAAAAATATGATCTTTATTTTTGCATGTTCAAATCTTTTTCTTTTAAAAGATTAAACCTTTTTTCTATTTCAAAGTTTAAAATAAAATCAGTTTTTATTTCCTTAAAAAAAAATCAGTTTTTAAAAATTCTTTTTCAAATCAGTTTTTGCATCTTAAAAAAAACAGTTTTTGCATCTTTTAAAAAAAATCAGTTTTAAAATTCTTTTTTAAAATCAGTTTTTAAATTCTTATAAATCAGTTTTTAATATTTAAAAAAAATCAGTTTTTAACAAAACAAAAATAAAAATAAAAATAAAATAAACTAAATTCTCACCGATAGCTTGCAAAGTGGAGGGAAGAAGAAGGAGGCGTCGGCGGCTCGTGGTGGTGGTGCTCGGTGCTGTCGGCGGCTTCGAGGCTTCAGGGCAGCGGCTTCGATTTGCGTCGCGAGGGGTTCGAGGTGAGGGCGGGGTCTTCGATAGTGAGGGCGGCGGCTTCGAGGTGAGGGCGGCGTCGAGGTCTTCGTCGTCGGCGATGTCTGGAGGGGGGCGGCGGCTCGATTTAATTTAGGATTTTTTTTTTCTTTTTTTATTTCGTTTCTGGTAAATGAATCGGGGGGGGGGGCCAAGCAGAAGAAAAGGAGGGAAGAATATATTTTTTATTTTTTTATTCCTTTTTATTATTTAATTATTTAATTTTTGCAAAAAGGTTGACTTTTACATACGACCTCGAAACGAGGCCTACCGTCTGTCGTCCATAGTGTTTTACCCCCATTCCGAACACAATGGGATATGTATCGTAAGCTGATTTGATCGTTACAATCAGTTTCCGTTGAAATTACATTTAAATCCTTATATTGAATTTTAAACGTACATTTCAAATTACCGGGGTCACATACTAACTAGAAAAATTCCTGAAAAATATTTTCTAGTTTCGTATTGACGATACGGTCCTAACAAAACTAGTTTCGTCGAAATCTGAGACCGTTTGAAAAATGGCCAATTTCCAGTCGATTAAATTCAACAAAAACTGGTCAAACGCGTTTCCTTTTGCCACGCTCACATATTGATTCGAAAAATTATGAAATTTGAAACCTAGCAATAGTTTGACATCCCGGACTCAACAAAGTGGTTTCGTCGAATTCCGAGGCCATATGAAAAATATCAATTTTCCAGGCCTATATATTCTATATACCGACTCTTCTGAAAATTCATTCGGCCATAACTTTTGATTCCCGTTATGAAACTTCGATTTTTCAGATTCGTTAGAAAGGTATTGACTAACAGACTTAAATATTTTTGGTCTCACTAAAATCCGTTATATTTTCCACCCTGCACAGTCGGTCAAAGTTCGAATTCAAATTTTCAAACTGACTTACTATTTCTAATTCACTAATTTATTGAAATATTCTATTTCAATGGTTCAAATTGCTTTGAAATAATCAATTTAAAAATTTTAAATTGGCTTGTATTTTCCGGGTTATTACAATCTCCCCTACTTAAAACTTTTCGTCCTCGAAAAGGAAACAACAGTAAAGTAGGAAATAAAATGTAAATGCAAAGTATGGTGAAGGTACCTTGCACCGGAGTTAGTCAGAGATATCCACTCTGCATTTGGGGTAAGATTGTTTAATGCTTTCCTCAGTTTCCCAAGTACAGTCTCTAGGATCACTGCTCCACTGCACTTTAACTAAATGAACCTTTTTGCTTCTGAGTTCTCTAGTTTCTTTGCCAACAATTTTTAATGGCTCTCTTTTGAGTGCTAATTCTGGAGCTATCTCCACATCCTGTTGCGCTGCTTCTTCTACAACAAGATCCGGATCATGCACATGTCTCCTAAGTTGAGATACGTGAAATACATTGTGCACTCCAGGCAACCAATCTGGCAATTGAACCCTATAAGCAAGAGTTCCAATTCGCTCAAGTATAGGAAAGGGACCAATAAATCTCGGTGTCAACTTCCCCGTCTTACCAAATCTGATTACTCCTCTCATCGGAGAAACCTTTAAATAAACGTGTTCACCAACAGCAAATGTCAAATCTCTCCTTCTAGAGTCTGCATAACTTTTCTGTCGGCTTTGGGCGGTTTTCAATCGCTTCTTGATGAAGTCCACTTTATCAGATGCTTCCCTAATCATATCGGGTCCTAGTACAAGTCTGTTGCCAGGTTCTACCCAACATGCTGGAGATCTGCAGGGTCTGCTATATAATGCTTCAAATGGTGACATCCTCAAACTTGCTTGATAGCTATTGTTATATGAGAATTCTGCCAAATGCAAATGATCTTCCCATGACCCACCAAAATCGATTATACAAGCCGCAATAAATCTTCTAGAATTCTATTCACCCGCTCAGTTTGGCCATCTGTTTGTGGGTGATAAGCGCTGCTCATATTCAGTTTTGTCCCCAATTCAGTCTGGAAAGCCTCCCAGAACTTGCTAGTAAATAGGGGATCTCTATCACTGACTATGCTGATGGGAATTCCATGCAGCTTAACAATTTCTTTGAAATATATCTGTGCTAGACTTTGGGCAGTTCGATTGGACCTGACAGGTATAAAATGGGCAGTCTTCGTGAAGCGATCTACGATTACCCAAATACTGTCATTACCTTTCTTGGTTCGCGGCAAACCATCTATGAAATCCATGGAAATCTGTTCCCATTTCCAGCCTGGGACTTCCAACGGTTGCAACAGTCCAGCTAGCTTCTGTTGGTCACTCTTGACCAATTGACAAGTAGGGCATCTGCTAACATACAAAGAAATATCTCTTTTCATTGCCTTCCACCAGAAAGTGCGTTTGATATCGTTGTACATTTTACTCACCCCAGGATGGATGCAAAATTTGGATTTATGGCATTCATCTAGTACTTCTCTTTTAAGCTCGGGAATGTCGGGAACACATATTCTTCTATTCAGCCTCAAAACTCCTTCTGTATCCACTTGGAAACTAGAGCCTTCGCCCCTTTGAATCCTTTTTACCATCTCTTTCGCAAAATTGTCACTTTTATGAAGAAAAGATATCCTATCAATCAACCCAGGTGTAATTATAAGATTGGCAATGATTGCGGTTTTTCTACTAAGCGCATCCGCTACTACGTTAGCTTTCCCCGGCGTATACAGGATATCAAGATCATACGCTGCAAGAAATTCTAGCCAACGCTGTTGTCTCAGATTTAGATCTTTTTGGGTGTATAAATACTTCAATGATTGGTGATCTGTGTACAATATAAATTTCTCGCCCAATAAGTAATGCCTCCAGATTTTCAAGGCAAATACGATGGCTAGCAACTCAAGATCATGAGTCACATAATTCTTCTCATGCGGTTTCAATTGGCGGCTTGCATAAGCGACTACTTGGCCTCTCTGCATTAACACTGCACCAAGACCTCTAATAGAAGCATCTGTCCAAACCGTTAAATCTTGATTGCCATCAATAATAGTTAACACTGGAGCGGTGGTCAGCTTCGATTTCAATTCCTGGAAAGCTTCTTCACAGTCGGAAGTCCACTTAAACTTCTCATGTTTCTTTGTGAGCTTCGTTAACGGACCGGATATCTTCGAAAAATCCTTAACGAACTTTCGATAATAACTAGCCAATCCCATAAAACTTCTAACTTCTGTGGGAGTAGTGGGTTGTTTCCAGTCTTGAATTGCTGTTATCTTGCTTGGGTCAACAGAAATTCCTTTCTCTGACACGACATGGCCGAGAAATTTAACTTCTTCTTGCCAGAAGACACATTTAGAGAATTTGGCTTTGAAGACGTTCTTCCTTAGAATCTCCAATACTTGTTCTAAATGTTTTTCATGCTCGGGTTTTGATTTGGAGTAGATTAAAATATCATCGATGAATACGAGGACAAATTTATTCAGAACTCCCCTGAACACTCTATTCATTAGATCGACAAAGTATGCTGGAGCGTTGCATAGGCCAAACGGCATTACTAACCATTCATAAAATATGTCTGGACCTCTGAAAGCGGTCAAAGGAACACACTCTTCTGCTATTCTCAATTGATGAAAACCTGTAGCTAGGTCCATTCGGGAAAATACTTTCGCCCCATTCAATTGGTCTAGCAAATCATCAATGCGGGGTAATGGATATTTGTTTTTTAGCGTCTGTTTGTTGAGGTCTCGGTAATCAACACATAATCTAAGAGTACCGTCTGACTTTGGGACAAACACGACAGCTGCACCCCAATTGGAAAAACTCGGTCTAATTAGACCTTTCCACAACAGTTGACGAGTTTGGTCGCCTAATTCTTCTTTTTCTTTCGGAGTCATTCTACGAATTGGATGTACCACTGGTCTGGCATTAGGAATTAGATCGATTCGGAATTCTATTTCTCTTTGCGGAGGTAAGTTTTCAACTTCTTCAAACACATCCGCATAGTTGCTAACAATCGGAATCTTTTCTATGGAAGTGGGGATAAGTTCTAATGCTGACCAAAATTCTTCTCTATTCGGATTCGAACCATGACAGGGAACCGTAATATATCCAAGCTTCGTTCGAATTTTAACGATTCTTTCCGCACAATTCACTTCGGCTTCATGTTTCGTTAACCAATCCAGCCCGAGAATAATATCGAATTCGGGAAAATCCATAACGATTAAATCAAAAGGAAACTTGTATCGAGAAAAAGAAATAGGTACTTTACAATATGAACCGAGAGTAACAGGACCCCCTATCGGGTTATGAACTTCAACCGATTCTTTGAGCTTTCGCTGTTTTAACTTTAATTTGTGCATTGTGTTTCTAGCAATAAAACTACGCGATGCGCCTGTGTCAAATAATACAGAAACAGGAATATTTTTAATTGTAAGGGTACCTCCCAAAACATCGGGTTTACCTGCTCCGTCGGAAGCAGCTGGCGGGCTAGACCCGTCATAGACATGAGCTACAGTAGCTTTCTTTAGCAAAGGACAGTCTTTGACCAGATGGTCGGTCTTGCGACAGTTGAAGCACGAGCGAGGGTTCTGAGAGCCTTGGCTCGAGCCTTGAGAATTTGTTTTCTGTCTCTTTGGAGCTGTGCAGACATTTGAGTAGTGCCCCGGCTTACCACAATTAAAGCAACTTCCTCTTGGCGGCTTGCCAGTCTGAGGCTTTGAAGATGCTGCTTGGCTTGACTCGCCCTGATTTCCAGTAGGCTTGCGCTTGTTTCCTGCTTGGCTTCTAGCGCGATCCTGATCCAGATGCCTTTGATCAAGGTCTTCATAGTTGCATGTCATCTCCACTAGCTCGTTGAAATCCAGCTTGACATGGGCCATGGCTCTATCATGATATTGACGTCTTAGTCCAAAGATAAACCTCTTATTTTTGGATTTCGCGGTAGCAACAAGTTCTGGAGCATAGGGCGACAGCATTGTGAATTTGTTCAGATAATCTTGCACGGAAAGATCCCCTTGCTGGAGATTGGCGAAGTCATCGTGCATTCTTTCTAGAGCTTGTTCTGGGACATATTTCTCCTTGAAGAGTTCTTTGAATCCATCCCATGTTCTTCCAGCTTCTCTATTCCCGGCGGTAAGAGATTCCCACCATAATTCGGCTTGTTCCTGCATAAGCCAGGCGCCCATAATAGCTTTGTCTTCGTCTCCTAGCCTTAGGCCTTCAAGAATTTTCTCGCATGTTTTGAGCCATGCAAGGGCCTCTATTACGGTGCCAGTTCCCGAGAAGGTCTTGCCTCCTAAGTTCTTATATCTCTTAGCTACACGGTCGAGCTCGAAGTATTGAGCTGCCGGAGGTTGTATCAAAGGTCCTTCTTGAGCTGGGATTTCTCCCCTTCCTCGGCCTCGGCCGGCACGGCCTCCTCTAGCAGTGGCTCCTCTGGTAGCCATTTGTCAAATTCTGTATAAGTAACGAAAAAGTCAGTTAACAGAAATAATAGTCTATTGCATAGTTAAGCAGAAATTCCTACGGAAAGATAACGATGGACTGATCAATTGTTTTTGCTATTCTGCCCAGCTCATTCTAGGACTTTACTAGTCCTATCTCTAATGAGCGACTCGCCTTAGAATACTACTGATTCTATCTTTACGAAGTGTTTAATGTGTTAGACTCCAGAACTAAGGTTAACCAAAGCTATGATACCAGCTGTGACGATCCCAAAACCCCGTGACACGGTGTTAAGGATAATCATTGGAATATAACACATTAATCATCATTAGCAGATCACAGATAATAGCATAAACAGAAAATAGAATAATTTACACACATATGACAGCGGAATCATATAGATAACATCACATCAGAGAAGCACAGTACAGGATACAACTTAGTGCATAATGATACATAATCAGTCACCATCGCCTGAGGCGAAATCATACATAAAGAGTACACAAAAGGAATATCAGTCTACATCGCCAGTGGCGGAATCATAATATAGATACAATAATGGAGGAGAAAATCCAAGTCAGCACGGTGTAGTCAAGCCTCGCCATGAGCCAAAAGGTGCGTCAGAAACCTGTAACTAGGTTGCCCGTGTGAAAATAAGGGCACCCGAGTTTGCAAGGTGAAACAAACTACGAGTCAGTCATGGGACTGGTATGAGAAATCCATTCAACTTATTAACAACAATAATAAGGCAAATCAAAGGACCACGCCACTTTCGCGGAACGGGTTTACTCCAATGAGTGCTCGTGCATGAAATAAAGTAAATGATTAAAACAACGCAATGCTTTTTATAAAATGAAGCCATTATAAGACTCATGTCCCATCACACAATGCAACGCAAGCCGAAGGATAGAGTTTTTACCTTATAATGGCCAAAGATGCTTCATACGAATAAACAAAAGTGCTTGATATTATTACTAGTGCATATATGTTTCAAAAGCGATTTCAATCATAAATATCAATCATAGGCGACATAAATGACCCATACCACTATGTCGCCATACTAGTAATACAATCACAACCGCACATATCGTATTGGAAATTGGATTCCTTCATGAGTCGAGGCAAGGGGCAAGCTCCTCTCCGTTCGAGACACTCTAGCAAATGTCCCAGGACCCCACTATGATCCTTGGAATCGGCTGGGCCGGTCCTCTCTTACTTTTGAGGATTAGTTATTCCTGAACACACGTTTCCCGGTCCTTACAGACCTATAATCGAGGCGCCTCGCATTCCAACAACCACACAGGTGAAAAGTATATATAATGTCAGGGCTGGTAGGTCACTGACACCACCATAGCTAGAAAGAAACGTCGTGCACTCCCAGCGGTCCGTCTCCCGTTTTTGACTCATACCGAGGTGTGAGGCTCACGAATTCACGTTACACACCAAGCTACGTCACACAGACCATGCTTGGATCATCAACCACAAGACTTTGCTTTGCAACAGAAGCCTTGATCACATGCCACTTAGGCGTGCCACACAGGCAATCCACTCCATGCGACTGATTTCTGTCAATACATAACCTCTAAGCTCGTACGTCTCAGAGAAGGGCGTTAAGCAAGAGAATAAATTCTCCGCCGCCAAACAGATATATATTTAACAGAGATCAATCAACACAGAACAAAATCCAATGTCAGACACACAGTCCATTTACAAGTCCGTTCTGGGTCTGAACGAAACCAGAGGCACCAATTCCTCGCATATCCGTACAATCAACAATATGTTTGGACGGCTACTACTTCAATTCCTTCATGGTAGCTACTCCAATCACGAGCATCAGTAGCGCCCATCCATCCAACGTGGAGATCGTCGGTCTTCAGTCGTCTTCGACTCTTCGACTTCTCAACGTCGATCGATTATTTGAAATGAGATAAACTCGGCCTTTTCAAATAACCCACGTATATTTAGATTTTCAAACCAATTAATCACAGGGTTGAACTATTCAACATTCACATTTTAGTTATTTAGTTATAATTTTCACGTCAAATACATTCAACCATCACATATCAAGCAAACACAACAAAATTGGTTTATTTTCACTCTATATCGTCTATAGCACTTAATAACGATATATCGCCATTTTTATTTAATTTAAAACGGCCATATTTAATTAAACGACGTTTCAGGTCGTGTCAATGCACTGGCGCTGCTTTCCACTAATTTTGTTTTACACATATAGGAAAATCTAACCGTTGGATCTTCACAAATTTTACATCATTAGGAAGGTCTTTTCAAAACGAATCCAACGGTTCCAGTTTTAGGAAAATCCGACGGTCGGATCTTCCACACTAACCATTTGAAGTTACGATTTCAATTTACGAACTGCAGCGTCGTTATTCGATTTAATTTAATTATATTTATATATATATATATATAAATATAATCGTTTCTGGCGCTGTTTTTCACTAATCTTGAATTAAACATTCCAGACAATCCAACCGTCGGATCTTCACAAAGTTGGTGCCGTTGGAAAGATATCTCCAAGGCGAACCCAACGGTTGAGGTTTCGGGAAAATCCAATGGTCGGATCTTCCGCACTAATCATTTGAAATCACGGTTTCAAAATATGAACTGCACGGCCACGTTTCGTTTTAATTATATTTATATTTATATATTTATATAAATATAGTTCATTCAATGATTTCCATATCGTTTTCACTTCAAATATTTTTCTAACACCTTAAAATTTTGGAAAATTTCGCCATAACCTCCCCTGCACCGGGAGCATCGGGAAATCGCAAATAGCGTTCCCGGTCCTTCTAATCTCAAAAAGAAAAAGGAAAAGCCAAGCGGCTAGCCAACAGGCTCATAAAATCATCATCCAAACAAAACGGTAAATGTGTACCTATTTGTCGGGCACAAAATTTTATTCCTCTTCTCTAGCCCCTTTTTGCTTTAACCTGTTCAATAGATATGCATGCACATATATACAATTTCTAACATTTATCATTTTCTATTCAACTTCATATTTGATTTGCTTTGGTTTAAAAACACCATTCATTCTAATATCGCATGCATAGGCTAAAATCATATCATTAGCTAGTTAATGTATATTTCAACTCATGCACGTTTATTTGAACAAGTGGATATTCTTAACACTTTATATTTCAAAAGATGATAATTTTGGTGAACTAAAATAGATTTCAACACACGACTATTTTATTTAATTCCTATGCATGTTAAAATTAATACTTCTATCACAAATATTTATTTCAACGTCCGCATCTCTTTAGCATGTCACACATATGATAAAAATGATATTTTTATCGTTTAAAATATTTATTCAACCAATGTATGGTTTCAACACTTCATAGTTTCAATAAAAATGTAATTTTTATCGTTCAATCTTTTTATTCAACACATGAACCTTTCCACCACACACACTTCTCAACAAATGATTATTTCCACACATGGACAATTTATTTATGTTGTTCATATCAGAAAGATGGGATTTTTATGATTGAAATTATTTATATAAGGCGAATATTTTTCATACTTCATATATATATAAAAATATGATTTTTATTGTTTATACACTTCATTCATTCACAAATGAATTTTATTTTCACACAACACTTTTCAACACATGAATATTTCCACACATGGACATAGTTTCAATATATGGCTTTAATTTCTATGCATGCAAATAATTTCAACATATGAAAATAATTCTAACACACAAAGATTATTCAAAATTTCGGCAGCATAACGGCAGGGTAGTTAAAACCGGCACCGTCCCTAGTACGGCTCCTCGCTCTACCTTAAAACCTCGCGGTTTTTGACAATGGGGATCATGCATCTAATTCGCACGCAGGCGGCATGTTTATATTTATTTCATTTCCACAAACTAATCCTATGTGGTTTCAACCAAATATTTTCCAATCACAAACGGGTATTTTTCAACCACAATCAATTCAATATCAACCACAAACAATCCCAAACAACAATTTGCCGTCAACCAATTTTCACAACAATTTCAACCAATAAATATCGTCCATGGTTTGTGGACGAGGGGGCGTATATATATATATATATATATATATATATTTATATATAGCAATTCACTTTTATTTCCACACATGTATATATATAACAAGAAATTGAAGAGTGAGAAATTCTCACCAATAGCTATCCAATAACACGACTCTTCCTTTATAGAAATCTTCGCCTATTTCGCCTTCTTGTCGCTTTCGTTGCCCGTATTTTCTACATAGGTAAAAATCGAATTTTTACTATGTTATTCAATATATAAAGATCATATTCTAAAAACAAAGATTATATTTTTAATATTCCTGTGATGTAAAAATTATATTTTTATTGCTTTAAAAATATAAGAATCATATCTTACTTCTTCTACTTAACAAAAATTCCGTCTTTTCTCTTTTTTAAAAATATGATCTTTATTTTTGCAAGTTCAAATCTTTTTCTTTTAAAGGATTAAACCTTTTTTCTATTTCAAAGTTTAAAATAAAATCAGTTTTTATTTCCTTAAAAAAAAAAATCAGTTTTTAAAATTCTTTTTCAAATCAGTTTTTGCATCTTAAAAAAAACAGTTTTTGCATCTTTTAAAAAAAATCAGTTTTAAAATTCTTTTTTAAAATCAGTTTTTAAATTCTTATAAATCAGTTTTTAATATTTAAAAAAAATCAGTTTTTAACAAAACAAAAATAAAAATAAAATAAACTAAATTCTCACCGATAGCTTGCAAAGTGGAGGGAAGAAGAAGGAGGCGTCGGCGGCTCGTGGTGGTGGTGCTCGGTGGTGTCGGCGGCTTCGAGGCTTCAGGGCGGCGGCTTCGATTTGCGTCGCGAGGGGTTCGAGGTGAGGGCGGGGTCTTCGATAGTGAGGGCGGCGGCTTCGAGGTGAGGGCGGCGTCGAGGTCTTCGTCGGCGGCGATGTCTGGAGGGGGGCGGCGACTCGATTTAATTTAGGTTTTTTTTTTTCTTTTTTTTTTTCGTTTCTGGTAAATGAATCGGGGGGGGGGCAAGCAGAAGAAAAGGAGGGAAGAATATATATTTTTATTTTTTTTATTCCTTTTTATTATTTAATTATTTAATTTTTGCAAAAAGGTTGACTTTTACATACGACCTCGAAACGAGGCCTACCGCCTGTCGTCCATAGCGTTTTACCCCCATTCCGAACACAATGGGATATGTATCGTAAGCTGATTTGATCGTTACAATCAGTTTCCGTTGAAATTACATTTAAATCCTTATATTGAATTTTAAACGTACATTTCAAATTACCGGGGTCACATACTAACTAGAAAAATTCCAGAAAAATATTTTCTAGTTTCGTATTGACGATACGGTCCTAACAAAACTAGTTTCGTCGAAATCTGAGACCGTTTGAAAAATGGCCAATTTCCAGTCGATTAAATTCAACAAAAACTGGTCAAATGCGTTTCCTTTTGCCACGCTCACATATTGATTCGAAAAATTATGAAATTTGAAACCTAGCAATAGTTTGACATCCCGGACTCAACAAAAGTGGTTTCGTCGAATTCCGAGGCCATATGAAAAATATCAATTTTCCAGGCCTATATATTCTATATACCGACTCTTCTGAAAATTCATTCGGCCATAACTTTTGATTCCCGTTATGAAACTTCGATTTTTCAGATTCGTTAGAAAGGTATTGACTAACAAACTTAAATATTTTTGGTCTCACTAAAATCCGTTATATTTTCCACCCTGCACCGTCGGTCAAAGTTCGAATTCAAATTTTCAAACTGACTTACTATTTCTAATTCACTAATTTATTGAAATATTCTATTTCAATGGTTCAAATTGCTTTGAAATAATCAATTTAAAAATTTTAAATTGGCTCGTATTTTCCGGGTTATTACATTTAGGTTTAGATTTATGACGTACATAGTTTTATGCAAGTTTGTGACTATGGCCTATGCAAGTTTTGGATGAAAACTATATTCATATATGCAAGTTTTGGGTGAAAACTATATTCATATATGCAAGTTCACACCTTTAGGCCTATGTTTAGATTCATGACAATACCAAGTTTATGCTAGATATGTTGTAATCCTTATTTGTAAGTTAAATCCAATTTGTGTGTTATGCAAATTTGTGGTGTTTCTTCCCTTTTATGTGTTAGACTAATTGCTAGTCTGATATATATATATATATATGTCATGATAAGATAATGAACAACGTATGGACGATGGGGGTAATATTGAATATACACATATTGAGAATTGGCATGTAATGGCCTTAAAAGGCATACAATTAATTTGAGGCAATAATTGGTAAAATTTGTATACCTGAAATAAATGGACATAATTTAGGTGACAATTATGGACATAAGTATATTTGGAATTTATTTACAAATTTGAATAGGGATATTAATCCACTTTGGTGTTAAATAAAGATGTGTAATAATAAACCGCCTAAGACACGAGGTTAGACTCTTTTGTGGTGTAAGACTGCCCGGACCCGCCCGGTAAATTCAGCAGCCACAAATGCCAGTCTAATGTGAGAGGCCAAAGGCATGAATTAAATGCGTAACAGTTGTAAAGACACGAGGTTAGGCTCGTTTGCGGTATAAGACTGCCCGGACCCGCCCGACATATCCAGCAACCACAAGTGCCAGTCTAATGTGGGAGGTCTTTACAAGGTTACAGTTCTAATGAATTAAGCAACACTTAACTAGATAAACATGTGGTGGGACATAGGGGGTTATGTAGGTGCCTTGGGAGCATGTGAAATTAAGTGGTGCCTTGGGTGGCATGTGAAATAGGATTAGATGCACATAACCAAGTGAAACTTTTAAGAAGACATGAATAAGAATGGGGTTAAGTGGGGAAACCTTAGTGGGGACCAAGCATAGGTGGAAGGCCTGTGTCTGGCATGGGGGGGGGCTTATCAGACCAGTAACCCATTAAGTATCTTTGTGGGCTCGACCCAAGTCAAGGACGGGACACGCATAATGGGTATGATTGTAAGAGGTCAAAACGGGTTAGCAGTGGCAACGCAAGTCCAACGGGGTAATGTGCGTGTATGGGCCCGGGCTGGTAGGTAAGACGTTGTTGCATCGTGTAGGTATAAGCTGTGCATCTTTGGTGGTATCGGGTTGCCACTTTGGGGAGTGATACACCCCCACTATGGGACCAGCACGGGTATCTACGAGTTAGGGAGCCAATCGAATGGGGGTAGTGGGTACAACTAGTGGAGATAGGGGCGGACGACACCTATGAAGGTAGCTAAGGGTACACGAAACTACCAATATCATTATTAAGTTCTGTAGGCGGGATCAACTTTTAGGGTGTTTGGTGTGGTGCAATGTAGTAATTATCTTATAGTGATTAGGTGCGCCTTTAACGTTATCTTTGTTCATCTTATTTCCTTTGTTTGCTCTGTCATGCCCATTGGTTCACGGTCATTTCCTTATTTACCAGCTTATGCCTTATCCTAGTTACTTTAATGATTATATTGTTAAAGTATTGCACTCATCAGACTTTATGTTTGATGTAACGAACTACAATTTTAAGAGTATTTTTATTTATATTTTGATTTCTTCTTTAATTTTAAACTAAAATTTGTTTGTATTCTATTGAAATAACTCTTTTATTTTGATCTAAAACTAGATTTATTTTGAATTTGGTTGACGATAGGAATATATATTTTATTAGTAATATTTGTAATTTTCATGCTTAGTTGAATTTAGATTTATTCTTAAATTTTATTTTTAATATCTAAACTATGTTATTATTTAATTTGTTTTCGATATTTTATTTTAAAATATTCTATATTTTCTCGTAATGGGAATTTGAAATTTGAAATATGTATAGTGAGACGTAGCAACTTTGAAAATTTCATCGAAAAATTTGAATGTTTGCCGATCGCGCATTTTTCAGCGTAAAGCTGCGCATATCATTTCAAATTTTATCGATTTTAAAATCTCTTCAAAACCAGTTCGGAAAACATGAAAAATATTCTATTCGTTGTCAGAAATCCAACGGTGAAATTCGTTTCGTGGAATTCGGACATACGGACCACTGTATGTAAGTCCGTAAAGGCGATTTTACGTTTAAAAGGGTTCAGTAATGCATTTTTGAATGGAGCATCCCGACACTGCAAATTATATACCATTGTGTCCATATCATCGCGATGATCAGTGCAATATATTTATTTGTAAGTTACGGTTCTCGGTTTGTGCTGAAATAGTGAAAATACTTGCACAGTTCATGTTTTAAATAGAGTCATTTGAGTTCGACGTGCCTCTATTTGGATCTTGCATATTTTTTTAGACATTTTGGGTCTGCAAAACTCATCTTTTTATTTTACTAAGGCATCTTATTTATTTATTTATTTCTAAATGTCTTAGTATATGGCATAAAAAAAATCATGCATGCACCACTTTTTCCCAAATTCTAAGGTACACATTGCTTTCATTTTATTTTCCCTGAAGCCGCCTTGTCCACTTAAAAGCATACTCTACTTGTTAACTTCCGTAGTCATGTGTTACTTAAACTCTCTTCTAAAAACCATGCATCACGTCTTATAGTTTTTCCAACCTAAAACCATCCATACATGCTTTACCTTTTACATGTTCTCTTTTGTTCCTTTATTTACCAATTTGTCCAAATAAAAAAAAATGGACACATTTTGAATTCCCTAAACCATGCATGCTTTTTAAATTCCCTTTTAAACTATGCTGCACGTTTCCATTTCTCATTTAAGAAAAAAAATTCCTTAATCTCTTACCATGCAACTCTTAAAATTTTTCCAAACCTTGCCTAATTCTTCATTTCCAACGTCACTTTGCAAAATTATATATACATAAAAATTTTTGAATCGGTCTATTCTGCTCAAAAGTAGTTGCGCGTTTCCAAAGTTTTTGGCTCCCAATGCGCGTTTCTTCTTACCGATGGTTCTCTTCCTCACCTTATATCTTCCCCATCGTTTATTTTCTTTTCATTCTCTCCATACACTACAAAAAAAAACACGAAAGCTTCTTTTTCATATAAAATATACTTAATCGCCACTTCTCATTATTTCTACAGAACCTATTCTATAAATCAGATGCGTCCTTCGTGAGAAATGAAAGAGCAAAGCAGCTCCATCAGTCCCATTTGTTGCCTGCATCATGTATTCACATCCCCATCCTTCCCTTCATCACGTTATTTCCTTCTCCCACCAAGCCTGCTGCCACACCGTCGACTCCTGGCCTCCACCCGACCTGCCACCACTGAGACCCGCGTCCTGAAAGCCACAAGCATGTCCAACCAGCCTCCGATTTTTATTTAACTTGAGATCCAAACCCATACCGCAAACCATATCACACCCAGCAACTACAAACCCGACCCGTTTGCCTATAGACTCACCAACTTGAAAACGCCGAGCCCATCACCAGTGTGCCTCAACCTTCGTCCCTCTTTGCTGCCTTCCGTGATTGCATGTGTATGTGTGTTGGGTTTCCTTTTGTGTTTGCTGTGTAAATTAGTTGGGTTAGTTTGAAAAAAAAACGGGGAAATTTTATGAGTTTTTATTTGCTGTGCGACTTGTTTGTGTGTGCGTGTATTGCTGTTTGGGGTTGTGTGTTTTTTTGTTTTTAATGTGCATGAGTATGGAAAAAAAATTAAAGCTTTTGTGTAGTGAATAGGTTATTTATTTAGCGCTGTATTTTTTTGTGTGTGTATATGTGTGGTGATTTGTTGTTCGCGCGTGTGTTTATATGTATATATGTAATAGTTTAGACGTGTTATATATTTTAGGTTTTGAAGTTGTTATTTGTGTGTTCAATGTCTTATAGATTTTTAAATAAATAAATAAAAATTCTTCTTTTATTCAAATAAAAATATTTTTTTTCCTTATTTTATATAAAAAAATTATGTGTTTATTTTTTTCCCGAGTCCGGTTTGGTGTTCAGTTCTGAAACCGTTCCAAAATCCAATATCCATACCGCCCCAAGCCAAATAACTGTTCCAGTCCAATGAAAATCCCTTAACCTCCTCTTATAAAAAAAATAAAATATTATTGAGTGGTTACGGTAGCGGAATCTATTCGGAGTCGTGCCTAGAAGTCGTTGTCTCATTCTGCATCCATCTGTCTGTTGTCTCCAACTGTGCCACGAAAGGTGAGTTTATCTCACACCTGACTTACATTTTTCATAGATGTTAGATCAATAATGAACTGTTATATGAAATGTATAGGATTACTAATAGAAATTGTTTGATTTGATATGTATGCACATCTCATATGTGACATGATATATTCGTATGACACGTAGTTGCACTGATAATTTATATGTTGTGATTGATGTTATGTGGTTGTTGTTTGTGATTGTTAATTGCATTTCACCGAACATGTCATTTGTGTTGATTTACTTCCATGAGAATGTTAGTCCTGATCCGAATTATTTTGTTTTGCATTATGGTTCGGGTCAGATCGATTATCATAGTTTTCGAGATTCACCCTTGGAGTTTGAAGCTTATATTTGGATTTGCTCACTAGCATTTACCCATTTGATTGTTCCAGTTTTCAGTTATTCGTGTTGTTTTCAAACTGTTATCATTTATCCATGTATTAGGAATTTTATTGTATTAAGCTTCCGCTGTATTATTTTGTAAACTCTGATGTAAATTCTACTGTAAAATTTTATGTGTTTTCCGCTGTGAGATATCATATAACTCTGTATTTGTGTCTTTGATTCTGTGATTTATTCTATTTACCTCAGAAGCTAATAACAATCTGTCATTTTCGAGCAGTTCGAGTTGGTTTAATTACTATCTTGAAGTGGTCGAAAATGGTGGGTCGTTACATTTGACCCACTTTGTTTCCAGCTCTTTTCTCCCCCCTCCCCCCCAGGTGCTCAAGGTGAGACTAGTACTAATGGAGCTTGATTTGGACAGCTTTATCTCTTTCTTTTGGAAGTTGCTTGGATTGCTGAAGTAAAGTTCAACCTATATTATTTATGGCTATTTTATGTTGGGGTTATGTCTTTTATTTTATGTACTCAGAACTTATTTGTCAAGACGGATAATAAGTGTATTTGGCTTTGTAGTTGGCTTTTGATGTGATGTAACCAAACTATTTCTCCGCGGCAATAAAAGTGGATTTTATTTTCCAAGTACCAATATATTCGTCTGTCTTGTTTACTTTTCTGTTCTATACATAATAAACGCTCCACCAAAATTAAGGCATTCCCTTTGTGAGTGACCTTAATGGAGATGGGGTGTCACACGTGGTATCAGAGCTGAAGGTTACCAGAACAGATAAGATATTTTGAAAAACTATTTTTCCAAAAAGCATTTTCATAAAGGATACCTTCAAAAATACGTTTTAAGGAGAGTATTTTCAAGAGAAAAGTTTATATTAAAAACATAACCCCCAAGAGCCATATATATTTCTTTCGAATTCTCCGTTTGAATCTCTTCATTTTCTTTTCAGCATGTCTGGAATTCCCGTGATACCCGAGGGGATACCGATACCAGGATGGTTTAGAAGGTATCTGGAAGCTACGGCTAATGTCGCAGGCCCAGTAAATGCTCCTCCTCCTCCTCCCCGTGTTGATACTTTCACAAAGATATGCAAGGACTTTCGGGCAATGGGCGGACAAGCTTTTCACGGGTCGGAGACGTTTGTTGAAGCTCGACATTGGCTAAAGGAAGTGGAAGAATTGTTTGGAATCTTTAAGGTAGAAGATGGAAGAAAGATCCAATTAGCCGCCTGGTTAATGAAGGATGAGGCCTTGTTTTGGTGGGTATCACTAATGGAGAGCGTCCAGTTGATACATGGCTGGATTTCAGGCGTAGGTTTGAGGCAAAGTTTCTCTCACGGGCCAAAGAGAATCTATACATGGAAAGGTTTTTGGCTTTGAGGCAGGGAAATCTATCAGTGAAAGAATACGTCAACAAGTTCAATCAGTTGGCGAGATTTGGCTTGGACTTGGTGAATACACCCGAAAAGAAGGCCCTGAGATTTGTTAAGGGTTTGAACGAGCCGCTACATGGGTTATCTATGACCCACATCCCTATGGGGGACACCTTTGAAAGACTGGTTGACATGGCGCTTATGCATGAAGAGGAGAAAGGAGCCAATGCTAATAAGGCACCTGAGAAGAAAGGGGATCAAAAGAAACCACAACAGTAACAGCAGAACAAGAAGGGTGGTAAAGACAACAATGGCAAGGGAAAGAAAAGATGCTTTAACTGTGGGACACCGGGCCATCTGAGCAAAGACTGTAGGAAGAAGAAGACTGGTTGTTTCCACTGTGGCGAGGCAGGACATCTGATTAAGGACTGCCCAAAGAAAGGGCAGAGGGCAGGGCCTACCACTGGAGGGCAGATTCAGGCTCTAATGGCACCAGGGCAGGCAAGGGGGAAGATCCAGGCTCTTGTGGCCCCACCGCTGCAAGAACGAGGTAGAATGATTTACGTTGAAAGTTTTGTTTATCTTTTTGATCATCCTGTTCGCACACTCTTTGATTCTGGTGCATCGCACTTTTTTATATCTACTGCTTTAGTTGAGTCACTACACCTAAACACCAGTATGGTAGAGGATCCCTTAGATGTTTCAAATCCAATTGGGGGCTCAGCCTATTTGTCGATGATTTGTTTGGATTTGGAAATTTCTATACTTAGCGCTGGGTTTAGATGTGATACTCATGTTTTGGGCTTCACGGGCTATGGCTTAATTCTGGGCATGGATTGGTCATCCAGTAATGGAGCCGCCCTGGATTGTGAAAAGAGAGAGGTTAGGCTTATGACTCGCTTGGGCAACACTCTTGAAATCTCTTGTAATCCCATGAATTCTTTTATGGTAAGTTATCTAAAATCGCTTGACGCGTCTGTTGAGAATTTGCAGTCTGTTAGAGTGGTTCGTGAGTACTCGGATGTCTTTGAGGAAGTAGAGGGCTTGCCTCCGAAGCGGAAGATAGACTTCCGCATATACCTAGTTGATAATGCAAAACCCGTTGCTTTACCCGTTAGACACATGGCTCCAAGGAGAGAAAGGAGCTTAGCAAGCAAATTAAGGAGCTGCTAGAAAAAGGGTTTATAAGGCGGAATATTTCTGAATGGGGTGCTCTAGTGGTGTTCGCAACCAAAGAGGATGGTTCACTTCGCCTATGCATTGATTATAGGGAGCTAAACAAGCTGACCAAGAAGAATTGGCACCCACTGCCAGGAATAGACGATTTGTTTGATCGGCATGTAGGTGAAACAGTTTTCTCCCAATTAGATCTGGCTACCGGATTTCATCAGCTAAGAGTGGCTGAAGATAGCATTGATAAGACTGTGTTCAGAACCCCGGACGGTTTCTTCGAATGGCTCGTCATGCCTTTCGGCTTGACAAACGCACCTGCTTATTTCGTCGATTTGATGAATAATGTGTTCTGGGGATTTTTCAATAAATTCGTGGTGGTCTTCATAGATGATATTCTGATTTTCTCAAAGAATGTGGAAGAGCATGCTTTGTATTTAAGGGAAGTCATGGATACTCTCCGTGCACATTAGTTAAAAGCAAAATTCTCCAAGTGCCACTTCTGGAGGGAAGAAGTAAGATTTCTTAGGCATGTGGTGTCCAAAGAAGGGTTAACTGTGGACCCCGCAAAAGTAGTTGTGGTCCAGGATTGGAAGGTTCCAAAGAATGCAACCGAAGTCTGAAGTTTTATTGGACTACCAGGCTTTTATCGCAAGTTCATTAAAGACTTTGCGAAAATCTCAGCTCCACTTATAAGGTTAACGAAGAAAAACCTGACTTTCACTTGGGATTTGGATTGCGAAGTCGCTTTCCAATGGTTGAAGAGGGCCTGGACAACAGCCCCAGTTTTGACATTACCAGATGGGAGCAAGATGTTTACGGTATACACAGATGCATGTGGTACGGGACAAGGCGTTGTTTTGATGCAAGATGGGAAGGTAGTAGCTTATGGTGGAAGGCAATTGAAAGTGCATGAGAAAAACTACCCAACCCACGATCTAGAGTTAGCAACCATTGTTTTTGCGCTTAAGTCTTGGCACCACTATCTCTTAGGTGAGAAATTTGATATGTATACTGACCATAAATCGTTGAAGTACCTTTTCTCGCAGAAAGACCTCAATCTAAGGCAGCAAAGATGGATGGAGTTTCTCGCCTCATACAACTTTGAGATCTCCTACACTCCTGGCAAGGGCAATGTAGTAGCAGATGCCCTATGTAGAAAGAAGCTGACCTTAAGTCCTCTCTTTGTAGAAAGGCAAAGTTTGGAGTACGTAGCAAAATTTGATTTTAGACCCTCTGTTGATTATGTGACTGGCTTGATGGTAATGCTAGAGGTGAGGCCTACTTTGTTGGACTCAATAGGAACCGCGCAAGGTGAAGACCCTCAGCTAGTTGATGTGATAGATAAGCTGATTAGGGGAGAGACTTCTAGTCACCTCAATAGATATTCCATCGATGATAAGGGTTGGTTGAGACGGGATGAAAGGCTATGCGTCCCGCAAGCAAAAGATTTGGTGAAGATGGTTTTGGAAGAAGCACACCATTCCAAGATGACCATACACCCCGGAGGAGACAAGATGTATAAAGATATCAAAAGAGTTTTCTTTTGGAATGGCATGAAGAGGGATGTAGCTAAAATTGTTTCAAAATGCATGGTATGCCAGCAAGTCAAGGCGGAGCAGAAGAAGCCTTGCGGTTTGCTTCATCCTCTAGAAGTTCCACAATGGAAATGGGAAAGCATCTTGATGGACTTTGTTGACGGGCTGCCTAGGTCAAGAAGGGGCAATACCGGTATTTGGGTAATAGTGGACAGGCTCACAAAAAGCGCTCATTTTATATTTGTCAAGAGTAGGAGGACCGCCTCGTCTTTAGCCTCCATTTATCTTAAGGAGATAGTTCGACTCCATGGGATACCCTTCAGCATAGTGAGTGATCGAGACCCTATCTTTACAAGCGAGTTCTGGAGGAGTTTGTAAGAGGCCATAGGCACACAGCTATGTTTAAGCACAGCCTATCACCCTCAAACCGATGGTCAGACGGAAAGCATGAACAGAGTGCTGGAAGATCTTTTGAGACTGTGCATTCTTGACTTTGGAGGATCTTGGGAGGATCATCTCCCTTTGGTGGAATTCGCTTATAATAATAGAAACCAAGCCACGATAGGCATGACACCCTTAGAAGATTTATATGGAAGGCCATGTCGATCACCAACTTGTTGGTGGGAGTCCATAGATAAACTTATACTTGGGCCTGACATGATTAGAGAGACTTCAGAGAAAGTGGACTTGATACGAAGGAGAATGAAGACTGCCCAAGATACACAGAAATCCTACGCAGATAAGAGAAGGACCGACCTTGAGTTTGAGTTTGGGGATAAGGTGTTCCTTAAAGTATCTCCTTTGAGGAATGTCATTCGCTTTGGGTCCGTAGGAAAGTTGGCACCACGATTTGTAGGACTATTTCCTATCATCGAAAGGATTGGGATGATGGCCTACAGAGTAGAGCTACCTGAAAGACTGGCCGAAGTTCATAATGTTTTTCATGTCTCTCAGCTACGAAAGTGCTTACATGAGTTGCAGAAGTTGTGGAGCCAAGCATACTAAAGGAAGTCGAAGTGGAACAAGAAGCGACTGTGAGGAGAGTTCCAACTCGTATCATGGGAATGGAAGTCAAAAAGCTACGCAACCGTGAAGTTAAGTTTGTCAAAGTTCAATGGAGCGACGCCAAGGAAGACACGACTTGGGAGACTGAGGCCAAGACACGTGCAGCCTAACCTTTTCTTTTTGAGGGTACATCTTTGATCTCTTTGTCCTTAAGTTTATTTAAGCTTGTATCTACCTTTTTAGTGTATCTCCTCGATCATATTATTTATCCTCAGGTAGAGGCCAATGGATGTAAACATGTATTTGAAACATGTTATGATTGATGGATGCTAGTGGATGCAAGTGTTTGCTAGTGGTTGCTCGTGGATGCATATACACACATTAGGCACTAGATCGGCTCAATCACTTTCATACTGCATATAAATGTGTGCTTATTTAGGCTAATGGATGTATAATGGTTGTGTTATCATATGAATGTTGCATTCAGATGAATGGTTGTGCATGCATGTAGAAATAATACATCACGAGGGATCTTTTGCATACATAATGGACGCATGGCACTACCATAATTTGCATTACGGAGGTCAACTGAATCAGTAGACCGCCTGATTTTGCATTAGATACAGACATATACACACACTGTGCATATAAACATGAAAGCATTAGAAGTCTTTTAAGGACAATGGATGCCTGTGTTTGATGGTTGAGTAGATGGACGATTGGATGGTAGGATATGTATTCTTTGTAACTTGAAGATTTCGCGGTCGAAATCCTTTAAGGAGGGGAGAATGTAACACCCCGTGTTTTCTATTAACATTAAACTAACGAATTTAGGAATAATTAATTTTAAATTTAAGAATCAAGGGAAAGGGTAACGCCATTGTGTTCGTCTCGGAATTCTGGTTGAGATAGAGTCCGAGTTTGCGTAAATTGGACTTCGTATGAAGAAGTTATGTCTGTCGGAAGTTTCCAGAAATTCAAATTTAAATTCAAAAACGAATTCAGACTCAGAACCGGGCAGGGCGGGAAATTTCCCGCACCAGGCCAGGTCGACCAGGGGGCCGACCTTAGTGTCGACCTACCCTATAGATCGATCTAGGGGTCGACCTACCCCCCTCGGGCAGATTTGAATTAAGCCCAATTTTGAGCTGCTGCTGAGTCATTAGGGCTGAGTTGTCTTTTTGGATGGTTCAGATTGCTTCTAGGTTGATCGGATGGCCTAAAATTAATCTTAATATCTATATAAACACATATAGACTCAAACCCTAAAAACTAATAAAAATTAGAACGATGGCCATCATGCTGTCACCCTACAACCTAGAGTAGCCGCCACCAACTAGGAGCAAAGAAAAGACTAATCAACTCAATTAGACTCAAGTCTATAACAACAACAACAACAACAACAAATTTGTCTACTTCAAAGGCAAGCTAAATCAATTTTAGAACACATATCCCAGAACTCAAGACCTTCTTTGAGTTGTGAGTTTAATTTCTTTAATAAGATAATTAACAAGTTATTTGGGTTGAGTTATAATTTGGGTTATATGGCTATGTTTGTGAAACATTGGAAAAATGTGAAATTTTGTGAATATATGCTAGTTGTTCATAATGACAGTTTTTGTTGTGGATTCCTTTGTATATGCCCAATCACCTATGTTCAACTTGATTCATGTTTGACGTCATTTTATTGCATATTTGGGTGTAGATTATATGCTAGCTTCTATGTGAATTGTACACAAGTTTACATGTGAACCAAGTAAAATGACTATATGCAAGTTTATGTAGAAATTGGATTCACATATATGCAAGTTTACACCTTTAGGTTTAGATCTATGACGTACATAGTTTTATGCAAATTTGTGACTATGGCCTATGCAAGTTTTGGGTAAAAACTATATTCATATATGCAAGTTTTGGGTGAAAACTATATTCATATATGCAAGTTCACACCTTTAGGCCTAGGTTTAGATTCATGACAATACCAAGTTTATGCTAGATATGTTGTAATCCTTATTTGTAAGTTAGATCCAATTTGTGTGTTATGCAAATTTGCAGTGTTTCTTCCCTTTTATGTGTTAGACTAATTACTGGTTTAATATATATATATATATATATATATATGTCATGATAAGCAAACGAACAACGTGGGGACGATGGGGATAATATTGAATATACACATATTGATAATTGGCATGTAATGGCCTTAAAAGGCATACAATTAAGTTGAGGCAATAATTGGTAAAATTTGTATACCTGAAATAAATGGACATAATTTAGGTGACAATTATGGACATAAGTATATTTGGAATTTATTTACAAATTTGAATAGGGATATTAATCCACTTTGGGGTTAAATAAAGATGTGTAATAATAAACCGCCTAAGACACGAGGTTAGACTCTTTTGTGGTGTAAGACTGCCCGGACCCGGCCGGCAAATCCAGCAGCCACAAATGCCAGTCTAATGTGAGAGGTCAAAGGCATGAATTAAACGCGTAACAGTTGTAAAGACACGAGGTTAGGCTCATTTGCGGTATAAGACTGCCTAGACCCGCCCAGCATATCCAGAAACCGCAAATGCCAGTATAATGTGGGAGGTCTTTACAAGGTTACGGTTCTAATGAATTAAGTAACACTTAACTAGATAAACATGTGGTGGGACATGGGGGGTTAAGTGGGTGCCTTGGTGGCATGGGAAATTAAGTGGGCGCCTTGGGTGGCATGTGAAATACGATTAGATGCACTTAACCAAGTGAAACATGTAAGAAGACATGAATAAGAATGGGGTTAAGTGGGGAAACCTTAGTGGGGACCAAGCATAGGTGGAAGGCTTGTGTTAGGCATAATGGGGCTTATCAGACCAGTAACCCATTAAGTATCTTTGTGGGCTCGACCCAAGTCGAGGACGGGACACACGTACTGGGTTTGATTGTAACAGGTCAAAACGGGTTAACGGTGGCAACGCAAGTCCAACGGGGTCATGTGCGTGTGTGGGCCCGGGCTGGTAGGTAAGACGTTGTTGCATCATGTAGGTATAAGTCGTGCATCTTTGGTGGTATCGGGTTGCCACTTTGGGGAGTGATACACCCCATTGTGGGACCAGCACGGGTATCTACGAGTTAGGGAGCCGATCGAATGGGGGTAATGGGTACAACTAGCGGAGATAGGGGCAGACGGCACCTATGAAGGCAGTTAGGGGTACACGAAACTACCATTCATTGTTAAGTTATGTAGGCGGGATCAACTTTTAGGATGTTTGGTGTGGTGCAATGTAGTAATTATCTTATAGTGATTAGGTATTCCTTTAATGTTATCTTTGTTCATCTTATTTCCTTTGTTTGCTCTGTCAAGCCCCATTAGTTCATAGTCATTTCCTTATTTGCCAGCTTATGCCTTATCCTAGTTACTTTAATGATTATATTGTTAAAGTTATTGCACTCGCCAGACTTTATGTCTGACCCCCTTTGTTTCCACCTATTTTCTTCCTTCCCCTCCCACCCGCCCCCTAGGTGCTTAGGGTGGGACTAGTACTAGTGGAGCTTGATTTGGACAGCTTTATCTCTTTCTTTTGGAAGTTGCTTGGATTGCTGAAGTAAAGTTCAGCCTATAATATTTATGGCTATTTTATGTTGGGGTTATGTCTTTTATTTTATGTACTCAGAACTTATTTTCAAGACGGATAATAAATGTATTTGGTTTTGTAGTTGGTTTTTGATGTGATGTAACCAAACTATTACTCCGCTGCAATAAAAGTGGTTTTTATTTTCCAAGTACCAATATATTCATCTGTCCTGTTTACTTTTCTGTTCTATACACAATAAACGCTCCACCAAAATTATGGCATTCCTTTTGTGAGTGGCCTTAATGGAGATGGGGTGTCACAAAATATGTAAAATTTTCCCAAGAAAATGTTTTAGTGCTAATCTCAATTTTTCAAATTAATGTATTTCTTAAAAATTGTAAACTTCTATAAATCTTTTTCTCAACGTCTTTTTTTAATTCTTTTAAAAGTCTAATCATGTGGTTAAGTACAAAGTTGTTTCTTAATTTCCAATTCCAAATCCTTTACATGAAATTATTTTTCTTCATCCAAATTCTCTTCTACACTAATCCCTTCATAGCTATGTATGAACTGGAGTCTAAGTCTAGCACTATCTTTGCCCCAAATATTTATATATTCCTAGTCCATTTTCCTTCTTACTCTTTCTTATATTATAAGGATCTACTGCCTAAGCCACTAATTTAAAATGCTAAAATTATCAGATATTAACACATGGAACTCTCCTTTTATTTCAAAATTATTGTACACTTTATACACCAGTCACCCAAGGGCCTAGTGCTCATAAATTTTCATAAGCGTTATCTTAGTGCAAAAATTTGATATTCCAACTTTTTCCATATGTCATTTCTCTTTCTTAACAGATTTCTCTGTGCATCCAGATATATGTAATATAATATATATTTTTTAAAATATGAACACGTTCGCTCTCTAACTATATAGGAATCCTAAACCATGCTCCGATTCCAAATGTAAACATAAATTTCAATGGGCTTGAAATTTTCGCAAAATGCTAAAAACAAAGTCCAATGAAACCTGGGTTGGTTGTCTGTTATCCTGTAGAAAGACTAAGACAAATATATAAGAGCTCAAATAACTATCTCATGGTAGAACAGAATAAAATATGATAATAAGTAAATACTTACTATAATAATAACACTAATTAAGAAAGTCTCTCTAAGTTGGAAAATCTCTATCATTTATCTAACTTGCGGGTTTGTTACCAGGAGGAGGTCAGGACAAAAGTTCCGATGAACGAACAAATTATACTTTTTAAGAATAACACTACATATACCATTCTATCTTTACTTTTCTCTTTATTAGGTTATTATGATTTATAATACTCTTGACTCCTTGTGTAAGTCGTACCCATCTACTTCCCAATAGATCAAACTTAATAATATATATTTTGTTATTTGGCTAATATATCTAGGTACTATCCATAGTACCATCCTCGACCGGTCTCTATCGTCTCTCTACGAAAGAGTGCTGCTACTACATGTGAAAATATTTCTCGGCAAAACCTATGATATAGATGTTCCGTCATCTACTAAGAAAATATGAAATTGTATCTGCATTAGGCCGCTCTAATGCTCGGGCATTCACTATGTACCACTCAGTGCATACACTAATGACTTACACATAATCGTACTACATGTTACCTGGGCTTCGCAAACTAGGCCTACACTTGTATGGAACTCAGTCGAGGGTTTTTATATCCATAAAGGACAACTTTGTTAGGCCTACAATACAAATATTCTATTTAGTCTGTCTCTTTCTCCATGACTATGGATCTCGCAGCCCCCTCAACTAGTTAAAAGACCCACCAAGGGCTAAGTGGACATGTGTTACAACAAGCAATCCAAACATCCTATTGGAGTTGTCCCTCATCCAATGTCCTGATAGTGAAAGATCATTGGACTATTGGTTTAGCCGCACTCTTTCCCGTTCTTGCTTTGACTAATGATGACATGTATGTAAATGATTACTAACCTTATTGGGTTCTGACCACAAAGTCTTCTCCCTGAGAAGAGGCAACTATGAATCCTAGAGTCATTCATTAGTCTCGTCTCTTCCTTCGATATGAATGCAGTCAAGGCATACTCTTTAGATGGAACCACTATGGACCTACCTCCAAGAGTGCAGGTCTGTTAGGCCTACCCAAAGGACCATCCTAGAGTATCCTGACATCCCCTAAAAGTCTCGCACTTCCTTCTTGCCTCGCTGAACAATATATTGGACATGCACCCCTTGTACTAAGATGCCTTTGATGATCAGTTTCATTAGGCCCTTCATCCAAACACCTCTGAACTACTCCAAACGCACCTCACTATTTTATTAGACCCTATGTCCAATCTTTCATTATGTGGTTAGGTTACTTTTCTTTTCTTTCGTTATAACACTGATCAATGTGGCTACCACGTTCCGTCCAATCTGATCCTTATTTACTTGTTTATTTTAATTTTTCATTCACTTACTTTCCCTAATCAACATTTGTTGTCAAAACGGACCACTGTTGTTACATGCTTATTAAACTTAATCCTAAATCTAAGTTTTATTTATAATAAGCCTTTCTTACTTTAATTCTCTTTTTTATTTTTAATTACAACCTTCGCTATATTTTTTGCTCGCAAAAATTTAGTTTTTTCTAATCACTTTTTCTATCTGTTTAGTCCAATCCTAGATCTGAGTCCAACTTATTGACTCCATTCCTAGCTTGAACCTATGGTATCCAAATTTTGTCATGATAGGTTACAGTTTTTTCTGAATATAAAGTGTCTAACCTAATTTCTTACTCTTTATCTTTTCATAACATTTTTTAGTTATATTACACTTTTACTTATCATAAATTCTATTTTTAGGAAGTTATACTTATTCTGAATTGCTGAAAATGTACTAAAATTTATTTCCTTAGCCTAATATAAAACAACCCTACAAACAAGAATCCTAATTTCAAGACATTTCTTTTAATTAATTCTGAGCCATTGGATAGTGCAAAATACGATTGAATCTCTTTTCGCATTAATATGTTTCCTTTTTCTTTTATTCCTGCAATTACACTTGCTGCTTTACTTATAAACCAAACTATGGAAATATATCCTTTTTTCTTAACCATCCAATCAAGGATATTCCTAACCTCCAATTTATTTGTTACATTTTAGTTTCCGTTCTTTATTTATTTCCCAAATCTGACATAATTACTATAAATTTACCATAATTGGGCATATGGCCATTTTCTGTAACTCCTTTATCTTAACAATACTTATATCCGTTCAATTTTTATTCTAAACAATTAACTTCTACATGTAAATATAAGTTTCCCAAATTTACAGTTTAAACACAGGTTTACTGTAAACAATCCTGACTAACTATGCCAAATTTAATCATAGTATAAATAAACTACTATAAATAACTCTAATTAAACTACTATAAGTATAATAGGAAATAAACTATTGTAAATAATTATAAATTAAACTATACTAAATTATAATATGAATTAAATGGTACTGTATACCATTATTAAAAAGATATAATTTAAATTGACACATCCATTGTCCTAAGCTGTTTTCCTTAGATGATGTAGATCCCTCCTCTAAAAGGATTATGTAAATATTTAATTTTATAAAAACTTTCCTTAAAGAATTTAGATCAAGTTCGTCTCAAAAAGAGAGAACATAGAGGGGAAAAGATTGTGTTGTGAGGAATCGGTTAGGTCTAGGGGTCTATTTGTAGTGCAACCTAGGGATCTTAGACCATTGAATGTTTAGATTATATCCAAGCCAACCTCGTCACTTAACTTATCACGACATGCCACGTCAGCATAAATTGCTAAAATAGCCAATAGAAATCAGCCACATTAGCAAAAATAATTAATTCACGTCACTATTTTGTACCTACGAAAAATTGCGCATAGGTACTAAGGCAGTCGACCTGACCCATCCCCGCGTTGACCCACCGCATATAAAAAAAATCGTATTATTTTCTAAATCTTCATTCTGTGACAACTTCATCGTTTTAACGCTACTTTCTACAAAGAATATATGTAAATTGACCAGGCTCTTAATTTTTGTTCATATTATTTAGGTTACAACTTTATTATTACGAAAGAACAGATATGATTCTTCACTTTTAGCTAAGATCGTTCAAATTTAATTTTAAACTATCATCATTTCAATTTTAAATGGACATAGAAGATGATGAAAAATAAGAATGAAGCATATATAAAAAATGATTGGTAGATAAACAATCAAGATACGTTAATTTACGATTTTGTAAATCTCCATTTTTCTTTAACAAACTAAATCCATGTTACTTAATGAAATAACGCTTTAGCGCAAACCATGACTGAAATTTTGAATCATGTTACATTGAGTTAAAAAAGTGTTGTTATTCAGCTTACATTTTAAACTTATTATTACTCATATCTTAATATTACATGGCGAAACATACTTTTGCATTTATTAGACATGCATAATTCAAAAAACAAAAACAACTAACAACGCAAACTTTTGGCTTCTCATACATCCTAAACTACTACCACCAATCGATGATGGCAATTTTAAAAAAAAAAAATCAAAGAAATCATTTCAAGGCAACATATTACAATCCCATAGAAAGCAGTGCTGATTCGTAGGTGAACTGTGAGTCGAATATACCTCAAATATTGTATTTCCATTCATACTTTTTCCATTATTTTGCAGAGTATAGACAAGCCCGACTCAAGGGGAAGGTGAGCGAGACGGTCGCCTAGGGCGGCATCCCTAGAGGTGGTGGAGGGAGTCAACCAGATAGCCTATGTGTTTTTATAAATATTGTTGTATAAAACTATAGGGCAACATGTTATTAAAGAAGTTAGTGGTTGAGTGGTAGGAGTATGTTAGTTGTGGCGGATCGATGCAGATTTAAATCCCAACACCTAAACAAAATTATAATGTTATTTTTTTTGTTTCTTAACTCCATTCTTGTCTAGGGAAGCCACATGTGTTGGGCTGGCCATGAATATACGGTCATTTTTTTTTATCATTTATCATATTTTTATGGAAACGAAGTTGAAAGATTCACAGTTTCCTATCAATAAGAATTAGAAAATGACAATGAAGATTAAGAGACAGATAAACAATTCTACGATTCATATGTTTTGATTATTTGAAAATTAATTACGTAATATGATTATTTATTTTGGGGTAAATAGCAATAATCAGGTTGGAATATAGGTGAAAAGTAAATAAAAATTTAAGTTACAGTTAACCCTTAATCTGATGTAGGTGTGTGTGTGCGTACCTTTCGGTTATTAGACCTACCACTAAGGAAAAAAATGAAAAAAAAATATTTATTCTTATGGAAACATGGTCCAAATTCAAGCCCATTATGTCATTAATTTAATTGAGAAATGAATTAAAGTCAAATATTTGAAAATAATATTAATTAAATAATTACTGTATTCTTATTAAAGATTGTAAAAAAATTAATTTTCTTTTAGATTCAAAAACCTATCTATGTCAAAATTATTCTTATGGCCTTGGAATATTTTAGACATGCAAAAAAAAATAGCTTGCAGTTTATGGAAATTCAAAGCAGACCCTATATCTTTAACTGTTATTTAAAATTCAACACTAAAGTAAGATTTGTTATGCAAGTAAAATAACATACAAAATAAAAAGTAGTTGTCATCAACAACAAAGTGTTCGTACTAAAGTGCTTTGTTATGAAAATTAACTGCTTTTACTATATTTTGCTCCTCTTGCATCACAATAATAACTATTTACACTACATAATCAATTAAAAATTCATTTCATTGCCTTATTATTGTTGAATACATACAATTGTTATAAATTTGTATGTCTATGCTAAGATGACTTAAACTATAGGTATAAGAATGTTGTTATATATATATATATATATATGTATATATATATATATATATATCATGGAACTAAAATATGAAAACATAAACTCTATTTCTTTTCTTCTTCTTATTTATTGTAATGAACATTAAATTTTAAAAAATGTATGTTACTTGATTAATCTTTTGCTGCATTTGATTTTAATAATTTTGTACTAGATTACTAATTTTATATAACAAAGAATTTATATGCAATATTGTTTTCATATAATCTAGGGGTTTAATTTATAATATGGTGTCAATTACAAATTCTCATCAATAAATACAATTAATAAATTAAAGAAGGTAAAATTCTTATTATTGTGGCTAGAGATACATTCACAAGTTGAATGCTGAAAGAAATGAAAATTGACTATCTGAATTGATGATAATTCTTTAGTTGATCAAGAGACTAATGGTTTCAAATATGACTCCAGTATTGCTGTTGAATTTATTCGAGGAAACAAAGGCGGGCTTTAGGGATGAAATAAATTATGGATTAGAAATGATTGTAACTTATCAGAAAACTTACCAATGAATGCAAAAGAAAGACCAAAGAACTCTTTAGATTCTAAATACACAAAGAGTGTCACATGTCATCATTAGGAGAGAAAGGCAAGAATAAAGGAGAATGCAAGGTTGAGAACTCTTTTATTAACTATAACATAGATTGTCTTGTAAAAAAACTAAAATTTACTTATGTTTCTCAACGAATTATTTTAAAGCATAACTTCAAAACAAAAGTTTGCTCACTAGATTCAACACGTGAAGTGTTCAAATATTTCTTCATCTTTGTTAACACCTCCTATTCCTCCTTTTAAAACATAGTATTTACCAAAAAGAGTTACAACCCATTATTTTCTTTTATTAGCGCATTATGTTCCAATTTTATCATTTCTTCTTCAAGCTAATTCCATTTAGACTTGTGATATTTCTAAATAGCCGATATGGATTTAAAGAAAATTCGAGGAAAATTTGCCCTTTTATCTTTCAATTATCATTTTACTTCTCATCATATTTTCTACCTTTTATTCCTCTTACCCAATAAACCAAGAATTTAATTTTTGTTAAATTCTCAAGCTGAATGCTTAACTTAATGGATCATCACTAAATTAAATTAGTTAAAACTAGAATTTCATGTGATTCAGAGTTTCCTAAATCTGAAAATTCATGGGTCGTAAAAGAGCAAAAACTTGAATTTCCCTTTGTGTGAATTTTCTAAGAACATTTTTTTCATTTGATTGCACTTTTTATAGATTTTATTTCTATTAGAGGAAGGTATAAAGGGAAACTATAACATAAGATGATTGTACTTGGTAAAAACGTAATATAATGGCTTTTATAGGTTTCTAGGGGTTAGTCAGCAAAATCTTTATGGTTAAATAAAATAAGCCTTTCTTTAATTGTCTTTTTTTCCTTTCAGTTTTCTTACATTTAACTTATCTTCTTATCTTTTTTTAATTGGTACCTTGTTTATTTTCAAAAGCTGGAATGAAGAATTACCCTAACATTTATCATCCTTAAAAAATTGAAAATTGAATTATTAAAAGGAATGTTCCTCTACTTCTCGAAGTTTATAATTTCCTTATCAGAAATTAAATAAAACACGATTTTATGTAGTTGAATCTAAATTTTCTTCATGTTGAATTCAATAAATGAAAGTAAATAAAAACATGATAGTTTATACAATTTTTACCTTTTTACTACAACTAGAGCATGGAAGAAAAATAACGAGGACCAAAAGAATTAACCGTATTCCAATTATAGTGAAATTTCTCGATGAAAGAACAATATTTTATTTTGATATCGAGAAGAGAAAAAAGAAGAGTTTCAAGGACTTAATACAAATGTATTAGAACATAGTAACATAAATCTAGTTTCAAATTTATTCTTTCTTTCCAATTTATTTTTCAACATACAAAAGTATCAATAAGACCCTTGTATTTCTCTAATATTCCTTGTTTTCGGTCCTGGAGGATGTAACAGTTGGAGTCTTGAAGAGACCAAACTGATAATCCAAGTCAGAGAAAGTTAAATGAATAGGCTCCATATTTATATTCTTAAAAACATTCATGTCCTCCAAAAATTTAGTTTTCTTTGGGGCTCGTGCAAACGTCTCTGATGATGGAGCAAATGGATTAAATTTGAATTTGGATGGTGTTTTGAAACCATATTCATTAATGTTTTCAGCTTTTGAATAATTCATGATTTGAAAATGTATATCTTTGTCAAATAGAACTGGCGTATGTATATATATGTGTGGAGGGAAGGGGAGACAATGCATGTTACATTATACTTAAAATTGGTAACAGCCATTTAAAATAAACTAATGAATAAGTAACATACTTCATGTCTCAATAAGAATTTGACCAATACAGGATTTCCAATCGGCATGTTTGAAATAATTCTTTATTAAAATTCAACTGAAGGAGGGTTATATCGAGCCGTTTCATCTACGCTCCATATGTCATAAATGGTTATAAAATAATATGAATATTAAAGTTGATTTCTTTTTTAATTGAAAGGTAAAGCGGACCCCTTGGTCACTAATCCATTATATATATATATATGTATATATATATATATAATTGAATATATAACTATTGGAATGTTGAGCTCTCATGTAACCTTTTTCAAAATAGTACTCTTTCGTTGATGGAAGATAAAACTTATCGCTTAATCCCTTTAGGTTTCGCACAAATTCCAATATTCAATTTGCTCCATTGATTCATATGGCCCACCATGTGCCTTTATTACATACTCTTTTTCCTTTCAATTTCCACTAAACTCCAATGCGGTGCATTCGTGGGTGTGTGTGTGTGTGTAGTGTATACACGTTCTTTTCTTAATCTCGTCCTCCCTTGAATTGTAAAAGTTTACATATCTGTTGTCTCTCTCAGTACCATAAAAACTATGTAAATACTACCTCTTTTTGGGTTTGACTAAACAAAAGTTCAAAATAAAAGATAATATAGATAATGAATGTTTAATTTATAACTAACTCTATTATATGTATACATATTTTTTATTTGTGATTTTATAAGATATGTAACAACTGATGATGATATCCAATTTGAATATGTTTCTATGTGAAGGGAATAAGAAGGTAAAGGTGTGACTTATTCTTAATTTTTTCTATCCAGAGTGTACAATTTTCTAGAAAAATAACCAAGCCTTTCAGTTCAACTTATTAATACAATTGTTCTATTTTTCAATTCAGGTTTGGTGAGTCCAGCGGAATATTCCATATACATAAGTCCTTTGAATCATTTTAACATTGCTTTCGCAAAGTTTAAGAATAATAGGTAATATACGATAATAAAATTTTGATTTGCAACTTACTTTCGTGTTTATATATATATATATATATATATATATATATATATACGTACATACATACACACACACGTACATGTATACATATACATATATATGGTAATAAAATTTTGATTTGCAACTTACTTACTTTCGTGTGTTTATGTGTTTACACACACACACACAGATATATATATATATATATATATATATGTATGTATATATGTATATATATATTGAAAATTGGTTCACTTTTATTATCTACGAAAAAGCAATACAAAAAACAGGTTAGCATACTAACCGTTACAAACTAAAATGAATGCGAAAAAAAATAACAGGAAATAAAAGTAAATCTAAAACTAAGTAATATAAAATCGGCCCATGATGAGGCCTCCGCCTACTTGCGATTCGCTGCACCACCTGAGCCAAGAGCTCCATAGAACACTCGTTGCACCACAGCATACAAAACCTTATCAAACAAAATATTGCAAGCATCCTTATATTCTCTTGATTTCCACCACACATTTTCGTTTCTCTCTCCTCCCACTAACTCTCTCCTCCTCCACTAACTTATTTTAATATAAATGAGTGGTTATAGGGATGCATTTAGGGTGCTTCCAAATAAGGGTGTTATGGAGCGTGCCTCTCTCTCTCTCTCTCTTTAAATACACACACACACACACACACACATATATATATATACATATATATATATATGTGACGGCCCGCCCCGCACCAGCCTGCATCTCTTCCGGAAGTGCGCTGTACACATGCCCGACTAGCACGGAACGGTTGTCAGAAGGAAAGAAAGAAGGGAATGAACTAATCAAGGAACCTGTAGAATGTCTCACAGCGCATGGAATAAAATATAATAATAACATACTTGACATAAAACAGGTGAGATAGTGCATAAGCTGACAACTAAAATCAACATCCATCATCAGAGCAGCGGAAATTCAAATACAGCTTATTACAATTTTCCAAATTTACTGTCTCTAAACAAAAGAAAGCTAAAGTAGAAGATGCACCACCAATGCCCAAGCAGTGATCTTCAACAATACAGGGAGAATATTATGTATGTATTTTACGTGGAAGCCTCCTGCTCGTCTCCGGATCATCTACCCGTGCATCACCAGCTAACCTGTCTCTAGTCTTCTCGTGTGAGCACCCAGAGTAATAAGAGGAGACATAAAACTTTGGGTCAGACATAAAGCCGGGTATGAGCGATAAGCATCTAAACAGAATGATAACAGGTATACTAAACCATACCTGAACCTGGACCTGCAACCAAAGAGTTAGTACCACATACCGTACAATACTCTAAGGGGCCATAATAAATAGTGTAAGAATACGGAGGTGGGGTGTGCATGTCACAATGATAGCAAACAAATCATCCATAGCAACCATCCTCACATCTCTCACTCAGTGCGTAAAGCGTACGACATCTACCACTTTGGAACACTAGACAAACTGAGGTAACGACGAATCCCGACTTGTTGAAACCCTGTTATGACCAAGCTAAACATATGGAGTCATGACCAAACATTTCAATGACCCACTTCATTGGTTGTAGCCCTTGGTTCTACCGATGCCATAATGGCCCTGAATCCGTTTTCGTGCCTCCTACCATAGTGGTCCAAAGCTACGTCGATAACCCCTTGGCACGCGTCCCGCAGCAAAGCCCAACCATGAAGCGAACTCGTTGATTCCCATCTGAATCTTGAGCTCTAACTTCTCATTTGGACTTCCTTTGCATCTCGGGTTTGGTCGATTGGAGTGGGTCTCCATTCAGTCTTCTCCTCGAATCGTGCTCCCTTGGATGGTTCGGTTCGTGGCGCGCCTCCCCAATCGGATCGGGCCGAGTTCCTGCTAGCTCGTGGTGTTCCAGCTCCATCGGATCGTGTCGCGCCATACGGATCGCGCCTCAACAGCTCGTGGCGCTGGCAAACCATTGGGTTCGGGTCGTGCTACCTCGTCTGGATCGTCGCGCCTCATCTCGGATCGCACCTTCTGATCGGTTCGTGGTCCACCAAGCTGGAGCGATTCGGATCGAGGTACTTCAGTCTGGACACGGCGCTACATCGGTTCATGGCCTTCGAAGTGGAACGGATCGTGGCGCATGGTGACGTGAGCTTCCATCAGATCGTGCTCATAGAGGGGGCGATCCGATCCAGGTAAATTCCTGCACTTCGTTCCAGCGACAGTCTTTCGCCATTCGACGGCGTTTTTGACCAAACTAACACTTCTAAACAATCACAAAACATCTCATACAGTCATAGCAACGTATAGTATCGACCACGAACACCATAACACAAATCATAGCATGTAAAGTGGATCAAACATGGTCAAAACCCCAAATTTTCCCTTAAGCATGTTTAAGTAAATCTAATCATAGGGTTAACAAAACTTAATCAAATCGAACCAAATTTCTAACAGAGGCATAAAATATTATTTAAGAATTTCTAAACATTTTTCCAGAATTTATTAGTGTATAAATTCGCTAATCTTCACTAATCTATACTATACTATTAAAGCTCAGTTTAGAATGCTCAACTCTCAGCCCTCCTCCCGTAGAATCAATATGAGTTTGCCACGTGTATTTGTGCACTTAATCGTCGCACCGTATAAGTGCCGCTTATAATTCTTCTATCATCCAGATATCGCCTCCTCATCGTCCTGGTATCACCTAACCCTAATTTTAGATTAATGTTCATACCAGTCTTTTCAACAAACGATGTTCCTCAGGTTGGCACCCAACCCTCGAGGTTTTATTTTTCCGTCAGCTATTCTTCGCCCTAACTTCTGCGATTCCGCTCTTTCCCACACCTCTCCTTCCAGCTATTCAGTCCATCATCAATATAATTTTATGAGACAATCTATGTTTCTGTTTGAAGATACGATACAGATTGCCACTACCGACTCAATCTATTCCATTTGAGGTAAAAAATCTAAGTTATATTGGTTTGTAAGATCCGATTTTTAATCCTTTACTAAACTTGGTTATTTCTAAGTTTTCTATGTTGGTCTAATATGTATAAGATCCCTAATTATACACTACAGGGTAAATATGTTGGAACAACTGCAATTTTTGGGCGTTCGTTCTTAAAACTAACCTTCTTTGTAATCCATTGGCGAATGCTCACCAAACAAGGTTTGTTGTTTCATTTCAAGCTTCTAATTTACCAAAGATAACACAAGATATGATGTTTATTTTGAAATTCGAAGCATTTTAATTTGGTATGCTCTTTGAATTGTTAATCAAAACTATTTTCGTTCAACTAAAAAAATAGTGCTTCCTTCTATTTTTGTATTCCCACTTGGTATTTTGATATATTATTTCTTCTTCATAGCAAGCGAAATAAATTTATTGTGATCTTCAACAATATATTTGAGCTGGATGTTATTTTGACATATGTTATAGCCTTTATTATGTTGGTTGAAGGCATGTTGGTTTATTTGATTCGATTAGTTCTTCATGTATTTTATAGATTAATTTATCAAGTGGGAACATGCTTTCGTTAAATGAGCATGTTCTTTTGTGGTTTAAAAATACAAAGATTACTTCTGCGTGTTTGTAGTCTTACCAAATATAAGGCCTAATTTTTTTTCCTGCAAGTGGTTCTAAAAGTATAAGACAGGTGCGTGCCTGCCTGCATGCACCATTACCAGCAAATAACTAAATGGTCCATTATTGCTAATATCCATATTGATTTTGTAGAAACTATATTACTCATAGTTATATTTCCACCTTAGTTTACAATATATAATGATTTATTTACAACAAATTGTTCTTTAGAGAGTTTACAATATATAACGATTAAAACATATGTGAATCAATATCAACATATGTTATATGGGTACAATTCTACGAATGAGAACACAAATCAATTATATGTTAATGAATAATGTATAATTTCAGAAAAGATACAGGATCACCCCCTAACTGCCACAAAATGGAGTTGGAAGATATGTACATGCGCCTTAGGAAATCTTTATGACATTCAAAGTGTAAAAAAGTGCACATAGACAATGCTATCTTCTATGTATAAAGTGAAATCATACACTCATTATTAGGTGTATAGAATGGTGATTATGTTGTAGTGTTTCTGGCTTCATCTACATCATGTATGTTGTAATTTAAAATTTGACTTTAAAACATTTTTCATACTGTTATGTGCCTACTATACACAATTTCCTTGCCATTTGAAGTTTTCTTATGCAAACATTGATCGCTGTGTTCAATTTTCGATTATTACAACTTGAATTTCATTTTATTGTAAAGGTGATCGTGTAGTATTATGTTGTTATCTTCGTGGTTATTACTATGAAAAGCATAAAATAATAAATCAAAATTTACAGTAAATAATGCTGCTTAAAACATAGGGCTTACTCAGTCTATACATGGCTCAAATAATATACGGAGTTTCAAAGGACCATAATTTTATGAGGTAATAGGAAAATGAGGTAACCAAATAATATACTTTTCATTCCAGCTTGGTAGTTCTTCATTTCTTATAAACTTTGAATTTTATTTTTGCACATCTTGCTGCTGCTGCTGCTGCTCCTAAGAATGAATTATTTGATGAAACCAGGCCAGATGAAAACAATCATTATAAAAGGGAAATCCTGGTAGCAAAGATCACTGAAAATGGAAAATGAGAAGGTTTGTCATGATCATAACACCCTAATTGCACCATGCTGATCTTCAAAGTAGTAAAGCTGGTAAGTGAAACTGGCTACACATACGGAGTTTCAAAGTCAATTGAAATTTGTAGTTTCAAATTCCTTCAGTAATCCTCTCATATTGTTCAAGTAGAGATAGCTGAGAAAGACAAGTATGTTATTTATTTGTGAATGAGGTTTATGCATGCGTACAGATTGGAAACATGACTTGGTAGAGAACGAGTGAGATTTCAGCTATTTCCAATTGATTTCAGCGAAAAGTGTAAACTACTTATCCAGTATTGATTGGAGTTGGGATTAAAATTTCATCTTTATGCATAAATTTAAAGAAGTTGCCCTACATGATAGAGCTTCATCACTACATTTGAACTTTGTTATTTTGTTGTACATGTTATGTGGGATTCACTCTACTTAACGATTTACCAGAGAAATTTGTTTGTTTGTTTGTGTTTTATATTATTATTAATATATATAGACTAGAACCTATAAAAAAATTGTATTGTGGAGTTAACTTTAAGATTATTCAGGTTTTAACGTTGTACACCATTTGCGAAAGGATATATGCTTCTATTTGTTCCATTTTTTTAAATTGACAGTTTCATGCACGTTAATTACTTTTTCATTCAGAAATTGTCTTTCCAGATTAAGACGTCACTATCAAACATATTTTTAGAACAATTTTCTAAAATGCAGCTCTATGAAAAAATCACCCAGTTAAGAAATCAAAGTAAATGTAATTACTTAAATCAATAAATATTGTAGAAATCCAAAGAATGTAAAACGTTGCAAATCTAAGGTGTACCTCATGTTTTGCACGCTCATATGAGGAAGTCCATTTGAAATTTGATTAAAACAACTAATTTCTAAATCATATCATTTTAGTTCCGTGTGCGAAGCACGGGTTCACACTTGTTACTCTTAATTACCGTAATTAGTGCAAAAACTATGCAAATCACTCACCTTTGCCACAATAAAACTTTCAGATCTGAAGTGAACCTCTAATTTGCACGAATTCCAATATATAACAGCAGCTCTACCTCGGTTCTTGTGCTAATCCTCCTTGATTTGATGCCTCTAAGCCTTAATCCTTGATTAGGAAGTGATCTTGGTTGTTTTAGAGAGATTTAGAGAGTGGAGGCCATGGCTAGATTAAGAAAAATGAATAGTGACGGCTGAAAAATGAGAAAAATGTATTCTCCAAACCCTAACAGCCCTTTTAAACTCCTAATCCCGAAATTCCCCTTTGGGCCTAGCTGTTAATCACCCGGTTAAGCCCAATTAAGCTGTTTTTCACCATCAGAAACTTGTTTCAGCCATATCTCCCAAACGGTGAGTCCGTTTGGCTAATGTGACCACTCTACGGAAAGAGAAACCATCATCCGGAGCCAATGGAAGTGGTTTCAGGTCAAAATTCCTTTCCAATCAAAAGTTATGGCCAAAACAGTGCCAACTAGGGGTAAAATGGTCATTTAAAAATCGGGAAAATCATAAACATGGGAAATGACCCCAATAGTCGTCCCCCAAAGTTACATGACCATACGACTTCGTATGTAAAAGAAATAAATATTCTACGATCCTATGATGCGTAGAATGCGGGTCGTTACAATATATATATATATATATATATATATATATGTGTGTGTGTGTGTGTGTGAGAGAGAGAGAGAGAGCGTGCCAATTTTCAAAAGAAAAATACGTGTGTGTGTGTGATTTTGTAAGATATGATAATAATTAACATTGAAACCCAATTTGGAGAATTCTATTAGAACAAAATAAAAAATAAAAAATCACGCACGCTGCAACAACAATTTGATTTCCCAAATCACAACAGTCAAAAACAACAGTAGATCATTATTCTTTCTCACTAGATCCACCCTTGCTTTTCTGCAAGCGCTTTTCCTCCTTACTAACGCGTGTAATATTTCCTAATGCTTTAGTGACAAGGTAGAAATTACCTTTGCACTAATTAGGGTTTCTACAACATAATCATAACTTCTTCAAATTCTATTTCTATTGCCATAGAAAAGCCATATAGAAGGTTGATTATAGATATTACAATTTGCAGGATAGTTTAATATAGTCAATTTAAGTTCATTATAAACCCATAATTTGCTATCATTTGACTTTTTATTTTTTTTAAACTCATTTATCCCCTATTCATAAGCAACATGTGATATGGCAGTATTTTCATTTAACCTGACCAATTTCACCTAATAATGGAAAACTTTGTTTCACTAGTTCAGACTATGTATTGGCAATGTAGAATGTTTATAACATATTTTTGTTGATTATTCATAAGCGATAATAGTCGAGTCTAAAATTTTAAAATAATTTTGGATTTTATTTAGTTTGAAATTTCAGAAAATAAAATTCTCATTTTTTGAGTAAGGTAAAAACGTTATTGTGCCAAAGCCTACCCCACTTCCATGGGTATATACGTGGAAAAAAAACCAACAACATACTAGCCAATAAATATGCTAGGGAAAATCGAAAAAAATAATTGCTTTGAAATCTCTAATAATAATCGATACTCCAAATCGAGATTTACAATGAGTGAGAAGTCATGGCAGCTCCCAAAAATCATCTTCACTCTTTGTAAACTCATGCTCCTCTATATTGTGCTGGATTTCAAATCGGAAGCTTTGACCATCGGTGTCAAGTATCTTATGAGTCTCTATTTCGTTACTATTGAATCTCGATCTGAAACAATAATTATCGCCTGCTTCAAATTGCTTCTGCCAGTTAAAATCAGTAAGGTGCATAAGCGATTTGGCTCCATTACTTGGTTTAGTATGTTTAACCCTCTTTAGATCGGAACTATAAAGAGGGTTACTGCAATCTCCCTTGCACCAAACAGATAAGTCGTAGACTTTATTTTTCAAGCTGCTCTTGTAATGTTTGTTTCCAATCTTTTGATTTTGGAATTCAAGTACTTTGGAAAATTTATCTTGCAGGGCTTCTTCATCCTCTAGAACACTGATAGTAGGACAACATTCCAATTTTCCTGTTTCAGGTGGAAAAGGTTAGCTTTTCCTTATCTCTTAAAAATATATCTCTACTATTGCTGTGCAGTTAAAGCACTTAGTGATTTTGTAGCAGTGGAGGTGCAAAAAGGCATAATAGGGCTAAAGCGGAGAAATAACGGGGATATAGAGAAGGTGTAAAAACATTCATTAATTGTAAAACTAAGTATTTTAGAAGTAGTTAATTATTAATGTTATGTCAATTGTATAGAAAAAACTAAGGTAACTTAATCTTATATTAAAAAAAAGCAAAGGATATCATGGTTATGCACATTAAATTTGATGAATATAATTGACTTCTACCATATATTTATGCATTAAAATTAGCTCTTTACATTAACTTTATTGATTTGCTCTAAAAGCAAACTAGTTAAATCAAGCGGTGTATGCTTTCTTTGCTAAAGCGGATGCTAAAAATCCTTGATTTAGCGGGTGTAGAGGAAAATAGCAGGGTTTAAAGCGGATCTACTGTTCATAGAGGCTAAATTGAAATAGCGTAGTGATTGAAGACTAATATGGGCCATTGCGGAGACTTAGCGGGGTTCAAACTGCATAGTACTATTGTCATTGTACTTTTGTTTACTCCCCTTTATAATATTGTCAGAGAAATTGTGACGACCACCACCATGTAGATAGTCAGGGGAGGGATGCCCAAGTGGAGATTTATACTTTGGTCCTTGCTGCATCGTTACCCGAGCATTATTCCCACAAAAGCTCATGTCAGTATTAAGGTTACCAAACTGTAAGAAAGCTTCGATATTTGTGCCATCCAAGTTTAGTTTATCTATATACTTATAATTGTTACTGATGTGATGTTTGGATGACCTTTCAATAAGGATAAGACATTCAGAGTAGGTTGTCTTCCATAATAGAAAACTACATTTTTTTTCTTTATCACTATGCAGTCTTTGATTTCTTTCTTTCCAAATATGATATATAATGGTAGTGAGGAAAATAAAAGACACTTTTAAGTCAAATGATTTTCTTTTGAATTTTTTAAGAAAAAACTCAGTAGCATCCCTGATGTTACATATCCCAACATGGTTTATATTCAGATTATATTTGGCAATGTCCCAAATATGTTTGAAATAATAACATTCAAAAAACAAATGGCTAATGTTTTCTAAATTGTTTTTACACAATAAGCAAGTGCTATCACCATTCTTATTCCATTTCTAACATCTATCTTTAGTAGGTAGCTTGTTTAAAATGGAAAAATAGGAACAGTGACACATCTTCGGGCAATTAGTTTTGTTCCAAACAATTTTGTGCTAACTATATTCTACTTCATTACCCCTTAAATTCATAAGTTTTTTAAAAGAAAATATATCTTTGGATGAGAGTTTCCCGAACCATTTTCCTTTATATAAATTCTGATCGATTAATTGAAACTCAATGCTTGATTTAAAATGTTGGCAGCTTGCTGATCAACAAAATACCAATTATTATTTTTGATAAAGCTTTGAACAGAATCATTAGCGCCCTCCAAAATATACATAAAATTCCAACTAAGGATATTGATTAATGATTTAGCACAAATCCAAGGATCAAACCAAAGACTAGTTTGACTACCATCCCTAAATTTTATTTCTAAAAGTTTTGTACCTTCTTCCCTGCAACACGTAATGTTTTTATATATATAGAAATTGTAACCTTTAGCTTTAATGGTCTCGAAATCTTTAATTTCTAGATATTTATCTCTGGTCCATCTAACCCATAAAGAGTTACCACTAATATATTTCCAACAATAGAATTTCATTTTTATAAGCATCATTTAAGTCTCTGATATTTCTAAGACCCAAACCCCCTATATTTTTTAGGCTTGTAGATATTATCTCAAAATACTTTATGATATTTCCCTTTCCAAATAAAGTTTGCACACAATCTTTCTATTCTAACTTTTATAGGAATACTGTGAGTTTGCAGCCAATAGATGATAATAGCAGTGATGACTGTGTGTGTTAACTCAACCCTACCAGTAAGAGACAAAATCTTAGTAGATCAACCCTCTAGTTTATTTTGAATGGAATCATATATTTAAAACAGTCTTTTTCAAATAATTGATTGGAACCGAGAGGGAGGCTAAGATATTTGACAAGCAATTCACCTTCTTTAAAATTAAGAATGCTAATAATATTTTCCTTGTCTTTACATCCCTTACTAAAATAAACTTTGCTTTTATTTTTATTAACCTGTAGACCAGCAAAAGATTCCATTTTCTCAAAAATCTTTACAATGGTAGTATAGCATTTAAACTATCTGTAGTAACCCAAAAATCGCCGCTCTTCGAATCAACCATAAACCACAGAAGTCCGGTCCAAAAGTTAGAATCCTTGGATTGTTATGGGAATACAACACATTAGAACAGAACACAAAAGAAAGTTTCATTGCTTATTACAACAATTTTACATCAGAGTGCAGAATATCAGAGTACGAATAAATAATACACAACGGAAATATAATACATAAATATAATAAGCGGAAGACTGTAAAATTATCCAAAGCATAGCTCCAACCATAATCTAGGATCTTGTAAAATAGAATATCTGCAAAAACTAAACTACTAGCTGCCCGTGTGAAAATTATGGGCACCCTGAGTTTAGGCAAAAACAATGAACTCCAGTTCAGTCATGGGACTGGTGTGAGAACTAAAAACAGTTATTAAACTTTATTTTAAAGTTAGGTAAATCACGGGACCACGCCGTATGACACGGAATGGGTTTCCTTCCATGAATACCTTAAAAAAAACTCGCCGCTAAATAAAAGAACAATGAAGCTATTATAAGACTCGGGTCCCATCAAACAATGCAACGCAAGCCGTAGGATAGAGTTTTACCTTATAATAGCCAAATACGTTTGATACGCGAAATTCATCTTTTACGACTATAAGTACATAGTGTAGAAATCAATTTTGAAAGTAAATGTATCAATCCTAGACGGCATAGTACTCCATCCTACTATGTCGCCATATAGGTATACAACTAAAACCGTAAAGCTCGTATTTGGAAGTTGGATTTCCATCATGATGGCTACTAATTCGAAAGATTGACCACGTAGTGTAATACTCAATGGCTTAAGTCCAGGTCATTGGAAAACACCGTAATGCACATCCTCACTATGTATAGGAAACAAGATCACTGCAACTTAATTCTGGGTCATTGAAAAACACCACTTACACTATCCTTCTGGGAATTAGGTATAAGCCTTATCCCTACTAGGTGTGGAGCGACCACACCCAGCACATCTTGGTCGACCGAATCCATGACAACCCTAAAAGTTGTCGTCTTCAACCCGTAGGTTGCTCATCCTTATCACGAAAGTATACTAATCTAACCATCAGTTTACCATCATACCGGTATGTGAGGCTCACGAATTAACGCTACACAAAGTTGTGCTATATTAAAGCTATGCTTTGATCATCATCCACCAAGCTCTGCTTTTCAACAAAAGCTTGGATCACTGCAACTCAGCATGCGACATTATCATTCATACCATATCATTGACTTATACCAGTATATAACCTCTAAGCTCGTACGTCTCAGAGAAGGGTGTTAAGTAAGAGAATAAATTCTCCACTACCAAATAGATATATATTTAGTGGAGATCAACGAATATAACAAAAAGAATACAATGTCAGACATACAATCCATTTGCAAGCCCGTTTTGGGTCTAAACGAAACCTAAGACACCTTATTCCTTATCCCATATGTCCAATACAGGAGAGAGGTCCTCGCACATCCGGACAATCAACATGTACATTCGGACCACTACCACTATAACCCCTTCTTGGAAGCTACCCAAATCCAGGGCATCAGCAGTAATCCATTTGATGTGAAGATCGTCGGTCTTCAACCACCATCTTCAATAACTTCGACTTTTAATCGTCGTATCAGTTATTCAGAATGGGTTAAAGCCGGTCTTTCCGAATAACTCGCGTATCTTATAATCAAGTTCTATAAAAACACATCATAAGCCTCATTCCAATACAGAATATTCTTTTATTCAAACTTTCTTGTAAATCATTTCAAAAGATTTTATAATATCTTTTCATATTTAAACTAAATTAAGGTTTATAAAACTAGTCGAGATTATCGAGTCTTACCGAAATAATCATTTATTTTATTATCCCAATCCCAACCTATTCATCCCATGGAGCAAAACTGATAGTACTCTATGGGTAACACCCATTGTGTTATCGGTAAATTTAATTACCATCTAACATTCAAATCTAATGAAAGATTTAACTATCGCATGGAGTAAAACTGTTGATACTCCATTCTCGAACATTGCTTGAATTCGGTAAATTTCATTACCTAATTCACATTTCGATCTAATTAAAGATTCATTAAAACTCCATTTAGTTTTAATCTCAAAAATCATTACTTAATGATTATTCAGTTTTTAGGAAATTAATACTGTCTTTAACTAGGTTAAAGAACGAGTGTCATTTTAAGCATCGCTCACGATAAATCCAAAATCATCTTCCATTAATATGGAATCTTTACGGAAATCAAAACAGCATATAATCGATAAAAATCTCCGTATCAACCTAATACTATGAATGGAATAATGACAAAATCTTTTAAATTCCATAAATAGTAATAGTCTTCCTTCTTAGAGGCTCATCTCGATTATCAATAAATCGAATCCCATTCAATTCCAATTTAGCTTATTAAATTGGAAAAACTTTACTTTGGGAAACCAAAATCAACTTTCCTTTAATTCCAATTATAATTATTAATTGGAAAACTTCATTAATCTTAATTAAAAGAATTATTCCTTTTTCAACTGGGTTTAAGAATAGTGTTATATAAGACAACATTCACAGCAAACCTAAAATCCAATTTGACACTAAATATAAGGCTTTGAATAAAAATCGTAACGACTTATATTCAATATCAAATTCTGAAACTAACAGACACTGTTTCGGGAATAGCAATATCGATATCTTCCAAATTCCTCAAAACAATATCCATATAATTATGGAATCCAATATCGAAATATTCGAGGATTATTTCCATTCACATCCATTCCAATTTATATGTTGGAATACTTTAGTTCTATTAAAACTATTCTCTCTTCGATTCGTTATTTTAAAAACATTGGATTCTTATACTAGTTGTTAACTAGCCTCTGATAAAAATATCATTTGTCACTTCAAAACTGGAATTATTTCATTCGAAATCTTTATAAATCATTTATTATGATTTAACATAATTTTTCCCTATTTTTAACCATTTAAAAATAGGCCCTTTCAGTTAAATAATGTTTCAGGTCATTTAACTACACCGGCGCTGTTTTATTCAAATTTGAACTAAACATTTCATAAAATCTAACCATTTGATTTTAAAACTCTTATTATCATTTGAAAGATCTTTTCAAAGCGGTTCCAGTTTCAGGAGAATCCGACGGTCGGATCTCCCGTTACATCGATTCGAAGTTAATGGTTGAAATTCGCGAACGGTCGCTGGGCGACTCGTTCTATTCAAAATTTTATATTATATATAATATATTCCATTGATTTCCATTTAAATGGCCTGAATATTTAAAATAATAATATTCATCAAAATGTAATATTTTGAAATTCCTATTTAAAATCTCATCTGAATTTAAAACCAGTCATTTTAAATCCAATTTCTTCCTATTCCAATGTAATCGTTTCGGTAGTTGTCTGAAATTAAAACAACTTTATTTTTAAATCAATTTAGATTTTAAAATCCCATTTTTATTTTTTTTCTTGTCAAATCTCATTTAAATGAATGTAAAATTCATTTAAAAATCCAAAAGATTTAAATTCAATAAATTTTCAATTTCTATATTCGTGATACAAAACTTTGTGCTAACAATGAAAACACATCCATATCAACTACCATTCATCAACCAATAATAATAATATAAGTGTTTCCATCGTCAACGCTTATATTCACAGTTTAATAATATTAATAATAAAACTGTAAAATATATCGTCCATCAACCACGAAGCATACACTGCATTCACATGCAATGAATTGCATACTGAGTCACAAATATAATAACTTTACAAAAATAATTTGGGTGAGAGAGTTCTCACTTTGATCGGTTTAGAAATCGTTAGAAAACGATTATTTTAATAAAATTAAACAAGTCGTTTAGTATGACCAAAAATCCCAACTAGCTCCAATTTTCTTCTGGTCAGTTTCACTATGAAGCTCTCTTTTCTGCGATTCTGACGTAACTGAATTCGTTCGGTTCCGTTTCTGTTTGAAAAAGTTACAAGGGTTTAAACATTTAATAATACCTTAATTACATAATTAACAAACTAATTAAATATTAATTAACTTAATTATTACTTAAACCTTCACCTATGTTCAGATATTCCTCCAGGCACGATCGAGAAAAGCTCGATACCCGCTTCCCTTGCACGCGCCTTCCACCCTTCACCCGATCGCCGACCCCCACACGGACCGTCTTCTCGCTACTGCCTGATGCCTGCAACAGGGGTGAACTCGATCACTCGGAGATGCCTGAAATCGGCGAGCTTTCGAGCTCCAATTTCGAGAAATCCAAGCAATAATTTTTGATCTAAACCGTTCAACATTTAGATCTCATGAAGCTTATTAATGTTGTAGTTATGGGTTTTGCAAATCAATGTGTGGATTGAGAAAATTTTACGGATCAAAATTGGAAAAATCGGTCCATGAAACAAAGACCAACGGCGGTTGAATTGTGAGGAAATATTAGGGTTTAGGGAATTATAATTATAATTATATATATATTAATAATTTAATAATATTGAATTCCAACAATGCTTGTTTAACGTTCTGAACTCCAAACGAATCCCAACGACTATCGCCCCAAACCAAATACAACATTTCGGACACAATGGAATATGTTTCGTAAGCTGATTCGATCGTCTTATCTGTTTTTATCAAAATACAATTCAATATTAAATTTCAAAGTACATTTTAATTTGCTATACATACTGACTTCAAAAATTACGAAATTTGAAATCTAGCTATGTTTTGCAAATACGGTCCTAACAAAATTAATTTAGTCAAATTTGGAGACCGTTTGAAAAATGACCTTTTTACTAGCATATTAAATTATAATTGAAGTTCAATACGTATTTAAATTTACTATGCTCACATACTAATTCCAATTGACTTGAGATTTTAAAACTAACAATAATTTGTAATTCCAGATCCAACAAAATTAATTTCGTCAAAAACGGAGGTCGTTTGCAAAATGGCTATTTTAAGGGCTTTAATAATATTAAAATATATATAAATTCCATAGAGAATATTCTAAATTTTAATCTAAATATAACTTACAATTTATAAAGTAAAATCTCAGTTTCATACACTCATAAGGAAATTACTATTCAAAATATTCCAACGTTTCTTGTTTCATTGAAATCCGACTTATTTTGAATTCTACATATTCTTTAAATTTCAAATCCAAATTTTCATAGTACCACACCATTACGCGTTCGTTTTAATTAAATTTTAAAATTTTATTTTCAAGCTTCGATTTGAATAAATTTTAAATAGTTAATTCTCAATATAAATCATTTTAAATATATAAAATCCAATAAAATAAATTAAAAATAAATTTTAAATTGGTTTCAAAAATTAGGGTTGTTACAATCTCCCTCACTTAAAATTTTCATCCCCGAAAAGGAAGGTAAAATTGAAGGTCGTTTACTTAACCAACTCAACCTTCGTTCTAGCTTAAATTCTTCAACTTTTCAGTTCCCAAGAACTTTCCAATTTCTCGAAATTTTGCAAACGCCTTCAATTTTCGAAAAATTTCGCCATAACCTCCTTTGTACGGGTTGATCGGTACAACTACAAATGGCACCCATAGGCCTTCATATATCAAAAGAAAATCAAAATGCCAAGTGGCTTGCCTATCAGCTCATAAAATCATCAAACCCAATCAATACATTAAATATGTACCTTTTTGTCGGGCATACAATTTTATTACTCTTCTTAGCTTCTACGCAACAACTTGTCGAATATATAAATATATATGTATGTCCAATTTCAGTTAATTTCAAATCGAATCAATATTAATGTTAAATTCGACTTAATTCGATATTTTTCTTACATTAGTTATATTATACAATGCCAATATAGTTTTAAAACAAAAAGCATCATATCATATATATCCATACATTCATACAAGCGTCCACATATACATACATACATACCTCCAAAATCATAGTTCGTTATATTAGGACTTAATGTACTAGAAATCGTTCTTTCTTAACCTGACATTTCCAAAGTAGATAACTCCTTTCCTAGGAATTCCTATCTGTCCCATTTAGCAGGAATTCTTATCTGTCCCATTTAGTGGGAATTTATAGACCTGTCCTACTTCTTCACATCGAATGCACTTCTTTTCCTTTCCTATATTTTTGGGTTTCTTCTTTACTTTTGGACACCTATATAAAAAATGTCCCTTCTGTAAGCACTTGAAACAAACTATGTCCTCTCTTATCTCTTTCTTCTTGTTTTCTTTTTCCCAAGACACCGAACTGCATAATGTCCTTCTTTTCTGCATTTATGACAGTAAATATCAACACCTGTTCCTAAGTCCAATTCCCTTTCTTTCTCTGTTTGTTGGTGAGCCTTTCTTGCTTGTTTTGGAGTCATCCAGGATTCATTTCCAGATATGTCGTAGTCATCCATATCCTACATAACATTTTTGGATTTTATCAAGCAGGCGAATAATATTATCTTAACAAATATCTTGATTTGAATTTCATCTTTTCAATCTATCCAACTAATATAAGTTAAATTTAAAACTCAAATCATTTCCAAATACTTATTTAGGTATATTTCGACGTTTTAATTGGAGTTATATAGTCATCCTACTTTCAAAACTCAAAAATAAACACTGATGATGCCTAGGTCATCAACAGAATCATCCACAAGCGACTAGAATGTGACTTTATATCAATCCAGTTATTAGCCTGCTTTGTGGTTAGGTTGTACAAAGTTAAAGAATTGTTCAGTGAATGTACTTAAGTATACATAAAGCATAGTAGAAGGTCCTCCGGGTCAGATCGGACCCCTCGAGTTGAACCCCTTTACCTTATTACACATGAGACAAAAGACAGAAAGGAGGTAGCACATTCGGATCGGTTCGGCCTCTCCAACCCGTACCCCTTTTTGTCCAACCGATCCGAATCGAGGAGTAAAACTGCGACAGTCACATCCCATGATCCTATAAACCCGAAGCAGTTTTGTTACACTATCCCACGTTTTCAATGTAATATCACCATCTTGGAGCTGCCGGATCCGAAGTTCACGAGATGGGCCCCACGTGGCATCCGAACCGGATGGGTTCATAGCCTATAAATACCCCCCACAAAGCACCATTTTAAAGGATCTTTTGACAAATTACAGACTCAAACTACCTTAATAGTTCATTGCTTTATTCAGATTATACCCAAAATTTTGAAGCATAATTCCACAAATTGAAGAGATATTATCAATTATATAAATGAGATTGAGTGAGAATTAGCACTATACTTGTATTCAAATCATAAGTCAAAAAGTATAAAGTGGACGTAGACTCTTTAAGTCGAACCACTATAAATCGTGTGTTCATGTTGTTTTTCTTTCTACTTTTCTTAGAATTATCATTCATTTGGGTGTTGGAACCACTTTTTTGTCTAACATTTTGGTGCTTTCACTAAGAGTTTTAAATTCTCTACGTTTTGGATTATCGTTCTATTATTTGGATCCTTAAGTTAGTTCACTTTCTTCTGTGTTTTTTAGAGGTTTTTTTTATTAATCTCAAGATAATCAAGCTTTATGGCTAAAGGAAAAGAACAACAAGTTTCTCGGGGAAAAAAGACGAATGAGGATCAGCAAGCAATAGTTGTCACCAGATCGAGGCGGAACAATTCAGGACCTAAACGATCCGAAAGAGGCCCGTCGATCTGAACCGAGGCTGACGATCCGACCCAAGCCAATGGAGAACATACGAAACGAACCTGAAACTTGAATGCGTCTGGAAGTTCCCCCTGATCTGAACTGTGATATAACAGTGACTCGATCCGAACCGATCACAGTAGAGGCTGGTATTTCTACTCGATCCCGTGCAGATGCCCAAATGCCAGCCGCGACAACCCTTAATTAGCCTACTCCCTCTGCGCCCGTCACACACATGGAATTCTTGCAATTACTTGACATGTTAGACAGAATCAATAATGCTTTAGAGGCCATAAACGTGATACCGTTCTTATTGAAGAAAACATGAAAGCTATGAGTTGGGAAATAAGTGAACTTCGTAGAGATAGAATGCCCTCTCCAAATCATCATCTCGCTGTGGATCATTCATCCTCTTCAAATGAAGAATGCCTACTTTGGAGGAGACCATATGAAAGGCCTTAGAATCTTGACCAGTTGACCTTTGGATTGTTGGGATCTTGCAAGGACACGACCCGTATCCTTGGACCTAATGACCCTAGCCTGAGAGAACCAATGCTATTGCGGATGCGAGGATCACACGTCCTTCCTAAGGATCCTAGTATCTCTAATCCAACTCAATGACAACTTCTCCAGTGCACTCATTCCATGAATGATCGGGATCGTAGAGGGCAAGGGAGTTTAGCTGTAGCCCGGAACCAAAGAACGTCGCCTGATGTAGGAACAGAGCATGTTAGAAGAAATAGAGTGTGGATCCTAAATCAAATTTAACCAATGCCGAGGTAGAAGCGATGGTGCGCCAAATCATGGCTGATAGTCGACATTACACCAATGAGGACTGGGGTATTGAGTGTAGTAACACCCCATTCACCGATGACATCCTGGATTTCCAGTTTCCCCAATGATTTAATCTGCCACAAATGGATCGATATGGAGGGAGAACTGATCCAGGACAGCACTTGATGAGGTATGCATGGTATATGAATGTCGCAGCAGCACCTGACGCTGTGAAATGTAAAGCTTTTCCGATATATCTTTAAGATGTTGCATTGATGTGGTTCACTCGACTCCCTCCCCGATCAGTATCAAGCTTTAAAGAACTAAGAAAATGTTTTATGAACCATCTCTGACTCCATGCCCGAAAATCTAAAAGAGTCATTGAACTGTCCAGAATCAAGCAGCTTCTGGTGAATCTTTAAAGTCGCATTTGGACCGTTTTAACTTGGCAGTTACTGAAGTAAGCAACTCACATGAGCCAACCATTTTGATGGTGTTAATAGATAGGTTGATCCAAACATGGAGTTTAGGGTATATCTGGCTGGAAAACCACCATTGACAAGGGAATCATTCTATGAAAAGGCAAATATTCGCCTCCGACGGGAGGAAATACATGCCGATCGAAAAAGAAAATCTGATGGAACCTACAGAGAAGACATTCAAATTAATGTTGTTGTGAAACAGTCTGGCGACAATACAGGGAAAGTCGAGGTAAACATCAGTAACGAAAATGGGGGAAATAGCAGTCGGGATAGAAACAGTGGTAAAAGGAATAGGAATTGTGGGAACAACTTTGGAAAAAGGCCTCCATTTCAAACTTTCGAAAATTACACGCCATTGAGCGATACTTTAGAAAACATTTATCTAGATACTTAGAATGTCTTACAATACAAGAAACCTCCGCCCAGGGACTCCACTGAGAAGGAGCTTGCAAATGGGAAATTCTGTTTGTTTCATTGAACTCATGGCCACTTTACTAACGAGTGTCATCATCTAAGAGACTTGTTGAAAAATTGCTTCGGGAAGGAAAGTTAGATGAATACAAGATCGTTCCGAGAGACGGGTACAAGGTGGAAAAGCCCTGAATCAAAACCAACCCGCTTCCAAGCCCACAGCTCAGTAGAAGGGACATAACATTGTTATAAACACCATAGTTGGGGGACCACATCCAGCTGGGTCCAGTAACAGAACAATCGAGAAGTATGTTAATGCGGCTAAACAACCAGAAATAGGAGAATGTAGTAACCTTGAAGAAATTACACCGGTAAGAAAGCAGAAGATAGCAAGTGATGACATTGTCTTTCGAGACAGAGAAAGTATTGGAGTTAAAGCGCGAGCACTGATCCGTTAGTAATTACTACCGTTGCTGGACTTGCAATAGTCAAGAAAGTCCTCGTGGATAATGGTGTTCTGTTAACTTCTTGTTTAAAAAGGCTTTCGATCAGATGAAACTAGAAATAAAGGACTTAAAGCCATGTGAAGGGTGGATTCGTGGTTTCACTGGGACCTCGACCACTCTGATTGGAGTGATAGACTTACCCATAGAGTTATGTGAGGGAGAGCGTAGAAGAGTGAGGATTCTCCAGTTCGTCATTATGGACATTGACACACCTTACATTGCTTTCCTAGGACATACATCACTTTCGGAATTTAGAGCTAGCATTGCTTCCTGGTGCCTGCTGATGAAATTACCAACAGATGTCAGGGTAGGATTGATTCGTGGCGATCAAGTTACTGGAAGAGCCTATTATATGGCAGAGTTGAAGATGTTGTGTAACGGAAAAAGTTCGGAGTCTAAGAATACTTCCTCTCTTGCTAAAGAGAACTCGGCATAGCAACTAAAGATAATACCACCAAGGGAATCGCCTGACGACCAACCTGAAGATATTGATCCTAGAGAGGACGAGGAGCCAGGAACTAGGAAGGTGACACCTATAACATCCCGCATTTTTAACGAAAATTAAAAAGATGCATATATGTATATATTGTATGCATAGACATATTTAAAGGAAAAATTAAATAATGAATATAATTTCATGTAATAAGTTCATGTGGTGAAATGAAGAAAAAGATTAATAAAAGAAATTGAATGCAATATATGAAATGAGAAGAAATGCAATGTAATGCAATTAAAATTGCGTGTGAACATTTAAAAAGAAATAAAAAGGAAAATTTGAAAAGCTTCCAGAATTTGGTCACAAAATTAGCGTTATTGCGTTCATAGCGATTTTCTGGTCAATTTAGACCTATGGTTTATAGAAAACCGATCTAAAATGAAAGAGATATCTTTAATTTAAATAATGTAACAAAACATGAAAAAAAGGAATGAGAAAAAGGATAATATCTAGCATTGTCATAAGTCTTTTTAACAAAATACTTAGTAGCTCAGTTGGTTAGAACATGTGACTTTTATATATGAGGTTGAGAGTTCGATTCCCACCAGCGCCATATGTTTTTTAAGGGAATGGCTAAAAAGTGGCTTAGTGTGAAAGCGGTTATAAAGTGGCTTAGTATGAAAAGGTTTAAAAGGGTGTTTAATTGAGAGAATGTTTCAAAAGACGAAAAATATATATTAATTGGTTTGAAATTTGAAATTGTTCACATATAAAAGATTAGCATACGCGCAAGAGTTGAATACATATGAACATAATTAAAAATAGAGGTTGCGCACGAACAAAGAAGCAACCAAAGAAAGGATGTTTGAAATTTGATTTATATGCAAATAAATAAATCAAATTTCAAATAAATAAATTAAAATAATAATAATAATATATATATAGGGGACGACACCGACAAGGGGTTGTCGACACCCAAGCGGGAATGTCGACACCCCTGCACGTCATACTGCACATGTGGACTGTTTTGGTTGGTGGACGATGCGACATGGCCATTTCCTATTGGTTGGATGACATGGATAGTTCTGATGGAGTTTCAAATTAGATCTAAAGGTCCATAGCTTGTTATCACACCTATAAATAAACCCCTAGACCTAACCCTAAACTTCACAATTCGGCGACTACGCTAGAGCTCTGCCATGGCTTCCACTCTCTCTCTCTCCCCCTCCTCGCAAATCTATTTTGAAATTAAAATATTAGTCTAGGAAAATTATGGAGAATATCAACATTAGTAAAAGATCATTCAAAGTAAGGTTGTAAATCGAATTAAAAGAGGAAAGGAAAACCATGGATGATAGAACAGATCAGATCCAAAATTTGGGGAAAGCATGAAAGGACAGTGGATTTAAAATACATTTGTTGAATAATAGTATGCATATCGTTTAGCAATTCCCCAATTAAAATGTTCAATTTAATGAAATAATATAGCCTTTATTTTATGTCTATTCTGTTCTTCTTCCCCTTTCCTTTTATTTTTAAGACTAGACTACCTTCGAGCCTAGTCTAGATCTCGTGAAAAAGCATGCGTATAAACAACATTGAAATAGTGGGGAAAATGTTTGGGTAATTTGAGTATAATCTATGATTGGGGAATTGTAGTATAACTTATGATGAATTTTGGGTATAACTTGAAATTAGGAATTTTTGGGTAATTGGCACATAATTACGGATATCAATTTGGAACATTAATGGAAATACGTGCAATTTAAATTATAACAATTAGATATGCTTGGATAATGAATAAGGGGATATGAAAAGAAGCTATTTATTGTGGACCTAAAATTATAGGCTTGAATTATATGTACATGTGTAAAGCTAGATTTGGAAGAGTAAGACATTTTGGGTTGATGTAACCTTAAAAGAAATTATGTGTTGGATAAAACGTGCGATAAATGTTAGGCATAATATGTAAGAAAAGAATACAGTAAAATTCTGAGAAAAATAAATATGCCTAAAACTGAACCGCGCCTAGGCATAAGGTTAGGTTGCATTAGTAGTGGAAGTCTGCTCGGACCCGACCGACATATCCAGCAGCCACTAATGTTGAACCTAATGTGAGGGGTCCAAGTGCATAAATAAAACAAGTAGTTGTTCTAAGACACGAGGTTAAGTCAACTTGTGGTAGAAGACTGCCCGAACCCACCTAGCAAATCCAGCATCCACAAGTGTAGACTTATTATGAGAGGTCTAGTACACATATATATACATATATGAAAATATGTAAAAAGCAGGACCGATAAATACCATTAATTGTGTTAATGAAAATAAATGAAATTGAATGAAAGATAATTACAATGGTAAAGAAGAAATTGTGAATAAATGGGGAATGATAATAACCTATTATAAATAAATTACATTAATGAGAATGTTATATAATTGGTAGACTTGTCCAAGGGACAAGTAAGAATTATAACGTAGGTTATAATGAACGATAGGGAAAATGAAATAACTTATGTAATAAGGTAAGTTATAATGAATGATAGAGGAAAATGAAATAACTTATGTAATAAGGTAAGTTGTACTTAATTGTAAATTAAGTAATCTGTAAGGACAAGAATAAATCTATGAATGAAGATAACATAAGTTATATGAATGGAAAGGGATTAGGACCTAACAGGAGATTGGTTGAGTTGAGTGATTCTCTGAGTGTCAATCTGATGTTGATTTCGGTCTTCGCGGTTGATACATAGGGAGTTGTTCTCTTACCAAGGTATATATGAATTAAGATGTACTTAATTATAAATTAAGTAGAACATGTTATAGTAAGATGGGATAATGAATAGATTTTGAGAATAACATGTTATAGGCTTATTAATGAACTTAAATGGATTAAGTTATAAATGGAATTAATAAGCAAGGTTAACTTGGTAAACTTGTAAAGGAAGTCATTATGAATGAGAATAACTAAGTTAATAAGAAATTTAACGAGGTGGAGTAAGCACGTAATTATTGATTAGACGTAGGGTCTAATGACATATTAAACTGAGGTGCTTGGAATAGTCTGTACGTTATAGGATGAATAACCCAACGAGGTAGATCATCACAGTGTCATAAGGTACAAGGGGAGCGCACGTTATTATGATTATTCTGGCAGCTCCAACGGACTGGAAGGGGAAGCACGCAGGCTACCTAAGACATTAAAGGTGCTCCTGGTAGTCCTCTATAGTGGTGTAGTTTCGGACTGTGCTCACAGAGGTTGGGTCTGCGCGTAACTATCGAGTGGGTGGTCCTTGGCTGCACGAGTAGGGGGTAGTCAGAATGCTATGACGTGGTGACATTAAGGGTGATTCGGCGGATGCCTCAAAGGAGGCAGATGGTCAGGACAAACAAGGATAGTAGGTCGTCGAGTGCCTGTCATCGCCAGCCAGTAGGATGCAGAAAGACTAGAGCTAGACCCAAGATAACCATTAACCATTCACTATCGCGGGATGGTGGTTGAGAGAAGACACCACATGGATGTTTAGATTGTTTGCTTAGGGGCTTGTCGCTTAGCTCTTGTAGTCTTTACTAGTTAAGGTAGGGGCTGAGGTGGGGCCATAGCCACCATAGAAAAACAGACCCTAGGGATATTTGTGTGAGAGACTCTTAAAGGTGGACCTGCACAAATATAAGGAAAGCTCCCGACCGAGTTCCGTGTGTAGCCCTGCCACGGAACTCGGGCATGCACACATGATAGGTGTACGCGTTAGGCATCGAATACGTTTGGCGATACGTACGTGGGAAAGTCTAGGTACACACATGTCTGCTTTGGGTGGTGTATCGTGGACTAGAGGGCATTATTCGATGATGTAGTCATTACGCTTACGTAACATAGTTATAGTGGTACCATGAAGACGTAGCGTCGTTATATACAGAGATTTGTACGTCACTCGGACGTAGGATGAGGGAGTGCGTATATTCCTGCAATGATACAGTGAAGTCCGTGCGAGTTGGGTACCATGGGGGTGTACCTTAATTTGAGAGTAGCTACATATAAACTATATTAGGTTAATCTACTAGGGAGTAGATGGGTACGACATGTGTGTAATCCTTGAGTGTTGTTAACACAATAAACCTAATAAATAAGGAAATGTAACTGAACGGTATATGTAGGATTATCCAAGATGTGTAGTTTAAATTCAGTCACACAGAACATATGTTCTGACCCCCTCCTCATAACATTCGCAGGTTAGGTGAGACGACCCGAACTTCCCATAAAGGAGAGCCCGGATTGAGTTGAGAACACGACAAATCAGAACACAAATAGAAGAACATTTCATTGCTTATTACAACAATTTCATTAGAATACAAGAATACACAGAGCATGAATAAATAATATACATTCGATAAATATCATAGATTTACAAATTACAATGCAATGGAAAATAATACAAAAAACACAACTGAAAGGAATATATGGATAGAGAGCTTTCAGAATATCATTCCAGCTGTAAACTAGGATCCTGTGAATATAAATCTACAAAACCAAAACTACAAGCTGCCCGTGTGGAAAATAGTAGCACCCAGATTTTAGGTTAAAATAATAAACTCCAGGCCAGTCATGTGACTGGTGTGAGAACTAAAACAGTTATTTAAAACTTTACTTTAAAATCAGATATATCAAGGGACCACGCCGTATAACACGGAACGGGTTTCCTTCTAAGAATACCAGTGCATATAACAAAACAGCGTGATGCTTTTTAGGGAAAATGAAGCTATTATAAGACCCAGCTCCCATCATATAATGCAACGCAAGCCGGAGGATAGAGTTTTTACCTAATAATAGCCAAAAATGTTGGTACGTGAAATTTCATATTTTACCACTACTATGAGTGTATAGTGTATATTAAGGCAAGGGATCTTAATTAAAAGATTTATTCTCTTCACATGGGGTTCAAGAACAGTGTTACTGAAGACACCGTTCACGACAAACCCAAAATCCCATTTGATATTAAATACAAGACTCTAAATAGAAAATATATCAGCTTATATTCAATATCAAATTCTGAACTCAACAAACATCGTATTGGAATAACGATATATATATATATATATATATGTATATATGTATGTATATATATATATAATCCAAATTCCTCCATAATGCCTGTATAATCACGGAATCCAATATCGAAATATTCCGAAGATAATTTCGATTCAAATCCATTCCAATTCATATATTGGAAATTCTGGTTTTTTTAAAACCATTTCAAATCCAATTTATTTTATTTAAAAATTATTGGATTTCATATATATTTAATAACTAGTTCATTTCGATAAAAATCTATTTTTATCTTTTCAAATATGGAATTTTTCATCCCAATTCCTTTCCAAATCATTTCTTATGATTTCACACTAATTATTGATATTTCTAATAATTTTATCAAGGCCCGTACAATCGATTTCCATAAACGGTCATCGAACTGCACTTACAACGACCTTTTCCATATTTGATTTGGACATAATTCCAAATCCAACCTTTAGATTTCTAATTTCTTGTATTGGTTAGAAAGCTCTTTTCGATACGAACCCAACAGTTCCGATTTTAGGAGAATCCGATGGTCGGATCTCCCATAATGTCCATTCAAAGTCAATGGTCGAAATTCATGAACTACCGCAACATGGCACATTCTATTCGGGCCATTATATATAATACATACATACATACATATATATATATATATATATTTCGTCGAGTTCCTTTCAAAACGTATTTTATAAATCGTTTTCAAAATGGTTTCAACTTCATTTTCAATTTCAAATCAAAATTGAATATTGCATATCATTAATATATAAATGATAATATTTTCAAAACATCAGATTATTGAAATAAATTCCTTTTCCATATTCATTATAAAAATGAATAAAATCAATAAAAATATTATTCATGTCAAAATGGCGTTAATCTAATCAACATGGCTTTATATATTTAAATATATTCGTGCCCATCCCAAATCAAACATCAAAATCATATTTTGATCTTTTTCTGAATATTATTTTAAAATATTCATTATTTTAAAATATTCGTTATTTTAAAATATTCATCCTTTATGAACTGGAATCAAACACAGTCAATTACCATATAATGTGATTTATATGGATTTCATATACATATGTATATAACAATAATCAAACACAGTCAACCATCGTCCAGAGTGCATTCTACACTGCATAAGCATTAAATATGAATATTTAACGCTTACAACAGCCTGTCAACCAATCGATTGATATACCACTAAACAGTTGGGATTAATGTACGACAAATATCATCCCAACACCCGTGTGTGGTTTCAATCCACAAACACTGAATATTATTTGTGCAGTTGGGCGATGTGTAAAATATATCGTCCCAATCCATATCAGTAAAATGGGTGTTCATAAACAAATCATTTGATTTCAAAATGAATATTTGTTTTATTCATATCAACATTAAAAATTATATTTTTAACGATAAAATATTTTATTCAACATATGAATATTCTATTCAATTCATTTATACAATAAAAATGATATTTTTATTGTTCTAACATATTTTAGAAAATTTTGGCGGCATAACGGCGCGATGTTAAAATTAGGTAATGTCTAGCATTACCCCTCTCCTGATATTGGCTCGCGCCATACACACATAACAATCCTAATCAATTCATTTCACCCAAACAACCAAATTCAACCAAATAATCTAATCAACCAAACCAAACAATCAAACAAGTCGTCCATGGTCTGTGGACGATGGGGAACAGTTCATATATGCAGTTATAAAATAAATAACTGTATAAGAAATTATAGTGAGAACTTCTCACCTTGGGGTTCCACACCGTCATTCTTTATTTCTGAACGGTTCGGATTTTTTTATTTCAGTTCGTTCCATCGCACTCCTTTTCATGTTGTTCATGGTAAAAATCATATTTTTAATATGATGTTTATTTTCAAAAATCACACTTTATAATGGCACTTCATATATAAAAATCATATATTTTTACAATGCTTCTTTCTATATAAAAGTTATATTCTTACATCGTTATTACATAGATAAAAATTCTATTTTTACCATGTTAAAATTCAAATCTTTACGGTGTTAAAAATCAAATCTTTATAGTGTTCAAAATCAAATCTTTACAGTGTTAAAAATCAAATCTTTACAGTGGATAAAAATCATATTTTTACAGTGGATAAAAATCATAATTTTACGGTGGATAAAAACCATATTTTTACAGTGGATAAAACTCATATTTTTACACCTCTAACATCATAATAAAAATCTTATCTATTCATAACTAAGTTATATATATATATATATATTCCATTTTTATCATGCTAATATTATATATATATAATCAATGCTATATATTTCAATATAAAAACTGATTTATAAACCAATGAGTTTTAAAATATAAAAACAAAAACGGAGAAGAAGTTATTTAAATTAAAAAAAATCACCTCACTGCTTCATTTCGAACTGTAGAAACTCCAGCGCTTCATGGTGGTCTCGCGGATGCTAGCTCGACCGAAAAGGGGAGATTTTGCTCGCTGGTTCGAAGGAGGGTTTGCTGTTCTCGATGGAAGGCTTCAAGCGATGGGTGGTCTACGGTACCACGAGGTGGCGGAGGGTCTGATCTGCTGTGGGCCTAGTGAAGGAGGCTGCGGCGGTCTTGGTGGCCCTAGGGTTTTGGGGTGGCAGCTCTGGCTGGAAAGGAGGGGCTTAGGTGCGGTCTTCAACAGAGGGAAGGGGAGGAGAGAGAGGCGGATCGGACGAGGGGGAAGAAGGGCAGTGGCGGTCACGACGATGGTCGGGGGACTGAGCGTCGACGAGATTGAGAGGCGCGGTGTGTTTTTTTCTTTTTCAATTTTCCTTTGTCGATCTGAATTGGAGGGGGGAAGAAGTAAATGAAGGGGTTGACTTTTTATTAAGTAATTTATTTTATTATTTTTAAATTCCAAAAAGCAACTTTTAAATCTGAACTCCAAATCAAACCCAACGACTATCGCCCTTAATTTATTACCCTCATTCCAAACACAATGGGATATGTTTCGTAACCCAATTCAGCTGTTACGACTAGTTTTCGTAAAATTTAAAATATAAATCAATATATTTAATTTGAACGCACATTTCAACTTACTGGGGCCATATACTGACTCTGAAAATTCCAAAAAAATTATTTCTAGCTTCGTATTGACGATACGGTCCTAACAAAACTAATTTCATCAAATTTGGAGACCGTTTGAAAAATGGTCATTTTCTGGTAGATCCAAATTGACTAAAACTGTCAAAACACGTTTTCTTGTGCCACGCTTACATATTGATTTCAAAAATTATGAATTTTGGAATCTAGCAATAATTTGACATCCTAGATCCAACAAAATTGGTTTCGTCGAAAACGGAGGTCGTTTGCAAAATGGCTATTTTTAAGGGCTATATCTCCATAGCGACTATTTTGAATTTTCAACTGGGCATAACTTTTTATTCCCGTAATGAAATTTTAATTTTTCGGATTCGTTGGAAAGATATCTTCAAATAGATTCTAATATTTTTGTTTCGCTAAAATCTGATTTATTTCGAACCTTGTACATTCATTTTAAATTTGAAATCGAATTTTCAAACTATCGCGCCATTTTTAGTTCCTTTTATAATTAAAATAAATATTTATATTCTAACGTCGATTTAAATAAATTTATACGTTCTAATTCTATTCAAAATAAATTTCTAATCATTATTATTTAAAATAATTCATTTTAAATATTCAAAATTCATTAAAATTCCCAAAATAAAAATTTTAAATTGGTTCTGATTTTCTAGGTTGTTACAATCTCCCCCACTTAAAATCTTTTTGTCCTCGAAAAGGAACAGAGCTGAAAGTTGTTTAACTAATCAACTCAACTTTCAATTTGGCTTTCATTCTTCAACTTTTTAGTTTCTAAGAATTTCTAATTTTTCAAAAATTTGGTTAACACCCTATCATTTTCCAAAAATTTTGCCATAACCTCCTTTATACGCGGAGCACCGGGAAAATCTCCAAACCGCCACACATGCCCTCTCATCTCAAAAAGAAAAAGCTAAGCGGCTAGCCAATCGGCTCATAAAATCATCCAAACCCAAGAAATTAGTAAACATGTACCTATTTGTCGGGCATGCAATTTTATTCTTCTTCTCTAGCCTTCTTGCTATGACCTGTTCAATATATATGCATGTATATGTATGCAAATTCAAACAATTATTTAGCTCAATATTTGATACAATTTGGCTACATGGTTCAAAATTTTAGTTAATCAAACAACACAATCAGCAATCAATTAGTTGATTTTCATTTCAAATTCATAATATATATATATATATATATATAAATCCATTTTTTTATGCTAAGTCACAACAAAAGACCCTATCTAGTTTCGGTTCTCACATCAGCCAATTGGAAATATATAGAAATCCCACTTTCGAAACTCGAACACAAATACTAATGATGATGCATCATCATCAGAATTATCCCCGGGCAACTAGAGTGTGATTCTATATCTATCCAGTATATTAAAACTTCGAATATACGTTCATAACGCGTACATGCAAAATCTCATATACTCGATTGTCCAAATTCAATATAAAATAAACAATCAAATATATATCATTAGATTAATGTTTCAAAACAAAGTTTGTCTTCATTTTTTTCTTCTTTAAAAATAACACTCTACACACTTGTTCCAGGATACTACTGATCCTATCTCTAACGAGTCATTCTCCTTGGATATTACTAATCCAATCTCTGATGGATTCTTTCGTTTGGCTCTAAAGTGTCTTGTTCTCTGAGCTCTGTAAACCAAAGCTCTGATACCAACTATAACGACCCAAACTTCCCCGTAAAGGAAAGCCCAGATTGAGTTGACAATGAGACAAATCAGAACACAAACAGAAGAACATTTCATTACTTATTACAACAATTTCATCAGAATACAAGAATATACAGAGTATGGATAAATAATATACATTCGATATATATCAGAGATTTACAAATTACAATGCAGCGGAAAATAATACAAAAACACAACTGAAAGGAATATACAGATACAGAGCTTTCCGAATATCGTTCCAGCTGTAAACCAGGATCCTGTGAATATAAAATTGCAAAACCAAAACTACAAGCTGCCCGTGTGGAAAATAGGGGCACCCAGAGTTTAGGTTAAAACAAAAAACTCCAGGTCAGTCATGTGACTGGTGTGAGAAATAAAACAATTATTTAAAACTTTACTTTAAAATCAGATATATCAAGGTACCACGCCGTATAACACGGAACAGGTTTCCTCCCAAAAATACCAGTGCATATAACAAAACAGCGTAATGCTTTTTAGAAAAATGAAGCTATTATAAGACCCAGGTCCCATCACATAATGCAACGCAAGCCGGAGGATAGAGTTTTTACCTTATAATAGCCAAAAATGCTTGGTGCGTGAAATTTCATATTTTACTATTACTATAAGTGTATAGTGTCAAAACAATTTCAAATATAAATGTATCAATCATGGACGACATGAGCGCCCCATCTCACTATGTCGCCATACTAGGCTCTACAATCAAAACTGCAATTGTCACATATTGGAAGTTGGATTTCCATCTGTGAACCACGGCAAGGCATCGCCCTTACCGCTTCGAGACTCTCTAGCCCGAGCCTCAGGGTCAGAGCACATTGACCCTTGGATCGTCAGGGTCGGTCCACACGAAGTGGATTAAAATGCCTGAACACTGCATTTCCCCGCCCCATAGGGCGTAAATCTGGTCTGTATAAAGACCTTCCATAGGCTCCGCTGAGACCGAAATAACCAAGGCACCTCGTTGTCCATCATCCACATAAGTAAAACGTCAGGTCTTGAAAAACGCTGACACCACTCCTAGCTAGAAGGAAACGCGTGCCCTCCCTGATGTCCTCTCCCGTTTCTGGTTCACACCAAGGTGTAAGGCTCGCGAACTAACGCTACACAAAGCTATGCTATATTAAAGTCGTGCTTTGATCATCAACCACAAGACTCTGCTTTTCAATAGAAGCCTTGATCCTTTGCATCTCAGCATGCCACAAGGCAATTCATGCTATGCAATTGATGTCTATCAATCACACAGAATGAAATCCGACGTCAGACACACATCCATTTACAAGTTCGTTCTGGGTCTAAACGAAACCGGAGGCACCTTAAATTTCTCGTCCCGTATGTCCAATACAGGAGAGAGGTCCTCGCATATCCGGTCGATCTCCAAGTACGCCTGGACGATCACCACTTATTACCTCGTCTAGAGTGTACAGCCTAATCAAGACATCAGTAATCATCTAAACGATATGAATACCTCCGGTCTTCAACCACCGTCTTCATCCTCGACATATCGTCGAATCAGTTATTCAGAATGGGATAAACCCGGTCTTTTTGAATAACTCGCATATATAATACACAAGTGTTATAAAAACACAACATACGCCTCACTCCAATGCAGAATATTCCTTTATTCAAATATTCTTATACTTTGGGAAAGGTTCCCATTAATTTTATCAAAGATAAATTCTTTAAATTTATTCTTTAATCTTCCTTGGAATATCAATTCAAACCAAATTATGGTTTATCCAAACTAGTCGGGATTAGCGCACCTTACCAAAGTGATCATTTGTTTAATTTCCCAATCCCAACCTATTCATCTCATGAATTAAAACTGATAATACTTCATATCTAACACCACGGTGTTATCGGTAAAATTAATTACCATTTGACGGTCAAATCTAATTAATGATTTAACTATCGCTTAGAGCAAAACAAGTGATACTATATTCTCGATCATTTCTTAAATTTGATAATTTTAGTTATCACATTCACTTTTCAATCTAATCAAAGATTCATTAAAACTCTAATTCAGTTTTAATTTCCAAAATCATCACTTGATGATTATTCAAAGTTAAGAAATTAATCTTGTCTTTAACTTGGTTAAAGAACTAATGTCATTTAAAACACAGCTCACGATAAACCCAAAATCTCATTCCATTAACCATGGAATTTTCATGGAAAACAAATCGATACATATAATCGATATAAACTTCCATATCCAACCAATAATATAAATGGAATAATAGCAAAACCTATTAAATTCCATATATAGTAACAGTCTTCCTCCATAGAAGTCCACTTCGATTATTACCAAATCGAATTCCATTCCATTCCAATTTAATATGTTAAATTGGAAAACTTTACTTTGGAAAATCTCCTTTAAATCTTAATAAATGATTTATAAATTCCAAATCATATTTCACTGTAAGTTAGGTTAAAGAATGAATGTCGCTAAAGAACACAACTCACGATAAACCCAATTCACATTCCATTTTATTTCAATTATTAAATATAATTGGAAACTCTAACAATCTTAATCAAAAGATTTATTCTCTTCACATGGGGTTAAAGAATAGTGTTACTGAACACACCGTTCATGACAAACCCAAAATCCCATTTGATATTAAATACAAGACTCTGAATAGAAAATATATCGTCTTATATTCAATATCAAACTCTGAACTCAACAAACATCGTATTGGAATAACAATATATACATATATGTATCTTCCAAATTCCTCCACAATGCCTGTATAATCACGGAATCCAATATCTAAATATTCCGAAGATAATTTCGATTCAAATCCATTCCAATTCATATATTGGAAATTCTGGTTATTTTTAAAACCATTTCAAATCCAATATATTTTATTTAAAAATGATTGGATTTCATATCTAGTTAATAACTAGTTCATTTCGATAAAAAACTATTTTTATCTTTTAAAATATGGAATTTTTCATCCCAATTCCTTTCCAAATAATTTCTTATGATTTTACACTAATTATTTATATTTCTAATAATTTTATCGAGGCCTGTACAGTCGATTTCCATAAATGGTCATCGAACTGCACTTATAACGACCTTTTCCAAATTTGATTTGGACATAACTCCAAATCCAACCGTTAGATTTCTATTTTCTTGTATTCTTTAGAAAGCTATTTTCAATACGAACCTAACAGTTCTGATTTTAGGAGAATCCGACGGTCGGATCTCCCATAATGTCCATTCGAAGTCGATGGTCGAAATTTGCAAACTACCGCAGCGCGGCGTGTTCTATTCAGGCCATTATATATATGATATATATATATATATATTATATTTCATCGATTTCCTTTCAAAACATATTTTATAAATCGTTTAAAATTCATTTTCAAAATGGTTTCAACTTCATATTCAATTTCAAATCAAAATTGAATATTCCATATCATTAATATATAATTGATAATATTTTCAAAACATTAGATTTTTGAAATCAATTCCTTTTCCATATTCATTATAAAAATGAATGAAATCGATATAAATATCGTTCACGTCAAAATGGCGTTAATCTAATCAACACGACTTTATATATTTAAATATATTCGTGCCCATCCCAAATCGAACATCAAAATCATATTTTGATCTTTTTCGAATATTATTTTAAAATATTCATTATTTTAAAATATTCGTTATTTTAAAATATTCATCCTTTTTGAACTGGAATCAGACTGTAACACCCCACCTCCGTTAAGGTCACTGACAAAGGGAATGTCTTAACTTTGGTGGAGCGTTTTTAGTAGACAGAACAGAAATTTACAAGACAGATAAAGTAGTACTTGAAAATTTTATAGCTTTATTTACAATAGAAACAGAGATAAGTTTGGTTACATCTTTCAAATTCACCATATCGGAATTCAAGTACATAAATATCAGTCTTGTACAAAAGCCTTCAGAATGCATAGTTTTTAAAGCCATAATCCCCAATATAGACTGCCATGGAAAGATAGAGCCAAAGCCAAGCAATGCTTCAAACACTTCAAGTAGAGAGAATCACAATCAAGCTCCTATGTTTCCACCCTGAGAACCTGGGGGGGAACGGAAGAAAAGAGGCGAAACAAACTAGGTCAGACATAAGTCTGGTGAGTCCAGTGACTTTCAACATATAAACAGATAATAGTATCATGACATGTAAATAAAACTGGATGAGAGATAACCGTAACAGGAATAGCAGGTTAACAAAAGAAATGAAATGATATAGGCTAAGCTAAGCTTTTAACTTTTCTGCGCTAATACTAGTATAACATGATTAGTGTTACCCTAATGTCTAAATTGAAACAGAAACGGAAACAGAATAATCTTTACAGAAACAGAATGCCAGTAATAGGCCTTTACCACCTGAACAGAGGCAGACGGTACAGAAACAGAATGCTAATAATGGGCTTTTACCACCTTAACAGACAGAAGGTACGGAAACAGAATACTAATAATGGGCGTATACCACCCAAACAGACAGAAGGTACGGAAACAGAATAATCCCTTTGGAAACAGAATGTTAGAATTAGATGTACACTAGTAATGGGCCTTTACCACCCGAACAGACGGTACCACGCAGAAACAGACAGGTGTTACAACCCAACAGAAACAGACGGTACCCACAGAAACAGACAGAACTAAGTGTACCCTAAGTCCTACCCCCAAGCGGTCGGCTCCCTAATACATAAATACCCTGTGTCGTCCCCACAGTTGGGTGTATCACTCCCTAAAGTGGCAACCTATTGGCACAGACCTATTTACAGATGTCATGGTGTCTTACATCCTCAGAGCAGACCGAATCCATGCACGCACATGACCCGGTTGGAATGCGCCATCAACACCCCTCGCCGTTATCAAAATGAACCGCTTATAATTAGTTCAGTATGCATGCCCAGACCCCTACATAGCGTGGGGTCAAAGTTTTGATACCAGAAAGGGTTACTGACTAATATGGGTTCCACACAATAGATGACACAAGTAATTTCCCTCCTAACCTTGTGTCCCCAGATTAACAGATTTCAGATTGACTTGTTTATAGGTTTCAGATTACTAGTTCGCAAATCAGACAATCAAGTTAACAAGCTTTCAGATTGACAGATCAGATGCATGGATTTTACAGACTTATAGATTGTCTAACTTTGTATTGGGCCTACAGATTCACGAAACAGGTTATGTTAGATTCATCAGTCCAGTTGGTTTAACCCTAACCACCCAACACGTTTTAGACATCATAATTATCTCAGATTTGCATTAATTAAATATTAATGCACAGACCTCTCACATTAGGTCGGTAGCTTGTGGCTGCTATATATGCCAGGCGTTTCCAGGCAGACTTCTTCCACAAGCCATACCTAACCTCGTGTCTAAGCATATTTTAGTTATGCCTACGACCTCTCACATTAGACTGGCAGTTTGCGGTTGCTGGTAAAGCCAGTTGGTTTCGGGCAGGCTTCTACCGTAAACGGAGTCTAACCTCATGTCAAAGCCACTTTATTCCGTTACAGAAAATATCAAACTATTTATGTCCATTTAGCAGATTTAACTTCTTTACAAGTTACGGCAGATTATTCAAAGTTCTATTAACATGTTTTGCTTAATTTTAGATCGAGCCTCCAAATTACAATTATTCAGCTTTCAACAGATAGTAGATCTAGCAGATTAGGCGATTCAACAGATTTATCAGATAACAGATTTAGCAGATTAGGCAATTCAACAGATTTAGCAGATTAGGCAATTCAACAGATTTAGCAGATAATAGATTTAGCAAATTAGGCAATTCAACAGATTATATATTTCTAAAATTCTATTTACATAATTTTCCTAATCATAAATTGAGTCTGAACTTACATGCCTAACTCATGGTCATAATTCATAATACGACATATGCCCAAACTTTTAGTTAAACTTTGCACAGTACAGAATATTCTCTAAAAGCCCAAATCATGATATACCATATGAATTATGCAAAATTACAGCCTTTAATGCCAAATATCCAAAAATCCACTTTTTAGACATGTTCACATTAATAGTTATCCTCTTATAATATAGGTCCCTACACCTAAGTCACATATTCCCTTTTTTTTCAAATCATGAATCGTTACATAAAAATATGCCCAAAAAATCTAGATCTTTAAATTATAACATCTCAAAATCAGACTTAATTTTAAAAATGCGTTATGTCCCCAAGTTTCAAGTCACATGTTATCATAAAATGATTTCTCTTCTTCCAAATTACAGAGTATACACAGATCTAGATCTAATTTACAACATATGTCCATTTCTCAAATCAGTCAAAGATCAGTCATGTCCAATTATGCATTATCCATTATTTGTCCCAAAATTTAGCGTTCGTGCGTTAATCTCTTATGAGATTTGGCACAGGCTCATGGTAGCCTGGCTATAAACAAAAAGAAGGAAAAGAGGGAATAGATACAGAACAGTCACAATCAAGATAGATCCACAAAAAAGTATGCATAACCTCAGATCCAGATTCACAAGGAGGAAAAAAGTTTTTATTGAAACTTCCGAAGGCCGTATCTTCTTCATACGGAGTCCGATTTACACGAACTTGTACTATGTTCCAAGAAGAATTTCAAGACAAACGCAATGGCGTAACCCATTTCCCTTAATTGTTTGTTATAATTTAATTATTCTTTGATTTGTCATTCTTATGTTCACATTGTAATACGGGGTGTTACACAAACACAGTCAATTACCATATAATGTGATTTATATGGATTTCATACACACAGGTATACAACAATAGTCAAACACAGTCAACCATCATCTAGAGTGCATTCTACACTGCATAAGCATTAAATATGAATATTTAACGCTTACAACAGCCTGTCAACCAATCAATTGACATACCACTAAACAGTTGGGATTGGTGTACGTTAAATATCATCCCCACACCCGTGTGGGGTTTCAATCCACAAACACTGATATTATTTGTGCAGTTGGGCAATGTGCAAAATATATCATCCCAATCCATATCAGTAAATTGGGTGTTCATACACAAACCGTCTGATTTGTAAATGAATATTTATGTTATTCATATCAGCGTTAAAAATTATATTTTTAACGATAAAATATTTTATTCAACATATGAATATTCTATTCAGTTCATTTATACAATAAAAATGATATTTTTATTGTTCTAACATATTTTAGAAAATTTTGGCGGCATAACGGGGCGATATCAAAATCGGGTAAGGTCTAGCATTACCCCTCTCCTGATATTGGCTCGCGCCATACACACATGACAATCCTAATCTATTCATTTCACCCAAACAACCAAATTCAACCAAATAATCTAATTAACCAAACAATCAAACAAGTCGTCCATGGTCTGTGGACGACAGGTAATAGTTCATATATGCAGTTATAAAATAAATAACTGTATAAGAAATTATAGTGAGGAGTTCTCACCTTGGGGTTCCACTCTTTCATTCTTTATTTCTAAATGGTTCAGATTTTGTTTTGATTTCAGTCCGTTCCATTGCACTCCTTTTCAAGCTGTTCGTAGTAAAAATCATATTTTTAATATGATGTTTATTTTAAAAAATCACATTTTTATAAGGGCACTTCATATATAAAAATCATATATTTTTACAACGCTTCTTTCTATATAAAAATTATATTCTTACATCGCTATTACATAGATAAAAATTCTATTTTTACCGTATTAAAAATCAAATCTTTACAGTGTTAAAAAACCAAATCTTTAAAGTGGATAAAAATCATATTTTTATAGTGGATAAAAATCATATTTTTACAGTCGATAAAAATCATATTTTACAATGGATAAAAATCATATTTTTACAGTGGATAAAAATCATTTTTTTACACCTCTAACTTCATAATAAAAATCTTATCTTTTCATAACTAAGTTATATATATATAAATTCCATTTTTATCTTGCTAATAATGTGTGTGTATATATATAATCAATGATATATATTTCAATATAAAAACCGATTTATAAACCAATGATTTTTAATATATAAAAACAAAAAAGGAAAAGAACTTATTTAAATAAAAAAAATCACCTCACTGCTTCGTTTCGAACTGTAGAAACTCCAACGCCTCATGGTGGTCTCGCGGATGCTAGCTCGATCGAAAAGGGGAGATCTTGCTCGCTGGTTCGAAGGAGGGTTTGCTGTTCTCGATGGAAGGCTTCAAGCGATCGGTGGTCTGCGGTATCACGAGGTGGTCGGGGAGGGGGGTCTGATCTGCGGTGGGCCCAGTGAAGGAGGCGGCGACGGCGGTCTTGGTGGCCTTAGGGTTTTGGGGTGGCAGCTCCGGGTGGAAAGGAGGGGCTTGGGCGGGGTCTTCAACAGAGGGAAGTGGAGGAGAGAGAGGCAGATCAGAGGAGGGGGAAGAAGAGCGGCGACGGTCACGACGATGGTCGGGGGGCCAGAGCATCGACGTGATAGAGAGGCGTGGTGTTTTTTTTGTCAATTTTCGTTTTTCGATCTGAATTGGAGGGAGGAAGAAGTAAAAGAAGGGGTTGACCTTTTATTAAATAATTTATTTTATTATTTTTAAATTCCAAAAAGCAACTTTTAAATCCGAACTCCAAACAAAGCCCAACGACTGTCGCTCCCAACTAATTACCCCCATTCCGAACACAATGGGATATGTTTCGTAACCCAATTCGGTTGTAACGATGGGTTTTCGTTAAATTTAAAATATAAATCAATATATTTAATTCGAACGCACATTTCAACTTACCTGGGCCACATACTAACTCTGAAAATTTCAAAAAAAATATTTCTAGCTTCATATTGATGATACAGTCCTAACACAACTAATTTCATCCAATTTGGAGACCGTTTTAAAAATGGTCATTTTCTGGTCGATCCAAATTGACTGAAACTGTCAAAACACGTTTTCTTGTTCCACGCTCACATATTGATTTCAAAAATTATTAATTTTGAATTCTAGCAATAATTTGACATCCTGAATTTAACAAAAGTGGTTTCGTCGAAAACGGAGGTCGTTTGCAAAATAGCTATTTTTAAGGGTTATATTTCCATAACGACTATTCTGAATTTTCAACTGGGTATAACTTTTTATTCCCGCTATGAAATTTCAATTTTTCAGATTCGTTGGAAAGATATCTTCAAATAGATTCTAATATTTTTGGTTTCGCTAAAATCCATTTTATTTTGAACCCTGTACATTCATTTGAAATTTGAAATCGAATTTTCAAACTACCGCGCCATTTTCAATTTCTTTTATAAATAAAATAAATATTTATATTCTAACGTCAATTTAAACAAATTTATATGTTCTAATTCTATTCAAAATAAATTTCTAGTCGTTATTATTTAAAATAGTTCATTTTAAATATTCAAATTTCACTAAAATTGCCAAAATAAAATTTTTAAATTGGTTCTGATTTTCCGGGTTGTTACATTAGGTTTATGGCAGAGATGTTATAGCTTTGGATACTGGCTAGGTAGTAATTTTACTATGGTAAGGCTATGTTTGATTATATTATATTTTATCCCTTCCGTTGTGAGATGTTTTTTTGAGCTCTGATATATTATATATCTCTGTCTTTTCTGCAGGATACCAGGGCAAACTAACTCGGGTTCTAGTAAATTTGAATTTTGAAAAAAAAGTCGGTCTGCCTGAACCCGGTTTGTTACACTTGGTATTAGAGCTTAGGTTTAGGATTCCTATATAGATAGTGAGTGAACGTATTTGTATTTTCAAAAAATATAAACATATTATATCTAAACCTAGATCCATTAAGGAGCCCACAAAATAAAAGGATTATAATATGGAAAGGGTTGGGATATTAGTTTTGTACACTAAAAGAATGAATATGGAAATTTGATACGCTTAGGTAAGTTGGGTGGAAAGTGTACAAAATGGTTGGCATAAAAGTAGGATGTATCCCGTATGTTAGTAACAGAAATGTTAGTATTTCAGATTAGTGGGTTTGGTAGTGAAACCTTATAAATTAGAGAAAGGTTAAAAATTGGAAAATGGATAAGGAATATATATAGTTGAGAGAATTAACTTCGTGGGAGTTTCTAGGAAAGCCTAGTTGTGTTGGAGACCCACTTTGAGTCTAACCCATTTTTTAACTTTTAAGAACTTGAAAATGTAAATTTTATGACAAAATAGTTTGAGGTGTTTTCAAGTTTTATTCTTAGAAGTATTTTTGATGTTTGAGAAAAATATGTAAAGAATATATTTAGTGCATATTGTGTTTTAAAGTAAAGTGGGACATGTTTTTGGAAACAATGATTTCTTGTTTAAAAATAAAATTGTGGGTGGACAAAATAAGTTGTAGAGAATAAGAATAGAGCAGATGGTTGCACATTGTGGTAAATAGCTAAATTAAAATTGTAGGTAGAAACAATGTTAAACCAATTAAGAAATAGTTGTCTTTGTCTACTCCAGTTTTTGTGGTTTGAAAAAAAAATGTTTTGTATTTTTATGTTGTGACATGTTTTTACGGTTTGGCGAAAGTAAGTTTTGTAGAAGAAAATAAAAGTTTTAGCATTTTTTTTTTTGAAAAAAAGGGGGGCAAACCGTGTTTTTAAAATAATGGAGTAGATAAGGATTATCTTGGAATAATAAAAGAAATAAATTCCCGTAGAATGCATAAGCATTGTAAAGCTTAGGATTGTGGCTTGAAAGAAAAGTGTAGGCTAGTAGTACACACCAAGGACTAGTAGTGACTACTAGATAGAGAAGGGCAAGTGAGAGTTTGTGGGTGGACTTTTCTTAAGTGAAACAGTCTTAGGATTCTTGGCCCTTAGCAGTAGCTGTGTAGGATGATGCAAAAGCTTATTTGAAAATAAACTTAAATCACTGGATTAAGTAAAATAAGGTAAGGAACAAAAATATCCTAACTAAAAAGAAAACAATAAATTCGGAGAAGCAACAAACATGATAGGAAAAGAAAATGAAAATCTTAAGAAAAGATGAATAAAAATAAAATTTTCCAAGATAAGTTGAAAAAGAAAAAGAAGTTTTCTTATGTAGTTGTGCTTGGATAGGAAAATAGAAAACTTTTATAGAGAAGTTACATAAAATCCAAGTACAATTAGAAAAGGTACATAAAAGAAAAACGAAAAATGTAAATTTTCCGTTTTATACCTTTTTATAACATAAGAAATCAAATTTAGAAAATTAGATTCTTCTAAATTTTGAAATTTAATAATGGTTGGTAGGGTTTTGGATACAACAACTGGATGAACTATGCTCTTATTCAGTAAGAGTGTGGGAAAATTTGGATGAAATAGGTGTTTTGATTTTCAAAATATTGCATTTATGTAGAACTGCCAGTATATTTAGGATGTGAACATCATATTATAAAGGATTTTCGAAGAATTTGCATACATATAGGAGGTACCACTTAGGCATACATGAATTATAGTGATGTATTACACTATGCACATGTGCACAATGGTTGCAAAAATTGGATGCACACATAATGGATGTATATTATGCGAGGGATTATTTGATTTTACCCTTACCAAATTTCGGGGATGAAATTTCTTAAGGGTGGGAGAATGTAACACCCCGCATTTTTAATGACAATTAAAAAGATGCATATATGTATATATTGTACTCATAGACATATTTAAAGGAAAAATTAAATAATGAATATAATTGCATGTAATAAGTTCATGCGGTGAAATGAAGAAAAATATTAATAAAAGAAATTACATGCAATATATGAAATAAGAAGAAATGCAATGTAATGCAATTAAAATTGCATGCGAACATTTAAAAAGAAATAAAAAGGAAAATTTGAAAAGCTTCCAGAATTTAGTCACGAAATTAGCGTCATTGCGTTCGTAGTGATTTTCTGGTCAATTTAGACCGATGGTTTGTAGAAAACCGATTTAAAATGAAAGAGATATGTTTAATTTAAATAATGTAACAAAACATGAAAAAGAGGAATGAGAAAAGGACAATATCTAGCATTGTCATAAGTCTTGTTAACAAAAGACATAGTAGCTCAGTTGGTTAGAACATGCGACTTGTATACAAGAGGTTGAGAGTTCGATTCCCACCAGCACCATATGTTTTTTTAAGGGAATGGCTAAAAAGTGGCTTAGTGTGAAAGCGGTTAAAAAGTGGCTTAGTATGAAAAGTGTTAAAAGGGAGTTTAATTGAGAGAATGTTTCAAAAGAGGAAAAATATATACAATTATGATATTGAAGTTGATCCGGGGCAAGTGTTCGGTATTAATTGGTTTGAAATTTGAAATTGTTCACATATAAAAGATTAGCATACGCGCAAGAGTTGAACACATATGAACATAATTCAAAATAGAGGTTGTGCGCGAACAAAGAAGCAAGCAAAGAAAGGATGTTTGAAATTTGATTTATACGCGAATAAATAAATCAAATTTCAAATAAATAAATTAATAATATATATATATGGGGGACGACACCCACAAGGAAGTGTTGACACCTGTGTCGACACCCAACCGTGGGTGTCGACACCCCTGCGCGTCATACTACACACGTGGACTATTTTGGTTGGTGGACGCTGCGACATGGCCATTTCCTATTGGTTGGATGACATGGACAGTTCTGAAGGAGTTTTAAATTAGATCTAAAGGCCCATAGCTTGCTACCACACCTATAAATAAACCCCAAGACATAACCCTAAACCTCACAATTCAGCGGCTACGTTGGAGCTCGGCCATGACTTCCTCTCTCTCTCTCTCTGTCTCTCTCTCTCTCTCTTCTCAATCTACTCTAAAATTAAAATATTAGACTAGGAAAATTATGGATAAGATCAACGTTAATAAAATATTATTTAAAGCAAGGTTGTAAATTGAATTAAAAGAGGAAAGGAAAACCATGAATGATAGAACGGATCAGATCCAAAATTTGGGGACAACATGAAAGGTGAGTGGATTTAAAATACATTTGTTGAATAATAGTATGCATATCGTTTAGCAAATCCCTGATTAAAATATTGAATTTAATGAAATAATATAGCCTTCAATTTATGTCTATTCTGTTCTTCTTCCCCTTTCCTTTTATTTTTAAGACTAGACTACCTTCGAGCCTAGTCCAGATCTCATGAAAAAGCATGCATATAAACAACACTGAAATAGTGGGGAAATGTTTGGGTAATTTGAGTATAATCTATGATTGGTGAATTGTAGCATAACTTACGATGAATTTTGGATATAAATTGAAATTGGGATTTTTTGGGTAATTGGCATATAATTACAGATACTAATTTGGAACATTAATGGAAATATGTGCAAGTTAAATTAAAACAAGTAGATATGCTTGGGTAATAAATAAGGGGATATGGAAAGAAGCTATTTATTGTGGGCCTAAAATTATAGGCTTGAATTATATGTATGTGTGTAAAGCTAGATTGGGAAGATTAAGATATTTTGGGTTGATGTAACCTTAAAAGAAATTATGTGTTAGATGAAACATGCGATAAATGTTAGGCATAATATGTAAGAAAAAAATACAGTAAAATTCTAAGAAAAATAAATATGCTTAAAACTGAACCGCGCCTAGCATGAGGTTAAGTTGCATTAGTGGTGGAAGTCTGCCCGGACCTGACCGGCATATCCAGTAGCCACTAATGTTGAACCTAATGTGAGGGTCTAAGTGCATAAATAAAACAAGTAGTTGTGCTAAGACATGAGATTTAGTCAATTTGTGGTAGAAGACTGCCCGGACCCGCCCGACAAATCCAGCATCCACAAGTGTAGACTTAATGTGAGAGGTCTTGTACATATATATACATATATGAAAATATGTAAAAGGCAGGACCGATAAATACCATTACTTGTAATTAATGAAATTGAATGAAAGATAATTACAATGGTAAAGAAGAAAATGTGAATAAATGGGGAATGATAAAAACCTATTATAAATAAATTACATTAATGAGAATGTTATATAATAGTTAGACTTGTCCTAGGGACTAGTTAGGATTATAACGTAGATTATAATGAATGATAGGGGAAAATGAAATAACTTATGTAATAAGGTAAGTTATAATGAACGATAGGGGAAAATGAAATAACTTATGTAATAAGGTAAGTTGTACTTAACTGTAAATTAAGTAATCTGTAAGGACAAGAATAAGTCTATGAATGAAGATAACATAAGTTATATGATTGGAAAGGGATTAGGACCTAACAGGAGATCGGTTGAGTTGAGTGAATCTCCGAGTGTCAATCAAATGTTGATTTCAGTCTTCAGGGTTGATACTTAGGGAGTTGTTCTCTTACTAAGGTATATATGAATTAAGATGTACTTAGTTATAAATTAAGTTGAACATGTTATAGTAAGATGGGATAATGAATAGATTTTGAGAATAACATGTTATAGGCTAATTAATGATCTTAAACGGATTAAGTTATAAATGGAATTAATAAGCAAGGGTAAATTGGTAAAATTGAAAAGGAAGTCATTATGAATGAGAATAACCAAGTTAATAAGAAAACTAATGAGGTGGAGCAGGCTCATAACTAATGATAAGACGTAGGGTCTAATGACATATTAAACTGAGGCGCTTGGAAAAGTCCGTACATTATAGGATGAATAGCCCAACGAGGTAGATCATCACGGTGTCATAAGGCACAAAGAGAGCGCACGTTAATCTAATTATTCTGGCAGCTCCGATGGACTGAAGGGGTAGCACGCAGGCTTCGTAAGACGTTAAATGTGCTCCAGGTAGTCCTCTGTGTTGGTGTAGTTTCGGACTGTGCTCACAGAGGTTGGGTCTGCGCGTAACTATCAGGTGGGTGGGTCCTGATTGCACAAGTAGGGGGCAGTCAGAATGCTGTGACGTAGTGACATTAAGGGTGATTTAGCGGCTGCCTCAAAGGAGGCGGAGTGTTAGGACCAACAAGGATAGTAGGTCGTCGAGTGCCTGTCATCGACATCCAGTAGGATGCGGAAAGACTAGAGCTAGACCCAAGATAACCATTCACTATCTTGGGTCGGTAGTTGAGGGGAGAATCCACATGGACGTTTTAATTGTTTGCTTAGGGGCTTGTCGCTTTACTAGTAAAGGGAGGGGCCGAGGTGGGGCCATAGCCACCATATAAAAATAGACCCTAGGGATATTTGTGTGAGAGGCTCTTAAAGGCAGGACTGCACAAATATAAGGAAAACCCCCAACCGAGATCCGTGTGAAACCCTGCCACGGAACTCGAGCACGCACACATGATAGGTGTGCGGGTTAGGCATCGAATACGCTTCGCGATACGTACATGGGAATGTCTACGTACACACATGTCTGCTCTGAGTGGTGTATCGTAGACTAAAGGGCATTATTCGATGATGGCAGTCATTACACTTACGAAATATAATTATAGTGGTTCCATGCAGACTTAGCATCGTTATATATAGAGATCCATACGTCACTCGGACGTAGGATGAGGGACTGCGTATATTCCTGCGATAATACGGTGAAGGCCATGCGAGTAGGGTACCACATGGGGTGTACCTTAATTTGGGGTAGCTACATATACACTATATTAGGTTAATCTACTAGGGAATAGATGGGTACGACGTGTGTGTAAGCCTTGAGTGTTGTTAACACAATTAACCTAATAAATAAGAAAATGTAACTGAACGGTATATGTACAATTATCCAAGATGTGTAGTTTAAATTCAGTCACATAGAACTTATGTTCTGACCCCCTCCTCGTAACATTCGCGGGTTAGGTTTATGGCAGAGATGTTATAGCTTTTGGTACTGGCTAGGCAGTGTTCTTACTACGATGTGCTATGTTTGATTATATTATATTTTATCCCTTCCGCTGTAAGATGTTTTTCCAAGCTTTGATATATTTTATATCTCTGAATTTTCTGCAGAATACCAGGGCAAGCCAACTCGGGTTTTGGTAGATTGGAATTTTGAAAAAACATTCGGTCTGCCTGAACCCAGGTTGTTACAACACCCAACGAGGCAACTGTTGACATTCCAATCGATAACGACGACCCGACAAAGGTCTTGAAGGTTGGATCTCATTTGGATTCTTTCTAGACGAAAGAATTAACTGACTTTTTGAAAGCAAACCTTGATATGTTTGCTTATACCCATGTAGACATGTGTAAATAGTACAGAATATGTTTGTTGCTCCGCCTCATTTGCTTCGGTTATGCTTACAACTGAAGCAAATAGTATCATTTGCTCTGATTGAATTAACAACCAAAGCAAATGCACTGAAGCATGTAGCGTTGTTTGCTTTTATTGCTTCGGTTGTTCTCACAACTGAAGCAAATAATATCGTTTGCTTTAGTTGAATTAACAACTGAAGCAAATGCACCGAAGCAAATTGTGTTATTTGCTTCGGTTGTCCTTACAATCGAAGCAAATTGTTTTATTTGCATCAGTTACATAAGAACAGAAGCAACTGCACCGAGGCAACTGCAAAACTTAATCAGAGCAGAAGTGCATATGTAAACAATCACAAAAAACTGCTTACATATGTCATTATTTCAAATTTATTATGATTAATGATTATAAATATATAATCATTAACTATTAGCTATTCTAAATAATCAATGACTATTTTTATTTGTTATAATTTATTATAATTAATGATTATAAATTAATAGTATGTGAATACTAATTATTCTAAATAATCAATAACTGTTTTTATATGTTACCATTTATTATAGTTAATTATTAATAATTAGTCAAATATAATTAATATTTATTAATAACATTTATTGATTAATATATAATGTAACAACCCGCATTCTACGCATCATAGGATCATAGAATAGTTATTTCTCTCACATACGAAGTCTTATGGCCATGTGGCTTTGGGAAACGACTATTGGGGTCATTTCCCATGTTCATGATTTTTGCCGATTTTTAAATGACCGTTTTGCCCCTAGCTGATCTTGTTTCGTTCATAACTTTTGATTGGAAAGGAGTTTTGACCTGAAACCACTTCCATTGGATTCGAATGATGGTTTCTCTTTCTGTAGAGTGGTTACATTAGCCAAACGGACTTACCGTTTGGGAGATATGGCTGAAACAAGGTTTAGAAGGTGAAAAACAGCTTAATTGGGCTTAACCGGGCGATTAACAGCTAGGCTCAATGGGGGATTTCGGGTTTAGAGGTATTTAAGGGCTGCTAGGGTTTAGAAAACAATTTTTTCATTCATTTTCCAGCCGCCACAAACCTCCTTTGAGCTCTAGCAATGGCCTCCACCTTCTAAATCACTCCCAAAACATCTTTTTGGCTTTCCTAATCACATATTAGCAAGATCTACACCAAATCAAGGCGGATTAGCATCAAATCAAGACAGAAGCTGCTACTAAGCATTGGAATTCGACCCAAACAGAGAATCATTTCAGATCTATAGTTTACTTTGTGGCAAATGTGAGTGATTTGCATTGTTTTTCACTAATTACGGCTAATTATGGTAATTAGCGAAGATTAGCTGAAACACCCCACCTCCGTTAGGGTCACTCTCAAAGGGAATGCCCTAATTTTGGTGGAGGTTTATAAGTATAAGTTCACAGATATACAAGACAGATATAAGAACACATATTTGTAAACAGCGGAAAAACAACAAACTTTTATTTCATAAAAGCAAATACGTGTTACAAAACATCACCATGATTGTCTTACATCTTTTCCCAAAAAACATAACATAACTCCTTCATAATCTGTCTTGAGTACATTATTTAAAGAAGCATAAATAAAACATAGATAAACTGCAAAAGTCCCCATAGTGGATTGTCCAAAGCCATAGTTCAAAACAGGAAAGTCCAAGCAATACATTTCTCCTCTTCAAGCTGGATGTTAAGGTTGGTCAAGCTGCTGTGTTCCCTCCCTGTGGACCTGGGGGGGGGGGGGGAACGGAAGAAAAGAAGACGAAAGAAAAGTAGAGTCAGACATAAGGCCTGAGTAAGTCTAGTACTATTTTGTCTATGAATAGAGAACTGGGTATGATAAGTATAAACAAGAAGTGGGCAAGCACTATAAACTTGGTTAAGTTGTCTAGGGTCGAATATACTATCGTACCCCATGTTAATCTCTGAACCCATATAAACTAGTTTCCAACTGGCACCCCATAATCAGGGTGATGTGATCCATTTTATAATGATTGGCTCCTACTCGCATAGTTACATGTGTCTTACGGCCCCCGATGTTGTAGTTACCTATGCTGGTCCCACCATGGGGTGTATCAAGTCCCATAGTGGCGGCCCGACACAACCTTAGAGTGCACAGGTATGCTACTGGTGTCCAGTGCCTTATTTTTCTGCGCCGGAGTGTGTGCACGCCCGCACCCCGTTAGAACCTACACTGCTACACTACCGCCGTCGATTTGACCTCTTACAATCAGCCCAGTAATCGTGCCCCACCCTGCCTAGTTTCAGGGTATCCTGATACACCTTCTAGGGTTACTGCTGAAAAGGGTCCCCCGTTACTAGGTTTTCTATCTCTAGCCAACATGCTAAGTTGGTTAAGTGTTTTCTAACCTAACCCCCACCAGTCCGTTTAGTTTAGCATGTTCCATTTTGATTAAGTCTTTAGTTCACTTAATCCTAGCAATCCTGACTCAGCCTTAATTGTCTTATTAAGGCCCTGACCTCTCACATTAGACAGGTATTGTTGTGGCTGCCTGTTGCCGGTTGGTTCCGGGCAGTCTTACGCCACAACTCAGTCTAACCTCGGGTCCTTGTTGGGCTCCATGTTTAACCTCCCACATTGGATAGGTATTGTTGTGACTACTGGACAGCCGGGCGGTTCCGGGAAGGTTTACATCACAACTCAATCCAACCTCGGGTTAAACACATCGTATGTTCTACATTTACATATTTTGTCTTTCTTCTTTATTTTCTTATATGTAAATATTTGCGGCCAATTATTAAGTTAATGGTGCAAAGGTTACACCAATCATGGGCCCAACCCATACTTGAATTTGGGCCCTTCTATTTTATATTTTTATTCATTATTAATTTTAACCCAACGTTATTTTCCCCCGTTTTACACGTCCGTTTATTATATATATATTGGGCTTAGCCTTTTAAAGCCCAATTTAGCCATGCGAAAAGGGGAGGCTTAAAGCGTGATTACATACACCAAAAAGGGGAATGTGAGCGCATGAACTTGCAATATGACGTTGGAAATACAAAATAGAAACTGGTGTACTTGCATAGTGGTAACATATACTTTGGTCATAAAACATAGGTGACATGAATCAAAGCATGTAAAATCACATAGTCATAACTACAACATGAACCTATATTTTTATTTAGGCATAATGTCAAACATAAGCAAATCATGTTCATAAGACTACTACATGCTTACAAAGGTGTCTACTTTTGTGACTAATACTAAAGTATAATTAAATTTGTTCACATAACCATGGCATAAATGTTTCTAACATGAAATCATGATTTTTACTTTAGTCATGTAAACTTGCAAAAAGGGATTTTTGAATCTAACCTAGCTATGTACCACATATGTCATCATATAATTCTTGTAAACAAGATAGACTTAATCATGGATTTCAATTATGCCAAATATCATTCATAGCCTAGCCATATTCATAAGTTTGCAAATAGGTTTTCTAGTACAAAAGCATGGCTTAATACATGATGCCCAATTTTCAACATAATTTCATATGGATTATGATAACCCAAACCTATTCCAATTACTTCATAAAAATGACGTTTGTATAAAAATACACATTATGATGGCATAGTAGCAAAGCCCCAAACTTGCATGAATTTAAATCAACTACATACATGTAGCTTCAACATGGATTACATAATTTGCGAAATATTCCAAACGTATACTTGCATAGAACTACCGCATGTAGTTCTTTATAACATGAATAACATAATTCAAGAATATCCAAACGTATACAATATTCCAACGCACAAATATGAATTACTTTATCGCCACAAATCAAGTATACATATCTACACAATCATTTGTTCATACCAAAGTAATACTCTACTTACAATCGTTGCGGCGAATTCTCTAATTTAGGAATTTAGAGATGCGACTCCTTTTGACGTAGGCGTTGATTTGCTTTGTTTGAATTGCTTTAGGCTTTAGAATTTTCCTCCTAATCTTCTCTCCAATTTGGTGGCTACCCCTAGTCGTTCCTCAGCAACATGGCGGCTTTGTTCTTATTTTTGAATGAATAGATTAGGGTTAGTCTAGGGTTGTTTTTATAGGGGTAATGAACTGATTAGAACCATTGATGTTGCTTGGATTGATCGTAGCCATTCATCCTAAAGAGAGACCAATTAGAGCTTGCCACCTAGCCCTAATGACAAAGCAGACCACAGAAAATCGACCAACAGAGAATAGGCCAGCCGGGTTAGACTGGGTTCGACCTGGTCTGGACCAGGTCGACACCCCTGTCGACAGCCCTGTCGACAGGCCTGTCGACCTGGTTAGACCAGGTCGACAGCCCAGTCGACCTGGGTGCGTGAGGCGGGTGTTCTTCCGCCCTGGCCCATTGGGCCCCACTTTTAATTTTTTAAACTGTTTTATTCTGTTTGAAATTTAAATTTAATTCAGAAACTTCCGAAGGCCATATCTTCTTCATACGGACTCCGTTTTTCGAAAACTCGGACTCTATTTCGCGTATTTTTCCGAGACGAACGAAATGGCGTATCCCGTTTCCCTTAGTTCTTTGATTTGGAATTAATTATACTTTAATTTTTTAATTTCACAGTTATAGAATTTGCGGGGTGTTACATTCTCCCCCACTTAAAAGGATTTCGTCCCCGAAATCTTCAAGTTAGGAGGAATGCATATCCTAACATCCAATCATCCATCTACTCATCCATCAAGCACGAGCATCCATTGTCCTTAAAAGACTTCTAATGCTTCATGATCATATGCGGAGTGTGTGTGTACATGAACTTATCTAATGCAAAATCAGGCGGTCTACTGATTCAGTTGACCTCCTTAATGCGAATTATGTAAGTGCCATGAATCCATTATGTATGCAAATTTTTCCTATTCTTGATTCTACATGAGTGCACAATCATTCAATACAAATGCAACATCCATACGACAACACATTAATGTTCAACCATATATGAATGCAAACATATATGCATATGCAATATGAAGTGACTGAGCCGATCTAAACCCTAGGTTGTGTGTGTATATGCAACCACGAGCAACCACTAGCAATCACTTGTAACCACTTGCAACCATCATCCATAACATGTTTCAATTACATGTTTCCATCCAAAGGGTTTCTACCTAAAAGATAAGGTCGAGGGAATATACCTAAAAAGATAGATAAAAGCGCAACTTAAGGAAAAGAAAGATCAAAGATGTACCCTCGAACAGAAAAGGGTAGGCAGTGCGTATTCCAGCTTCAGTTTCCCAAGTCGCGTCTCCCTCGGCGTCGCTCCACTGAACTTTGACGAGCTTGACTTCGCGGTTGCATAGCTTCTTCACTTCCATTCCTAATATGCGGGTTGGAACTTTTCTTATGGTTGCTTCGTGTTCCACTTCGGCCTCTTCGAGGATATTTGGCTCTACCACTTCAGCAGACTCATGCAGACATTTTCGGAGATGCGAAACGTGAAAAACGTTGTGGACTCCGGCCAACTTCTCGGGTAGCTCTAATCTATAGGCCATTTTCCCAATTTTCTCGATGATAGGGAATGGCCCTACGAACCTTGGTGCTAGTTTTCCTGTGGTTCCAAAACGAACAACGCTTCTTAGCGGCGATACCTTGAGAAAAACTCTGTCTCCAACCTCAAATTCAAGGTCGGTCCTTCTCTTGTCGGCATAGGACTTTTGTCTGTCTTGGGCCGTCTTCATCCTTCTTCGTATTAAGTCTACTTTCTCTGAAGTCTCTAGGATCATGTCTGGTCCAAGTATGAGCTTATCAGTAGACTCCCACCAACAAGTGGGCGATCGGCACAGTCTTCCATATAAAGCTTCGAAGGGCGCCATTCCGATGGTTGCTTGATAGCTGTTGTTGTAGGCAAATTCCACCAAAGGAAGGTGGTCTTCCCATGTCCCTCCGAAGTCAAGGACGCATAGTCTTAAAAGGTCTTCCAAAACTCTGTTCACTCTCTCTGTTTGGCCATCGGTTTGGGGATGATAGGCTGTGCTCAAGCATAACTGCGTTCCTACTGCTTCTTGCAGACTCCGCCAAAACTCACTAGTGAAGATGGGGTCTCGGTCACTAACAATGCTAGATGGTATTCCATGGAGTCGAACGATTTCCTTAAGGTAAAGTGATGCTAGGGATGAGGCAGTTCTTTTACTTTTGACAGGTAAAAAGTGGGCGCTTTTAGTAAGCCTATCCACTATTACCCAAATGCTAGTGTTGCCTCTCCTAGACCTAGGCAGCCCATCGATGAAGTCCATTGAGATGCTATCCCACTTCCACTGCGGGACCTCCAGAGGATGTAGCAGTCCGCCAGGCTTTTTCTGTTCCGCCTTAACCTGTTGGCACACCATACACTTAGAAACGAACTCTGCCACGTCCTTTTTCATGCCGTTCCAGAAGAAAGTCCTTTTTATGTCTTTGTACATTTTATCTCCGCCTGGGTGTATCGTCAACTTGGAGTGATGTGCTTCCTCGAGAACCTTCTTTACTAAATCTTTTGTCTGTGGGACGCATAGTCTTCCGTCTCGTCTTAGCAACCCCTTATCGTCGATGGAGTATCTGTTGAGGTGACTTGAAGTCTCACCCCTAATTAGCCTATCAATCATTTCCACAAGCTGAGGGTCTTCGCGTTGTGCTGTCCCTACTGAATCCACTAAAGTTGGGCGCACTTCGAGAGATGCTAGTAAGCCTGGTACGAAATCGGAGGAAGGCCTAAAGTCGAAGCTGGCTATAAACTCTAGGCTTTGTCTTTCAACAAACAACGGGCTTAGGGTCAATTTCTTTCGGCTCAACGCGTCTGCCACTATGTTGCCTTTGCCCGGAGTGTAGGAGATTTCGAAATCGTACGAGGCAAGAAACTCCATCCATCTTTGTTGCCTCAAGTTAAGATCCTTCTGCGAGAAAAGATATTTCAACGATTTATGGTCAGTGTAAAGTTCGAACTTCTCACCTAGGAGATAGTGTCGCCAAGACTTGAGTGCAAAGACGATGGCGGCTAACTCAAGATCGTGGGTTGGGTAGTTCTTTTCGTGCACTTTCAACTGCCTCCCGCCATAAGCTACTACCCTTCCTTCTTGCATTAAGACGGCGCCTAGCCCTGTCCCACATGCATCCGTATAAACAGTGAACATCTTGCTCCCATCTGGCAACGTCAAAACTGGGGCTGTTGTGAGAGCCCTTTTTAATCGTTGGAAAGCAAACTCGCAATCCAAGTCCCAATTGAACACTAGATTCTTCTTAGTTAATTTCGTGAGCGGAGCTGAGATTTTCGCAAAATCCTTTATGAATTTTCGATAGAATCCTGCTAGTCCTAGAAAGCTTCGGACCTCAGTCGCATTCCTTGGTGTCTTCCAATCCTGTACCGCCACTACCTTGGCAGGGTCCACTGCTAACCCTTGTTTGGATACTATATGCCCAAGGAACCTCACCTCTTCTCTCCAAAAGTGGCATTTGGAGAATTTGGCTTTTAGTTGATGGACTCGCAAAGTTTCCATGATTGCCCTCAAGTGTTGAGCATGTTCCTCTTCACTCTTTGAGAAGATAAGGATATCATCTACGAAGACCACTACGAATTTGTTGAGGAAATCTCTAAATACCCTACTCATCAGGTCCACGAAGTAAGCAGGTGCATTTGTCAAGCCAAAAGGCATGACAAGCCATTCAAAGAAGCCGTCTGGGGTTCTGAATGCCGTTTTATCGATGCTATCTTCAGCCACCCTTAGCTGATGAAAACCGGTTGCTAAATCGAGTTGGGAGAAAACAGACGCCCCTACAAGCTGGTCAAATAAATCGTCAATTCTAGGGAGAGGGTGCCTATTCTTTTTCGTTAGCTTGTTGAGCTCCCTATAGTCAACACATAGACGGAGTGAACCATCCGTCTTTGTAGCGAACACCACTGGAGCGCCCCATTCTGAAATGCTTCTCCTAATGAACCCCTTTTCTAGAAGCTCTTTAATCTGTTTACTGAGCTCTTTCCTTTCTCATGGAGCCATGTGTCTAACGGGCAACGCAACGGGCTTTGCATTATCTACAAGATATATACGGAAGTCTATTTCCCGCTTCGGAGGCAAGCCCTTCACCTCTTCGAAGACATCCGGATATTCCCGGACCACTCTAACTAATTGAAAATTTTCAACAGAGGCATCTAGCGATTCAAGATAACTAAGTATAACCGCATACGAGGGATTACAAGAAATTTCCAAAGTATTACCGAGCTGGGTTAGGAGCCTAACAACCCTTTTCTCACAATCAAGGATGGCCCCATTACTGGATAGCCAATCCATACCCAAAATCAAACCATACCCCGAAAAGCCCAAAACAAAGGCACTACATTGAAATTCTACGCTTAGAATGGAAATTTTCAATCCCAGACAGATCATAGACAAATGAGCTGGGCCCCCAATTGGGTTTGAAACAATTAAGGGGTCCTCTACCATACTTGTTTTTAGGTGCAGAGATTCTACTAAAGCAGACGAGATAAAGGAGTGTGATGCGCCAGAATCAAATAAAGTGCGAACGGGGTGATCATAAAGATAAACTACACTTTCTACAGAAGTATTTATACCTCGCTGTTGCAGAGGTGGCGCTTCCAGCACATGAACCCGTGCCCCTGGGGTGGATCCAGCCCTCTGCCCCTGTCCTCGTTTCTTTGGGCAGTCCTTAGCCCTGTGGCCTATCTCACCGCAAGAAAAGCACCCACCATTCTCCTTGGCCTTCTTTTTCCGGCAGTCCTTTACTAAGTGCCCCACTTTGCCACAGAAATTACACTTCCTCTTCTCTTTGTTGCCTTTTCCGCCCTTCTTAAAGTCTGTCTTCTTAGGCTGCAAACCCTCTTTCTTCCCTTGAGAGCTTTCTGCCTTTGTCTCCTTCTTGCCCTTATCCTCTTCATTCAGCAATGCCATTTGCACCAATCTTTCATACGTGGCTCCCATGGGTACATGGGTCATGGCCAAACTGTGTAATGGCTCATTCAACCCTTTGACGAAACGGAGAGCCTTCTTGTGCGGGGTATTGACTAGGTCAAGCCCAAACCTAGCCAGCTCATCGAACTGATTCACATACTCTCTGACTGTCTTGTCCCCTTGCTTAAGAAATAAGAATTTTTCCAACTGCAAACTTCTTTCTGCATCTGAGAGAAATTTAGTCTCAAACCTTGCCCTAAAGTCCTCCCATGTCTCCACTGGTCTTTCAGCATTAGTGACTTCCCACCAGTAGGAAGCCTCGCCCTTCAATAGCCGCACTGCCAATTGTACTTTTTGTCTATCCTCTACCTCAAAGATGATGAATAGGTTCTCAGTTTCTTTCAGCCAATTTCTAGCTGCCACGAAGGACTCAGTTCCATGGAAATCCCTTCCTCCCATAGCTTTAAAATCTTTACATATCTTAGCAAACGTGTTTCCCCGAGGAGGAGGTGGAGGAAAAGGTGCTGCTGCAGCTGGATGATTTCCGGCAGCTGGGGGAGGAGGAACGGTAGGACCTGGCTGAGTGGCCCTTGCTTCTAAGAACCGTCTAAACCAACCAGGTATTGGCACCCCTTCCGGCAAGTTAAGATCTTCGGACATGCTGAAACAAAAAGGATAGATTCAAAACGAAGGATAAGAGATAGTTCCTATGGCTTTGGGGAGTGGACTTTGCCTTTTTTTTTAAAAATAAAATAATATTTTTCTTTTAAAAATGCTTCTTTAAATTTCCTTTTTGAAAATAATTTTTCAAAACTTTTTATCTTATCTGGTAAACCTATGCTCTGATACCAAGTGAAACACCCCACCTCCGTTAGGGTCACTCTCAAAGGGAATGCCCTAATTTTGGTGGAGGTTTATAAGTATAAGTTCACAGATATACAAGACAGATATAAGAACACATATTTGTAAACAGCGGAAAAACAACAAACTTTTATTTCATAAAAGCAAATACGTGTTACAAAACATCACCATGATTGTCTTACATCTTTTCCCAAAAAACATAACATAACTCCTTCATAATCTGTCTTGAGTACATTATTTAAAGAAGCATAAATAAAACATAGATAAACTGCAAAAGTCCCCATAGTGGATTGTCCAAAGCCATAGTTCAAAACAGGAAAGTCCAAGCAATACATTTCTCCTCTTCAAGCTGGATGTTAAGGTTGGTCAAGCTGCTGTGTTCCCTCCCTGTGGACCTGGGGGGGGGGGACGGAAGAAAAGAAGACGAAAGAAAAGTAGAGTCAGACATAAGGCCTGAGTAAGTCTAGTACTATTTTGTCTATGAATAAAGAAATGGGTAGGATAAGTATAAACAAGAAGTGGGCAAGCGCTATAAACTTGGTTAAGTTGTCTAGGGTCGAATATACTATCGTACCCCATGTTAATCTCTGAACCCATATAAACTAGTTTCCAACTGGCACCCCATAATCAGGGTGATGTGATCCATTTTATAATGATCGGCTCCTACTCGCATAGTTACATGTGTCTTACGGCCCTCGATGTTGTAGTTACCTATGCTGGTCCCACCATGGGGTGTATCAAGTCCCATAGTGGCGGCCCGACACAACCTTAGAGTGCACAGGTATGCTACTGGTGTCCAGTGCCTTATTTTTCTGCGCCGGAGTGTGTGCACGCCCGCACCCCGTTAGAACCTACACTGCTACACCACCGCCGTCGATTTGACCTCTTACAATCAGCCCAGTAATCGTGCCCCACCCTGCCTAGTTTCAGGGTATCCTGATACACCTTCTAGGGTTACTGCTGAAAAGGGTCCCCCGTTACTAGGTTTTCTATCTCTAGCCAACATGCTAAGTTGGTTAAGTGTTTTCTAACATAACCCCCACCAGTCCGTTTAGTTTAGCATGTTCCATTTTGATTAAGTCTTTAGTTCATTTAATCCTAGCAATCCTGACTCAGCCTTAATTGTCTTATTAAGGCCCTGACCTCTCACATTAGACAGGTATTGTTGTGGCTGCCTGTTGCCGGTTGGTTCCGGGCAGTCTTACGCCACAACTCAGTCTAACCTCGGGTCCTTGTTGGGCTCCATGTTTAACCTCCCACATTGGATAGGTATTGTTGTGACTACTGGACAGCCGGGCGGTTCCGGGCAGGTTTACATCACAACTCAATCCAACCTCGGGTTAAACACATCGTATGTTCTACATTTACATATTTTGTCTTTCTTCTTTATTTTCTTATATGTAAATATTTGCGGCCAATTATTAAGTTAATGGTGCAAAGGTTACACCAATCATGGGCCCAACCCATACTTGAATTTGGGCCCTTCTATTTTATATTTTTATTCATTAGTAATTTTAACCCAACGTTATTTTCCCCCGTTTTACACGTCCGTTTATTATATATATATTGGGCTTAGCCTTTTAAAGCCCAATTTAGCCATGCGAAAAGGGGAGGCTTAAAGCGTGATTACATACACCAAAAAGGGGAATGTGAGCGCATGAACTTGCAATATGACGTTGGAAATACAAAATAGAAACTGGTGTACTTGCATAGTGGTAACATATACTTTGGTCATAAAACATAGGTGACATGAATCAAAGCATGTAAAATCACATAGTCATAACTACAACATGAACCTATATTTTTATTTAGGCATAATGTCAAACATAAGCAAATCATGTTCATAAGACTACTACATGCTTACAAAGGTGTCTACTTTTGTGACTAATACTAAAGTATAATTAAATTTGTTCACATAACCATGGCATAAATGTTTCTAACATGAAATCATGATTTTTACTTTAGTCATGTAAACTTGCAAAAAGGGATTTTTGAATCTAACCTAGCTATGTACCACATATGTCATCATATAATTCTTGTAAACAAGATAGACTTAATCATGGATTTCAATTATGCCAAATATCATTCATAGCCTAGCCATATTCATAAGTTTGCAAATAGGTTTTCTAGTACAAAAGCATGGCTTAATACATGATGCCCAATTTTCAACATAATTTCATATGGATTATGATAACCCAAACCTATTCCAATTACTTCATAAAAATGACGTTTGTATAAAAATACACATTATGATGGCATAGTAGCAAAGCCCCAAACTTGCATGAATTTAAATCAACTACATACATGTAGCTTCAACATGGATTACATAATTTGCGAAATATTCCAAACGTATACTTGCATAGAACTACCGCATGTAGTTCTTTATAACATGAATAACATAATTCAAGAATATCCAAACGTATACAATATTCCAACGCACAAATATGAATTACTTTATCGCCGCAAATCAAGTATACATATCTACACAATCATTTGTTCATACCAAAGTAATACTCTACTTACAATCGTTGCGGCGAATTCTCTAATTTAGGAATTTAGAGATGCGACTCCTTTTGACGTAGGCGTTGATTTGCTTTGTTTGAATTGCTTTAGGCTTTAGAATTTTCCTCCTAATCTTCTCTCCAATTTGGTGGCTACCCCTAGTCGTTCCTCAGCAACATGGCGGCTTTGTTCTTATTTTTGAATGAATAGATTAGGGTTAGTCTAGGGTTGTTTTTATAGGGGTAATGAACTGATTAGAACCATTGATGTTGCTTGAATTGATCGTAGCCATTCATCCTAAGGAGAGACCAATTAGAGCTTGCCACCTAGCCCTAATGACAAAGCAGACCACAGAAAATCGACCAACAGAGAATAGGCCAGCCGGGTTAGACTGGGTTCGACCTGGTCTGGACCAGGTCGACACCCCTGTCGACAGCCCTGTCGACAGGCCTGTCGACCTGGTTAGACCAGGTCGACAGCCCAGTCGACCTGGGTGCGTGAGGCGGGTGTTCTTCCGCCCTGGCCCATTGGGCCCCACTTTTAATTTTTTAAACTGTTTTATTCTGTTTGAAATTTAAATTTAATTCAGAAACTTCCGAAGGCCATATCTTCTTCATACGGACTCCGTTTTTCGAAAACTCGGACTCTATTTCGCGTATTTTTCCGAGACCAACGCAATGGCGTATCCCGTTTCCCTTAGTTCTTTGATTTAAAATTAATTATACTTTAATTTGTTAATTTCACAGTTATAGAATTTGCGGGGTGTTACATTAGCGAAATTATGGCCCAGAAAAATCTAGAAAAATTCCTAAAATTCTAAAACATCATTTTATGCCTCTAATATGAATTTGGGTTAATTTCGACTAATTTTGCAAATCCCGGAATTTGGGGGATTAAGGGGTGATTAGTGGAAATTAGCGAATTTATGCATGTTAAAAATCTGTAAAAATATTTATAAATTGCTAAATATTATTTTAGGCCTCTGTTAGAAAATTTGGCTGATTTGGTTAAGTTTTGTTAATCCTATCATTAGATTTGCTTAAACGTGATTAAGAGGGATTAAGGGAAAATATGGTGTTTTTTGGCTATGTTTGATCTGTTTTAACATACCATATTGTTGTTTTGCTGTTTGTGGATGTTTATACATGTTCCTATGACTGTATGGTATGCTTTGTGATTGTTTGGAATAGTTGGAATGGTTGAAAACGCCGTCGAGAGGCGAAAATAGCTTGCTGAAATGGTGTAGGTTTTCTTTGGGTCGAGTTAGACCGACCAGGGGAAGGTTTTGACCGACCGACCCGAGCTCACGACCGACCAGGAATGGTGAAGTGTTCGACCGACCAGGCTGGGCAAGACCGACAACTATCCGATGTTCGACCGACCCCATACGATGATGAAATACCGACCGACCAGGAATGGTGAAGTGTTCGACCGACCAAGCTGGGCAAGACCGATCACTATGCGATGTTCGACCGACCCCATACGATGATGAAATACCGACCGACCAGGGATGGTGAAGTACGATCGACCAGGAATGGTAAAGTGTTCAACCGACCAGGGGGCAATACTGACCGACCAGGGTAGAGATGATGAAAACCGACCAGAATGAAAGGTTCTTGACCGACCGACCCGATCCACTTCAGAAGCCACGAACCGATGGTGCGACCCGATCCGTATGGAACGACCCGATCCGATGGAGGGAGCACGACCGACCCGATCCGAGATGCTTGGACTTGAAGTGAAGACTATGATCCGACCCGAGCGAGGGTGATGACCACGATCCGAAGCAAGGTGAAGTGAAGACCGACCCAGATGAAGATGATGACTAAAACCCGAGATGCAAAGGTAGTCCAAATGGAAGTTAGAGCTCAGGATCCAGATAGAAACCAATGAGTTCACTTCATGATTGGGCTTTGCTGCGGGACGTGTGCAAAGGGGTTGTCGGTATTCATAACTTTGGTTCACCACTGAGAGATGGATAGTGGGCTTGTAGTGATAGTTACACGGGATTGGATTCCATCAAGGCCCAAAGGATTAGGTGACCAAGGTAGTGTATATCGTATGCTTTACGCACTGAGTGAGAGATGTGAGGGTGGTTGCTATGATTGATTGTTTGACACCACTATGACATGCACACCCCCACCCCGGTATCTCTTACACAGTATGTTAGTGGCACCTTAGAGTATTGTATGGTATGTAGTGCTAACTCTTTGGTTGCAGGTCCAGGTTCAGGTATGATTGGATTAAACCTGTTATTGTTCTGTTTTGTTGCTTATCGCTCATACTAGGCTTTATGTCTGACCCAGAGTTTTATGTCTCCTCTTATTACTCTGGGTGCTCACACGAGCAGACTAGAGACAGGTTATGGTTAGCTGGTGATGCGCGAGTAGCTGATTCGGAGGCGAGCAGGAGGCTTCCACGTATGATATATAGATATTCTCCCTGTGTCACTGGTGGTCGCTACCTGGGCATTAGTATTGTACCTCCTTTATCTTGCTTTTGTTTTGTTGAGACAGTTTGAAAAGTTGTAATAATGTTGGCTTTGGATCATAAGTTGTACTTGGATTTTCCGCTGCTATGTTAGTTTATCTTCAGCTTATGCACTGTCTCACCTGTTTTATGTCAAGTATGTTTTTATTATATTTTATCCTATGTGCTGTGAGACATTCTACAGGTTCTTTGTTCGTTCACTCTCTTCTTTCTTTTCTTCTGACGACCCGTTCTGTGCTAACTGGACATGTGTACAACGCACTTTTGGAGTAAATGTCGGTTGGTGCGGGGCGGGCCGTCACACTTGGTATCAGAGCTCTATGTTGCGTAGTTAACCTAGGGAAAGACACTAGGGAGAGTTATTACGTATATGAGAGCGCGTATTTGTGATTACTTTGGTTTTCAAAAGCTATATATATATATACTATTAGTAGTATAAGAATGAAGTCGCACTGCACTAGCACCACTATGGGGTCGTTAATCGTTTCCCCTTTTACAGATTGACGATGAGCCGATATGCTAGAGGTACTGGTAAGGGAGCTAATAATGGGAATGCTGCTGACATGAGGGAGATGTTTACTGACCTCATGAGAGACATGCTTAGGGAGGTGCAAGGGGCAGTTCCCAATCCCGAAATTGGTGGTGGCCCAATAGTGCAGGCGCCTAGGGTCGATTTCGCCAAGTTGTGCAAGGATTACACTAACCTTGGTGGGAAGCCGTTCCACGGGACGGAGTCGGCCACAGATGTTCAAGATTGGACGGATAGCTGTGATCGTATCTTCGATGACTTGGGACTTGAGGATGCGATGAAGAGAAGGCTAGCGTCTCGTCAGCTGCTAGGGCGAGCGATGAATTGGTGGAATGCCATTAAGACAGCTACTCCAGAGGATCAAGTTACTTGGAATCAGTTTAAGACTCGCTTTTGTGATAAGTTTATTCCAACTGCTCATAAAGCAGAATTGTTCAGGAAGTTCTTGGAGCTTAAGCAGAATGGTAGGGCAGTCTCGGAGTACATCGCAGAATTCTATACTTTATCGAAATATGGATGGTCCCTTATCGATACAGTCGAAAAGAAGAACGAGAAGTTCATAACTGGCTTGGATGGGTACTTGGGGGAAAGACTTATAAACCATCTCGATGAGACGTTCGAGTCTATTGTAGGAAAGGCATTAAGGTCAGAGAGCCTTTTCCCTAAGTCGAAAACCGAAGTTGCTATTGCATCTATAGAGGAGCCAAAGCCGCAAGCAGGCGGTGAAGGCAAGAAGAATTCCCAGAACAAGAGGAAGCAGAACCCGACCAAGGATGGTCAGAATAAGAAAAATAAGAAAGATGGCGAATGCTTTAGTTGTGGCAAGAAGGGCCACTATGCCAGAGATCGTCGAGAAAAGCCTGGGGAAAGGAAGGGCTTTAACTGTGGCCAGGCGGGACATCACAAGGATGATTGCCCACAACCTCCTAGGGAGAAGCAGATTGTGAAAGCGTATGCTATCAACGCTGTTCCTTCTTCGTCGAATGCTCCAAGTGCGGCGTAGAAGGGAAAGGGTGTCGTTATAAAAGGTATGCTTTCTATTTAATATGTTTCTGTTCGGGTATTGTTTGACAAACCCGAGATAGTCGATAGACCTCTAGTTGTGACGAACCCGATTGGTGGTTCGACTAGTTTTGGCATGATTTGTTGTAATGTGGTCTTATCGAGTCGTGGATGTATGTTTCCTTGTGATTGCTTTGTTTTGGGCTTTACTGGGTTTAGCATTATTTTGAGGAGTTGATCTACTCCAAAGGAATAGGGTGGTATTAGGTACCTACCTAGTGATGGCGATAGTAACTGGAGTTAAGGAAGCTGACAGGTTATCGTTGTAATAAGTTCTAGTTGTCTCTGGGAGGCAAATGAGTACTCCAGTGCTAGATTGTTTTGCTAGTATCACCTCACGTGGGTTGTCCGAACTCGGAGGAGATGTTCCTTGGGTGCTTGTATGATATTGGTTTAGGCCTTTGGGGCTTGTGCTTGGGGAATGTCGATTTCGACTAGGATGGTTTGTGTGAGGGGTAAATATTTGTTGTGATATTTCATTGGATGATATCTTGGATTACTCGAGGAGTGATGGGCAGACGAAACATGATAAGACTGTTCAATGGTATTGTAACAACCCGGAAAATCTGGGCCAGTTTAAAATTTTTATTTTGGCAATTTTAGCGAATTTAGATTATTTAAAATGAATTATTTTAAATAATATCGACGAGAAATTTATTTTGAATTGAAATTCGACGTATATATTATATACGTCGTCGTTAGAATATATAATAATTATATATAATTATAAAAGGAATAGAAAATGGCGCGGTAGTTCGAAAATTCGATTTCTAATTTCAAATGAATATACAGAATTCAATATAAGTCAGAATTGAACGAAACAAGAAATATTTGAATCTGTATAACTATATCTTTGGAACGAAGTTAACAAACTGAAATTTCATTTTAGAAATGATAAGGTATGTCCAGTTGAAAATTAGAAATAGTCGCTGTGGAATTTATATATATTTTTATATATATAAGGCCCTTAAAAATAGCAATTTTGCAAACGTCCTCGGATTTCGACGAAACCACTTTTGTTGGGTCCGTGAGGTCGAGTTATTGCTAGATTTCAAATTTCATAATTTTTCGAGTTAATATGTGAGCGTGGCAAAAGAAAACGTGTTTTGACCATTTCAGTTGATTTTAATCGACTGGAAATTGGCCATTTTTCTAACGGTCTCAGAATTCGACGAAACTAGTTTTGTTAGGACCGTATCGTCAATACGAAGCTAGAAAATATTTTTTTTGGAATTTTTCTAGTTAGTATGTGACCCCGGTAATTTGAAATGTACGTTTAAAATTCAATATAGTGATTTAAATGTAAATTTAACGGAAACTGATTGTAACAGCCGAATCAGCTGACGATACATATCCCATTGTGTTCGGAATGGGGGTTAAACGCTATGGACGGCAGGTGGTGGACCTCGTTTAGAGGTCGTTTGAAAAAGTTGACTTTTTGTATTAAAATAAAATAATTAAATAATTAAAATAATAAAAAATTAAACTTCCCCCCCCCCTTTTCTTCCTCGATGGCCCCCCCCCGATTCAGTTATTTACAAAGCAAATAAAAAAAAAAAAAAAGAAGACGAAACCCTAAATACCCGAAGCCGCCGCCCTCTGACGTTCGAGCCATCGCCAGCGCCGCCGCTCCGATCCTGGAAGCCATCGCCGAAGCCACCGCCTGACGCTGAGCCGCCCTCGCAACATCCTCCTCCCACCGAACGACGCATCGAAGCAGAAACCCTCGCATCCCTCTGAACCACCGTCACCTCGTCGAACCCCTGAACCACCGACGCCACGAGCCACGGCCGAGCTAGGTGAGCGTTTAATTGGTTTTATTTTTATTTTTGATTTTTGTTTTGTTTTACAGAAAATTAAAACTGTTTTTTTTGATTTAAAAACTGTTTTAAAAATGAAATATAAAACTGATTTTTTGTTTTAAGTTTTTAAAACAGAATTTTAAAAGATTTTAAAACAGAAATTTCAAAAACAGAAATTTTTAAAAGAGATTTTAAAACTGTTTTTAAAAGAAATCAAAACAGAATTTTTAAAAAAGGAATAAAAAGTAAAACTGCATTTTTTAAAATTAGTAAAAAACTGCATATTTTTTTTAAAAGTAAAAAACTGAATTTTCTTTATTTTTAAAACTGTTTTTCTTTTATTTACTTTAAAGCTAAATTTTATTTTATGTTGTAAGTGATAAAAATGTAATCTTTTATATAACATGGAAGTAAAAAATATAATTTTTCTATATTGAATAGCGAAGTAAAAATATAATTTTTCTATATTGAATAGCGAAGTAAAAATATAATTTTTCTATATTGAATAGCGAAGTAAAAATATAATTTTTCTATATTGAATAGCGAAGTAAAAATATAATTTTTCTATATTGAATAGCGAAGTAAAAAATATAATTTTTCTATATTGAATGGCGAAGTAAAAATATAATTTTTATCTATGAACTTTGAACTAAAAATTCGATTTTTATATATTGAACTTTGAAGTAAAAATTCGATTTTTATATATATAGTGAATACGGGCAACGAAGATGACGAAGGTGCGATAGCGATGAAGTTTTCTATCAGTGAAGTGCCGTGGAGCTAGGATAGCTATAGGTGAGAACTTCTCACTCAAATTCTACTTTTCTAGTTATATATATATATACTAGGATGCAGACGGTGCTTAGTAGCACCCGACACAATCGTCCACAGACCATGGACTTGTTTGTTTGGCTGTTTGGTTATTGATTGCGATATTGGTTTGAATGTGGTTTGTGGCGTGAAAAATCGAATCGATAAGTTGGTTAGGATTAGACGTGCGCCGTTATAAGGCGAAGGAGTAAGGCTAGGTTAGACCCTTACTCCAAATTTTGTGGTTTGCATAACGAAATGAATTTGATTGATGTGTGAATGGCGTGGGCCTTCACTAGACCGGGGATAAGGCTAGGCCTTGTCCCGTTTCTGGTATCGTGCCGTTATGCCGCCGAAATTTTCTAAAATAAGTTAGAAAAATAAAAATAGCATTTTATTTAAAGAATGAACTGAATAGAAATTCATATGTTAAAATAAAATGTGTTACCGTTAAAAATATAATTTTTAACGTGAATGTGAATAAATAAATATTCATTTACAAACCAGACGGTTTGTTTATGTACACCTATTTGAATGACGTTGATTGGGTCGATAAATTTTACACATCGCCTAACTGCACAAATAAAACATGTGTTTGATTGTTTGAAACCCCACACGGGTGTTAGGATGAAATTTGAAGTTCACTCATCCTGATTGATTAAATATGTCGATCGATTGATTGACAAGCTGCTATAAGCGTTAAATGTCTATATTTGATGCTTATACAGTGTAGTGCACTTTGGTTGATGGTTGATTATTTTTCAAGGCTATTATACATGTGTTGTATGAAAATCCATATAATTAACTTTATATGGTAATTGATTGGGCCTCATTCCAGTTTTGAAAAAGAAATATTTGAAAAAGAAATATTTGAAATAGAATATTTGAAAATAGAAAATTTATGAAGCCGTGTTGATTAGATTGACGCCATTTTGACGTGAACGATATTTATATCAATTTTAAGCGATTTCGAAATGAATTGAATTGAAAACGATTTTGAATTGAATTGAAAACGATTTCGAATTGAATTGAAAACAAATTGAAATGAATTCAAATTGAATTGAAATTTGAATTGAATAGAAATGAATTTTAAAACGAATTTATAAAGAAGAATTCAATTTTTATTTTAATTGAAAAGGAAGTTGAAATTGTTTTTGAAACGAATTCAAAACTATTTATATAATTCGTTTTAAATAGAAATCGATGAAATATATATTATATATATTATATATATAATATAATGGCCTGAATAGAACGCGCCGCGCCGCGGCAGTTCGCGAATTTCGACCATTTATTTCAAACGGACATTACGGGAGATCCGACCGTCGGATTCTCCTAAAACCGGAACCGTTGGGTTCGTATCGAAAAGAGCTTTCTAATGAATGTTAGAAATTTGAAATCTAACGGTTGGATTTGGAGATACGTCCAAATCAAATTCGAAAAAGGTCGCTGTAAGTGCAGTTCGATGGCCGTTGTTGGAAATCGACTGTACGGGCCTTGATAAAATTATTAAAAATAGTAATAATTTGTGTAAAATCATAAGAAATGATTTGTGAAAGTTTGGGATGAAAAACTCCATATTTGAAAAGATAAAAATAGATTTTTATCGAAATGAACTAGTTTTGAACTAGAATTATAATTCTATTTATTTTTAAATAAATAAATTGAATTTGAAATGGTTTTGAAAATAACCAAAATTTCCAATGATTGCATTGGAGTGGATTTGAATCGAAATTGTCTTCGGAATATTTCGATGTTGGAATTCGTGATTATACAGGTGTTGTTATGGAAATTTGAAAGATATATATTTATATCGTTATTTCCAATACGACATTTGTTAGTCGTAGAATTCGATATTGAATATAAGCCGATATATTTTCTATTCAGAGCCTTGTATTGAATATCGAATGTGATTTGGGTTTGTCGTGAATGGTGTCTTCACTAACACTGTTCTTGAACCCAGTTGAGAAAAGATTAAATCTTTTTATTTAGATTTAATGAAGTGTACCAATTAAATGATATTTAATTGGAATTGAATTGGTATTGATTTTTGGGTTTATCGTGAACAGTGTTTTAAATAACACTTGTTCTTTAACCCGATAATTAATCGAATGTGATTTGGGTTTGTCGTGAATGGTGTCTTCACTAACACTGTTCTTGAACCCAGTTGAGAAAAGATTAAATCTTTTTATTTAGATTTAATGAAGTGTACCAATTAAATGATATTTAATTGGAATTGAATGGATATTGATTTTTGGGTTTATCGTGAACAGTGTTTTAAATAACACTTGTTCTTTAACCCGATAATTAATGAATGTGATTTGGGTTTGTCGTGAATGGTGTCTTCACTAACACTGTTCTTGAACCCAGTTGAGAAAAGATTAAATCTTTTTATTTAGATTTAATGAAGGGTACCAATTAAATAATATTTAATTGGAATTGAATGGATATTGATTTTTGGGTTTATCGTGAACAGTGTTTTAAATAACACTTGTTCTTTAACCCGATAATTAATGAATGTGATTTGGGTTTGTCGTGAATGGTGTCTTCACTAACACTGTTCTTGAACCCAGTTGAGAAAAGATTAAATCTTTTTATTTAGATTTAATGAAGTGTACCAATTAAATAACATTTAATTGGAATTGAATCGATATTGATTTTTGGGTTTATCGTGGACAGTGTTTTAAATAACACTTGTTCTTTAACCCGATAATTAAGGGGATGTGACTATGGGTTTATCGTGAACCGTGTTTTAAATGACACTGATTCTTTAACCCAGTCACAGATTAAAACTAAGTGGAGTTTTAATGAATCTTTAATTAGATTGAAAAGATCGAGAATGGAGTATCACCAGTTTTGCTCCAGGCGATAGTTAAATCTTTAATTAGATTTGAACGTGAAATTTAGAAACTAACTGTCGGTTAGCTAAGTAGAATGGTTTTCTGGATATTGATCTGATGTTGGTTTCGGCCTTCGGGGTTAATATTTGGGAAATTATTCTCTTGATTAATTTACGGTTAGTGACTAATGAATTGGAATGAGGCGTATGTTGTGTTTGTGTAACACTTATTTAAAATATACGCGAGTTATTCGGAAAGACCGGGTTTATCCCATTCTGAATAACTGATACGACGATAAGTCGAAGATGAAGACGATGGTCGAAGACCGGAGGTCTTCACGTCGTTTGGGGGATAACTGATGATCTTGATTGGGCTGTACACCCAAGAAGATGGAAACAGTTAGTGATCGTCCAGACGTACTTGGAGATCGATGGATATGCGGGGTACTAGGTGCCTCCGGTTTCGTTCAGACCCAGGACGGACGTGTAAATGGACTGTGTGTCTGACATTGGATTTCATTCTGTGTGACTGATATCGGTTGCATAGGATGGTTTGCCTGTGTGGCATGCTAAGATGCAAATGATCAAGGCTTCTGTTGAAAAGCAAAGTCTTGTGGTGATGATCAAAGCACGGCCTTTGTGGCGTAGCTTTGTGTAACGTTTACTTCGCGAGTTTCACACCCGGTATGAACCAAAAACGGGAGGGACATCAGGGAGGACTTGCGTTTCTTTCTAGCTAGAAGTGGCGTCAGTGGTTTTACACGCCCTGACGAGTTTGACTTATGTGGTTGTTGCTGTTGCGAGGCGCCTCGGATTGATCGGTCGTTCTCGAACCGATGGAGTCATTTAGTTGGCTCGTTTACGCCCCATAGGGCGGGGAAACGCATGTTCAGGCATTTTAATCCACTCCGTGTGGACCGGCCCTGACGATCCAAGGGTCACTCGAGCTCTGATCCTGAGGGGCGGGCTAGAGCGTCTCGAATCGGTTGAGGACTATCTTTTGCCTCGGTTCATAGATGGAAATCCAATTTCCAAATACGTGACATTTGCGGTTTTATTTGTAAACCTATATATGGCGACATGATATATGGTACCCATGCCGCCTATGATTGATACTTATGATTTGAAGTTGTTATATACACTATGCACTTATAATAGTATCAAATGATTTGTTTTAAACGTATCAAGCATTCTTTGGCTGTTATAAGGGAAAACCCTATCCCCCGGCTTGCGTTGCATTGTGTGATAGGACCTGGGTCTTATAACAGCTTCATTTTTCTTTATTTAGCATTGCGCTGTTTGTTTTATGCACTGGTATTCTTGGGAGGAAACCCGTTCCGTGTTATACGGCGTGGTCCCTTGATTTACCTAACTTTGAAATAAAGATTAACTGTTTTAGTTCTCACACCAGTCACATGACTGACCTGGAGTTTATTGTTTTAACCTAAACTCTGGGTGCCCTTATTTTTGACACGGGCAGCTAGTAGTTTTGGTTTTGCAGATTTATATTCACAGGATCCTGGTTTACAGCTGGAACGATATCCGGAAAGCTTTGTATCCGTATATCTGCTTCTAGTTGTGTATTGTATTATTTTCCGCTGCTATGTATTTAAATGTAATTTAAATCTCTGATATTTCGGTGTAATATTCATTTATACTCTGTATATTCTTGTAATCTGATGCATTGTTGTATATACAATGAAATGTCCTTCTGTATGCGTTCTGTTGTGGTTTGTTCTCGAACTATCCGACGCTTCCCTTTACGGGGAGGTTGCGGGTCTTTACACGTGGTATCAGAGCTTTGGTTTACAAAGCTAGAGAACAAGACACATTAGAACCATACGAAAGAATACATCAGATATTGGATTAGTAAAATCCAACGGGAATGACTCGTTAGAGATGGGATCAGTAGTATCCTAGAACGAGTGTGAAGAGTATATTTTTGAAAGTGAAAACAAATTTTTGTTTTGAAAATTTAAATCAATTATTCGTATTTGATTACCTATTTATATTGATGTGGACAATCCAATATATATAGATTTTGCGTATACGTCTGATCCGCGTGTATTTGAAATTTTAATATATTGGATAGATATAGAGTCACATTCTAGACACCCGGGGATAATTCTGATGATGTGGCCACATCATTAGTATTTATATTCGTGTTTCGAATGTGTGATATCTATATATTTCCATTAGACTGGTGTGAGAACCAAAATTAGATAGGGCCTATTGTTGTGATTTGACATCAAGAACATGATTTTAGTATATGTATCAAAATTATGAATTTGAAACTCTAATTCACTAATCGATTGATGTTTGTGTTGTTTCGTTATTTGTTTGCTAATTTTTAGCCGTTTAGCCTAATTATATCAAATATTGAACGATATTGAAAATTGGTCGCATCTGCTTGCATATACATATATATCATTGAACAGGTCATAGCAAGGAGGCTAGAGCCAGAGAATAAAATTTGTTTGCCCGACAAATAGGTACATGTTTACTACATAATTTCCTGTTTTGTTTGGGTGATGATGATTTTGTGAGCCTATTGGCTAGCCGCTTGGCTTTTTCTTTTTCTTTTTGAGATCTGAAGGACCGGGGAAGCTATTTGAAATTCCCCGATGCTCCCGGTGCAGGGGAGGTTATGGCGAAATTTTTCAAAAATTTAGGGTGTTAGCCAAATTTTTGAAATTTTGAAAATTCTCAGAAACTAAAGAGTTGGAGAATGGAAGCCAGATCGAACGTAGAGCTGAATAATCAAACCACTTTCGACTTTGTTCCTTTTCGGGGACGAAAAGTTTTAAGTGGGGGAGATTGTAACAACCCGGAAAATCTGGGCCAGTTTAAAATTTTTATTTTGGCAATTTTAGCGAATTTAGATTATTTAAAATGAATTATTTTAAATAATATCGACGAGAAATTTATTTTGAATTGAAATTCGACGTATATATTATATACGTCGTCGTTAGAATATATAATAATTATATATAATTATAAAAGGAATAGAAAATGGCGCGGTAGTTCGAAAATTCGATTTCTAATTTCAAATGAATATACAGAATTCAATATAAGTCAGAATTGAACGAAACAAGAAATATTTGAATCTGTATAACTATATCTTTGGAACGAAGTTAACAAACTGAAATTTCATTTTAGAAATGATAAGGTATGTCCAGTTGAAAATTAGAAATAGTCGCTGTGGAATTTATATATATTTTTATATATATAAGGCCCTTAAAAATAGCAATTTTGCAAACGTCCTCGGATTTCGACGAAACCACTTTTGTTGGGTCCGTGAGGTCGAGTTATTGCTAGATTTCAAATTTCATAATTTTTCGAGTTAATATGTGAGCGTGGCAAAAGAAAACGTGTTTTGACCATTTCAGTTGATTTTAATCGACTGGAAATTGGCCATTTTTCTAACGGTCTCAGAATTCGACGAAACTAGTTTTGTTAGGACCGTATCGTCAATACGAAGCTAGAAAATATTTTTTTTGGAATTTTTCTAGTTAGTATGTGACCCCGGTAATTTGAAATGTACGTTTAAAATTCAATATAGTGATTTAAATGTAAATTTAACGGAAACTGATTGTAACAGCCGAATCAGCTGACGATACATATCCCATTGTGTTCGGAATGGGGGTTAAACGCTATGGACGGCAGGTGGTGGACCTCGTTTAGAGGTCGTTTGAAAAAGTTGACTTTTTGTATTAAAATAAAATAATTAAATAATTAAAATAATAAAAAATTAAACTTCCCCCCCCCCTTTTCTTCCTCGATGGCCCCCCCCCGATTCAGTTATTTACAAAGCAAATAAAAAAAAAAAAAAAGAAGACGAAACCCTAAATACCCGAAGCCGCCGCCCTCTGACGTTCGAGCCATCGCCAGCGCCGCCGCTCCGATCCTGGAAGCCATCGCCGAAGCCACCGCCTGACGCTGAGCCGCCCTCGCAACATCCTCCTCCCACCGAACGACGCATCGAAGCAGAAACCCTCGCATCCCTCTGAACCACCGTCACCTCGTCGAACCCCTGAACCACCGACGCCACGAGCCACGGCCGAGCTAGGTGAGCGTTTAATTGGTTTTATTTTTATTTTTGATTTTTGTTTTGTTTTACAGAAAATTAAAACTGTTTTTTTTGATTTAAAAACTGTTTTAAAAATGAAATATAAAACTGATTTTTTGTTTTAAGTTTTTAAAACAGAATTTTAAAAGATTTTAAAACAGAAATTTCAAAAACAGAAATTTTTAAAAGAGATTTTAAAACTGTTTTTAAAAGAAATCAAAACAGAATTTTTAAAAAAGGAATAAAAAGTAAAACTGCATTTTTTAAAATTAGTAAAAAACTGCATATTTTTTTTAAAAGTAAAAAACTGAATTTTCTTTATTTTTAAAACTGTTTTTCTTTTATTTACTTTAAAGCTAAATTTTATTTTATGTTGTAAGTGATAAAAATGTAATCTTTTATATAACATGGAAGTAAAAAATATAATTTTTCTATATTGAATAGCGAAGTAAAAATATAATTTTTCTATATTGAATAGCGAAGTAAAAATATAATTTTTCTATATTGAATAGCGAAGTAAAAATATAATTTTTCTATATTGAATAGCGAAGTAAAAATATAATTTTTCTATATTGAATAGCGAAGTAAAAAATATAATTTTTCTATATTGAATGGCGAAGTAAAAATATAATTTTTATCTATGAACTTTGAACTAAAAATTCGATTTTTATATATTGAACTTTGAAGTAAAAATTCGATTTTTATATATATAGTGAATACGGGCAACGAAGATGACGAAGGTGCGATAGCGATGAAGTTTTCTATCAGTGAAGTGCCGTGGAGCTAGGATAGCTATAGGTGAGAACTTCTCACTCAAATTCTACTTTTCTAGTTATATATATATATACTAGGATGCAGACGGTGCTTAGTAGCACCCGACACAATCGTCCACAGACCATGGACTTGTTTGTTTGGCTGTTTGGTTATTGATTGCGATATTGGTTTGAATGTGGTTTGTGGCGTGAAAAATCGAATCGATAAGTTGGTTAGGATTAGACGTGCGCCGTTATAAGGCGAAGGAGTAAGGCTAGGTTAGACCCTTACTCCAAATTTTGTGGTTTGCATAACGAAATGAATTTGATTGATGTGTGAATGGCGTGGGCCTTCACTAGACCGGGGATAAGGCTAGGCCTTGTCCCGTTTCTGGTATCGTGCCGTTATGCCGCCGAAATTTTCTAAAATAAGTTAGAAAAATAAAAATAGCATTTTATTTAAAGAATGAACTGAATAGAAATTCATATGTTAAAATAAAATGTGTTACCGTTAAAAATATAATTTTTAACGTGAATGTGAATAAATAAATATTCATTTACAAACCAGACGGTTTGTTTATGTACACCTATTTGAATGACGTTGATTGGGTCGATAAATTTTACACATCGCCTAACTGCACAAATAAAACATGTGTTTGATTGTTTGAAACCCCACACGGGTGTTAGGATGAAATTTGAAGTTCACTCATCCTGATTGATTAAATATGTCGATCGATTGATTGACAAGCTGCTATAAGCGTTAAATGTCTATATTTGATGCTTATACAGTGTAGTGCACTTTGGTTGATGGTTGATTATTTTTCAAGGCTATTATACATGTGTTGTATGAAAATCCATATAATTAACTTTATATGGTAATTGATTGGGCCTCATTCCAGTTTTGAAAAAGAAATATTTGAAAAAGAAATATTTGAAATAGAATATTTGAAAATAGAAAATTTATGAAGCCGTGTTGATTAGATTGACGCCATTTTGACGTGAACGATATTTATATCAATTTTAAGCGATTTCGAAATGAATTGAATTGAAAACGATTTTGAATTGAATTGAAAACGATTTCGAATTGAATTGAAAACAAATTGAAATGAATTCAAATTGAATTGAAATTTGAATTGAATAGAAATGAATTTTAAAACGAATTTATAAAGAAGAATTCAATTTTTATTTTAATTGAAAAGGAAGTTGAAATTGTTTTTGAAACGAATTCAAAACTATTTATATAATTCGTTTTAAATAGAAATCGATGAAATATATATTATATATATTATATATATAATATAATGGCCTGAATAGAACGCGCCGCGCCGCGGCAGTTCGCGAATTTCGACCATTTATTTCAAACGGACATTACGGGAGATCCGACCGTCGGATTCTCCTAAAACCGGAACCGTTGGGTTCGTATCGAAAAGAGCTTTCTAATGAATGTTAGAAATTTGAAATCTAACGGTTGGATTTGGAGATACGTCCAAATCAAATTCGAAAAAGGTCGCTGTAAGTGCAGTTCGATGGCCGTTGTTGGAAATCGACTGTACGGGCCTTGATAAAATTATTAAAAATAGTAATAATTTGTGTAAAATCATAAGAAATGATTTGTGAAAGTTTGGGATGAAAAACTCCATATTTGAAAAGATAAAAATAGATTTTTATCGAAATGAACTAGTTTTGAACTAGAATTATAATTCTATTTATTTTTAAATAAATAAATTGAATTTGAAATGGTTTTGAAAATAACCAAAATTTCCAATGATTGCATTGGAGTGGATTTGAATCGAAATTGTCTTCGGAATATTTCGATGTTGGAATTCGTGATTATACAGGTGTTGTTATGGAAATTTGAAAGATATATATTTATATCGTTATTTCCAATACGACATTTGTTAGTCGTAGAATTCGATATTGAATATAAGCCGATATATTTTCTATTCAGAGCCTTGTATTGAATATCGAATGTGATTTGGGTTTGTCGTGAATGGTGTCTTCACTAACACTGTTCTTGAACCCAGTTGAGAAAAGATTAAATCTTTTTATTTAGATTTAATGAAGTGTACCAATTAAATGATATTTAATTGGAATTGAATTGGTATTGATTTTTGGGTTTATCGTGAACAGTGTTTTAAATAACACTTGTTCTTTAACCCGATAATTAATCGAATGTGATTTGGGTTTGTCGTGAATGGTGTCTTCACTAACACTGTTCTTGAACCCAGTTGAGAAAAGATTAAATCTTTTTATTTAGATTTAATGAAGTGTACCAATTAAATGATATTTAATTGGAATTGAATGGATATTGATTTTTGGGTTTATCGTGAACAGTGTTTTAAATAACACTTGTTCTTTAACCCGATAATTAATGAATGTGATTTGGGTTTGTCGTGAATGGTGTCTTCACTAACACTGTTCTTGAACCCAGTTGAGAAAAGATTAAATCTTTTTATTTAGATTTAATGAAGGGTACCAATTAAATAATATTTAATTGGAATTGAATGGATATTGATTTTTGGGTTTATCGTGAACAGTGTTTTAAATAACACTTGTTCTTTAACCCGATAATTAATGAATGTGATTTGGGTTTGTCGTGAATGGTGTCTTCACTAACACTGTTCTTGAACCCAGTTGAGAAAAGATTAAATCTTTTTATTTAGATTTAATGAAGTGTACCAATTAAATAACATTTAATTGGAATTGAATCGATATTGATTTTTGGGTTTATCGTGGACAGTGTTTTAAATAACACTTGTTCTTTAACCCGATAATTAAGGGGATGTGACTATGGGTTTATCGTGAACCGTGTTTTAAATGACACTGATTCTTTAACCCAGTCACAGATTAAAACTAAGTGGAGTTTTAATGAATCTTTAATTAGATTGAAAAGATCGAGAATGGAGTATCACCAGTTTTGCTCCAGGCGATAGTTAAATCTTTAATTAGATTTGAACGTGAAATTTAGAAACTAACTGTCGGTTAGCTAAGTAGAATGGTTTTCTGGATATTGATCTGATGTTGGTTTCGGCCTTCGGGGTTAATATTTGGGAAATTATTCTCTTGATTAATTTACGGTTAGTGACTAATGAATTGGAATGAGGCGTATGTTGTGTTTGTGTAACACTTATTTAAAATATACGCGAGTTATTCGGAAAGACCGGGTTTATCCCATTCTGAATAACTGATACGACGATAAGTCGAAGATGAAGACGATGGTCGAAGACCGGAGGTCTTCACGTCGTTTGGGGGATAACTGATGATCTTGATTGGGCTGTACACCCAAGAAGATGGAAACAGTTAGTGATCGTCCAGACGTACTTGGAGATCGATGGATATGCGGGGTACTAGGTGCCTCCGGTTTCGTTCAGACCCAGGACGGACGTGTAAATGGACTGTGTGTCTGACATTGGATTTCATTCTGTGTGACTGATATCGGTTGCATAGGATGGTTTGCCTGTGTGGCATGCTAAGATGCAAATGATCAAGGCTTCTGTTGAAAAGCAAAGTCTTGTGGTGATGATCAAAGCACGGCCTTTGTGGCGTAGCTTTGTGTAACGTTTACTTCGCGAGTTTCACACCCGGTATGAACCAAAAACGGGAGGGACATCAGGGAGGACTTGCGTTTCTTTCTAGCTAGAAGTGGCGTCAGTGGTTTTACACGCCCTGACGAGTTTGACTTATGTGGTTGTTGCTGTTGCGAGGCGCCTCGGATTGATCGGTCGTTCTCGAACCGATGGAGTCATTTAGTTGGCTCGTTTACGCCCCATAGGGCGGGGAAACGCATGTTCAGGCATTTTAATCCACTCCGTGTGGACCGGCCCTGACGATCCAAGGGTCACTCGAGCTCTGATCCTGAGGGGCGGGCTAGAGCGTCTCGAATCGGTTGAGGACTATCTTTTGCCTCGGTTCATAGATGGAAATCCAATTTCCAAATACGTGACATTTGCGGTTTTATTTGTAAACCTATATATGGCGACATGATATATGGTACCCATGCCGCCTATGATTGATACTTATGATTTGAAGTTGTTATATACACTATGCACTTATAATAGTATCAAATGATTTGTTTTAAACGTATCAAGCATTCTTTGGCTGTTATAAGGGAAAACCCTATCCCCCGGCTTGCGTTGCATTGTGTGATAGGACCTGGGTCTTATAACAGCTTCATTTTTCTTTATTTAGCATTGCGCTGTTTGTTTTATGCACTGGTATTCTTGGGAGGAAACCCGTTCCGTGTTATACGGCGTGGTCCCTTGATTTACCTAACTTTGAAATAAAGATTAACTGTTTTAGTTCTCACACCAGTCACATGACTGACCTGGAGTTTATTGTTTTAACCTAAACTCTGGGTGCCCTTATTTTTGACACGGGCAGCTAGTAGTTTTGGTTTTGCAGATTTATATTCACAGGATCCTGGTTTACAGCTGGAACGATATCCGGAAAGCTTTGTATCCGTATATCTGCTTCTAGTTGTGTATTGTATTATTTTCCGCTGCTATGTATTTAAATGTAATTTAAATCTCTGATATTTCGGTGTAATATTCATTTATACTCTGTATATTCTTGTAATCTGATGCATTGTTGTATATACAATGAAATGTCCTTCTGTATGCGTTCTGTTGTGGTTTGTTCTCGAACTATCCGACGCTTCCCTTTACGGGGAGGTTGCGGGTCTTTACAGGTATAGACTGCCCAGAGTTAGACTCAATAAGGTTATGAGATTGCTCGACTGGGACTCGGGAAAGATGCAAAGTAATGGATTGTTTAGGACCCTATGTTGATGTTCTTTATTGGATAGTAGAACTTTGAAGGAATAGGATGTGTTCGTTGATCATGGAAGATACAACGAAGATTAGGGCGATTCATGTTGGACTTGAACTCGTAAAATAAAATGGGTGTTCGTTGATCTTGGAGATGCAACGAATAGGGAGACGACTCACGTTGGATTAGAGTTTGTCACTAATGGATACTCAAGACTGGGTCTGAGTTACAGATTGACTCGAGTTGGACTCGAGAAGGCTACAAGGAATTGGATTCGGCTTGGGTTGGACTCGAGAGGGCAGCAAGACAATGGATAGACTTGGGTTGGACTCAAGTATTTTAGGCGGACTAGAAGCAGCGGTATCTGGGGATGCCCGTTACCCTGGATTCGTTGGACGTGATCTAGTTATCCTTGGAGGATAAACGCACGTTGGACGTACGGTAGTCCGTAGGGAGGCGGGGCTTCCATTGGCCTGGGATTGGTTGGACCAGTCAAGTAGGCATCGGTGTATGTATGGAGGCTGAGTTTCCATTAGTTATTGATGTTGGTTGGACTAGACATACTAGAATCGACATATTGGGATTGGTTAGACCAATCATGTAGGTGTCGATGTGTTTATGAATTTAGCAGGTGATAGGTAGGACTTGTTTGATGGATGTTATGGTTGCTATGTTGTTCCTATTTTTCTTCCCTTGAGTAGACTATCACCTGTAGGGTTCCAGCGATGGGGAACAAAGTGATTGTAGTAGGACTATGAGCCAGTGCAGTAGAGTCGTCATGACTCGAGGGGCAAAGTGGACATAGTAAAGGAATAGTAAGGCTATGAGCCAGTGCAGTGGAGTTGTTATGACTTCATGGGGCAGAGTGGACATAGCAAAGGACTAGTGGCTATGGATCAGTGCAGTGGAGTCGCCATGACTCCATGGGCAGAGTGATCATAGTAAAGGATTTGGGTGCGGTAATAGTTGCATTGAGTAGGAGACATGCCAGTTTAGGGGCTTTGTTTCTAGGATGGAAGCAACTAAAGTATATCACAGGATATGATTTCGGGCCCAAGAGTGAATTGGATTCAGAAACACTAGTAAGCTTGACGATTAGATCGATTTTGATTGAGTGGATTGGTTCCAGTTAAAAGGACAATCCTAATCTATTGGAAACCATCTCTAGGGTAGAGATGGGTATCGATGGAAAGAGAATGATTAGGTAAGGATTTGATCAAGAAGGGTGGCTTCGAAAGAATAAGGGACTAGTTGTACCCAACGTAGATGGACTGAGAGGTGAAGTGCTTAGAGCATATCATTACCCGAAATTGACTATACATCCCAATGGTAACAAGATGTATTGAGACATGGAGCAGATCTACTACTGGGAAAGGATAAAAAAAGACGATGGGAATTTGGCGTATGAAGTAGAGCTACCAGACAAGATGGAGGGAGTTCACAACGTATTTCATGTTTCCCAGTCAAGGAAGTTTGTGCAAGACCCTAATGTGGCTATTTCACCAGATCAGTTGGACGATAGCGAGGCTGAACCCGAGGCGGTTGAGAACCGCAAGCCTATGCGTATTGTTGGGAATGATACGAAGCAGCTTCGAAGGAAGGCGGTGAAACTAGTCAAAGTCCAGTGGGGTGAGAATGAAAAAGACTGTACTTGGGAAACAGAGAAAGATATAAGGAAGAAGTATCCAGAACTCTTTGCCTGGTAAGGTTTTGGTAGTGACAGTTTCTTCCCTTGTTAGTAAACCGCATGCTAGGATAGACATGTTTTGCATGTTGATTGTTGTTTTATGGTTGATAGCCATGCGGGGCCCTTTGTGTGTTTTGGTAAGGGAATTACGGGGGTGAAATTTCTTAAGGGGGGAGAATGTAACAACCCGCATTCTACGCATCATAGGATCATAGAATATTTATTTCTCTCACGTACGAAGTCATATGGTCATGTGGCTTTGGGAAACGACTATTGGGGTCATTTCCCATGTTCATGATTTTTGCCGATTTTTAAATGACCGTTTTGCTCCTAGCTGATCTGGTTTTGTCCATAACTTTTGATTGGAATGGAGTTTTGACTTGAAACCACTTCCATTGGATTCGAATGATGGTTTCTCTTTTCGTAGAGTGATTACATTAGCCAAACGGACTTACTGTTTGGGAGATATGGTGAAACAAGGTTTAGAAGGTGAAAAACAGCTTAATTGGGCTTAACCGGGTGATTAACAGCTAGGCCCAATGGGGGATTTCGGGTTTAGAGGTATTTAAGGGTTGCTAGGGTTTAGAAAATGATTTTTCATTCATTTTCCAGCAGCCACAAACCTCCTTTGAGCTCTAGCAATGGCCTCCACCTTCTAAATCACTCCTAAAACATCTTTTTGGCTTTCCTAATCACATATTAGCAAGATCTACACCAAATCAAGGCGGATTAGCATCAAATCAAGACAGAAGCTGCTACTAAGCATTGGAATTCGACCCAAACAGAGAATCATTTCAGATCTATAGTTTACTTTGTGGCAAAGGTGAGTGATTTGCATTGTTTTTCACTAATTACGGCTAATTATGGTAATTAGCGAAGATTAGCGAAATTATGGCCCAGAAAAATCTAGAAAAATTCCTAAAATTCTAAAACATCATTTTATGCCTTTGATATGAATTTGGGTTAATTTCGACTAATTTTGCAAATCCCGGAATTTGGGGGATTAAGGGGTGATTAGTGGAAATTAGTGAATTTATGCATGTTAAAAATCTGAAAAAATATTTATAAATTGCTAAATATTATTTTAGGCCTCTGTTAGAAAATTTGGCTGATTTGGTTAAGTTTTGTTAATCCTATCATTAGATTTGCTTAAACGTGATTAAGAGGGATTAAGGGAAAATATGGGGTTTTTTGGCTATGTTTGATCTGTTTTAACATACCATATTGTTGTTTTGCTGTTTGTGGATGTTTATACATGTTGCTATGACTGTAAGGTATGCTTTATGATTGTTTGGAATAGTTGGAATGGTTGAAAACGCCGTCGAGAGGCGAAAATAGCTTGCTGAAATGGTGTAGGTTTTCTTTGGGTCGAGTTAGACCGACCAGGGGAAGGTTTTGACTGACCGACCCGAGCTCACGACCGACCAGGAATGGTGAAGTGTTCGACCGACCAGGCTGGGCAAGACCGACCACTATCCGATGTACGACCGACCCTATAGGATGATGAAATACCGACCGACCAGGAATGGTGAAGTGTTCGACCGACCAGGCTGGGCAATACCGACCACTATGCGATGTTCGACCGACCCCATACGATGATGAAATACCGACCGACCAGGGATGGTGAAGTACGACCGACCAGAAATGGTGAAGTGTTCGACCGACCAGGGGGCAATACTGACCGACCAGGGTAGAGATGATGAAAACCGACCAGAATGAAAGGTTCTTGACCGACCGACCCGATCCACTTCAGAAGCCACGAACCGATGGTGCGACCCGATCCGTATGGAACGACTCGATCCGATGGAGGAAGCACGACCGACCCGATCCAAGATGCTTAGACTTGAAGTGAAGACCACGATCCGACCCGAGCGAGCGTGATGACCACGATCTGAAGCAAGGTGAAGTGAAGACCGACCCGGATGAAGATGATGACTAAAACCCGAGAAGCATGGGTAGTCCAAATAGAAGTTAGAGCTCAGGATCCAGATGGGAACCAATGAGTTCACTTCATGATTGGGCTTTGCTGCGGGGCGTGTGCAAAGGGGTTGTCGGTAGTCATAACTTTGGTTCACCACTGAGAGATGGATAGTGGGCTTGTAGTGATAGTTACACGGGATTGGATTCCGTCAAGGCCCAAAGGATTAGGTGACCAAGGTAGTGGATATCGTATGCTTTACGCACTGAGTGAGAGATGTGAGGATGGTTGCTATGATTGATTGTTTGACACCACTATGACATGCACACCCCCACCCCCGTATCTCTTACACAGTATGTTAGTGGCACCTTAGAGTATTGTACGGTATGTAGTGCTAACTCTTTGGTTGCAGGTCCAGGTTCAGGTATGATTGGATTAAACCTGTTATTGTTCTGTTTTGTTGCTTATCGCTCATACCAGGCTTTATGTCTGACCCAGAGTTTTATGTCTCCTCTTATTACTCTGGGTGCTCACACGAGCAGACTAGAGACATGTTATGGTTAGCTGGTGATGCGCGAGTAGCTGATTCGGAGGCGAGCAGGAGGCTTCCACGTATTATATATAGATATTCTCCCTGTGTCGCTGGTGGTCGCTACTTGGGCATTAGTAGTGTACCTCCTTTATCTTGCTTTTGTTTTGTTGAGACAGTTTGAAAAGTTGTAATAATGTTGGCTTTGGATCATAAGCTGTACTTGGATTTTCCGCTGCTATGTTAGTTTATTTTCAGCTTATGCACTGTCTCACCTGTTTTATGTCAAGTATATTGTTATTATATTTTATCCTATGCGCTGTGAGACATTCTACAGGTTCTTTGTTCGTTCACTCTCTTCTTTCTTTTCTTCTGACGACCCGTTCCGTGCTAACTGGACATGTGTACAGCGCATTTTTGGAGTAAATGTCGGTTGGTGCGGGGCGGGCCGTCACATATAAATTAATAACTATTATTTAATAATCAATATTTAATAGTTAATGTTTAACATAATATTGTTTAATTATTGAGTAGTTATATTTAATAATTAATTTTTTTAATTATTATATAATAATTGCTATTAAATACTTAATTATTAAAAACATACTATAATTAAAACTTATGTTTAATAATTTATATTTTGTAATATAACATAATACTTACGAAGTGATTTACTATTTAATAATTAATTTTAAATGAATATTATTTAGTTATGGCCACTAATAGATAACTAATAAATAATCGATGTTTATGAAAAAAATTAACAGTTACTGATAGATAATTAATGAATAATCGATGTTTAATAAAATGTATTAAACAATTTATAATTAATAAGAAATACTAATAAATGAGAAGCAACATTTAGCTTTTAATATTTTTATGATGATAATTAAAAATTAAATTTACTATTTAATACTTAAAATTATAAAATTAATAAATAATAAATTTATTTAATTAATATTTAATGAATACTATTGATTATTTAATAATTAATTTTGGTCATTAAGTAGCTAATAATTATTTCCAATAATTGATTTAAACAAATATATTTAATATTTAATATTTCTTATTTAATAACTATTTAATAACTAATTTTAAATAATTATACTTTATTGATTATTATTTAATAATTAGTTATTATACATATATTTACTATGTAAAAATGATGGTTAATTAAACAACTACTATTAAATAGTTAATAATTAATTTTGATTAACAATTTTTAACGAATACTGTTAAATAATAAATTAGTAAGTCTAATAATTAATTAATAAGTAATAGTAAAAACAATAAGAATAATATTTATTATTTGCTATTTGATATAGAATTATAGTTAATGTATATTATTTATATGAAACCAAAAATAAATTTTACAATACTCGTAAATTAAAAACAAAATTTTAATTATCATATAGTTCGAAAGTAAAAGGTAAATTATATATAAATTTAAATTTTAATATAACATTCAAATTTATATAATTAATAGTATATACTTAGTATTTGATAATTTACACTCCAAAATTGGTTAATAATCATACACAATGATTATTTAAATTAACTTTTAATTTACCAATGGTTTATAATTAATAATAAACAATAATTTACATTTTGTTCTAGTAAATGAAAATTAATAATAATTATTTAATAATTAATAACTAAAAAATTATTTAACGATTCATAGTTAATAAGATGTATTTATAATTGAAAAGTAATATTCGGTATTTAATATTTTATAACTATAATTAATAATTAAAATTAAATAACTTAATTTCGTTTAAAAGAAATATAATATTTTATAACTTCCATTTGAAAGGTTTATTTTTCCTATATGTATTTTTTACTTCATGTAACCTCTTTCCTTCTTTTTCTTACATAACGAGATGGGCAAGAAAATTGCGTTGCATTGGTTTGACAAAAAGGTTAGACCCGACCATACCCACGCGTGAACCCAGTTCGCCTGCTCTCCAAGCCCTAATTCTCCATCATCTATAAAATCGCAGAACTTATTGCAATTTCCGCCGCTTCATCAATTCGTCTTTTCCATATTCTTTTCGCCATTTTTAGCTTCTTGGTTCGGCAGTTTTGAGAGGATAGGCATATAACTAGGATTCGATCTGGTAATTGTTCTAAGCGACGATTCATGTTGTCATTGGTTTCTGGTGGATTGTCGAGGGGAGGTGCTTCAATTGGCAAAGACTGGTGATTTGCGGTCTGCATAGGAAGAGTGCGACTATGTAGCTGCTGCTGCATATGTCGGATTTGGTCTATTTGATCGATTGATAAGATGATTGTATGGTTGCGGAGAGGATGAATGGTGGAGCATATATGAATGGATGGATGTTCATTATGTTGAGGTAGGAATAAGTTATGGTGGAGGAATGATTTTGTCGCGTTTCCTCTATTTGATTTTGTTTTATATTTATCTTAATTTATATGGATAAAAATCTGATCTCTACTTCTACTTCTTTGGATTTTTACCTACTTCAAAATTTGGTTAAATCTAGGACTTGGGAAAGTTCAAGATCCTAAATCCTGCTATTAATGGGTTTCATTATCATCCATTCTGTTTAAGTAGTTTAAGTTTATCAGTTTAACCAAGTAATGGCTGCTGCTGATTATTTTTGTTCATTGTAGAATCCTCATGTTCTTACATTATTTCTGTTCTTATGGATATCATAAAACTGCATATACAATTTTGACTTAACAGTAAATTTTATTCTTTGGTTTAAACAATTGTTAATGTTGTCTATGTTATCATTAACCCAGATCAACATATTAGATTCAACGTGTGAAAAGGAGTTTGAGAAGATGATATGAGAGGCCCAGGTCTAATTTTCTTTTCATAGAAGATAGACACAGTTCCAGTTTTGAAGTTCTCGTGAAACAAATAGGTGACCTTAAAATGTAAAGTTACCCAATTTTATGTAGTTTCTTGTAAGTTCATATTTTGGTCTATGAATTTTCACATGAATTTAAAATTTATTATTATTGCTAGATAATATAGCATGTCCAGATTAACTTTACTAAGATTGAGATTCATATTTATCTTTCATAGGCATGTCCAATTAATTTATTATTAAGGCTCCATGTTTGCAGTTGTGCTGAATTCCTATTTTTTTTCCTGGCTTCTTATTTTTTTGCCTAGCCTTTTCTTGGAATGTGTTCTGTCTTTTTCATCTTCATTTGATTGCCTAAAATGAGCTCAATCTCCTCTACCTACTAAATTGAATTAGGATTGCTTTTTCTTTTTCTTTTTGCTAGACAGTTTCTACTTGTGGTTACTCTTAACAGCACAAGTAGTAAATTGTGTTATTCATTTATTGTGAGTTGAAAGAAGAGATGCTATGGATTTAAGAATAGTCAAACCAGAAATCACTGCTCGAAGCAGTAATTTCAGCAACATTTTTCAGCTGTTGCTATACAGTTCTTCCATTTGAATTTGCAGGAAAAGATGATCAAAACCTTATATGCTTTCTTCTCCTGTAATAAAAAGTAGTATTTCATTTGAATTTACCTTTTCTACTGTTGCTGTACAGGTCTCATAATACTTGGTTTTCCATGCAAACACTACATTATTTGGAGACACACTGAGGCCACATTGGCTTCTTGAGGAAATGGTTGTTCCTTCTTTCAAAGCTACAGGTGACACTTTAAATCAGGCTACATTTGGTCATTTCAAACTTATGAGGACGAAAAGTGACCAACTGTATCAAACTCTAGCTTCTACATTGAGGTGGTTACGTGGTATGTTTAACGAATATATTTAAGCTTTTTATGCGATACGATTTGTATAAACTGTCAATTCTGGTAACAGTCCCTAAAATTTGTTATTTACTTTGAACTCTCCAACTAATTAATGTATCACTATGTTGAAGTATCTCTTTCTCATATTCGCATTTCTCAGCCTCTTTTTCTCAACCTAATAGTGATATTTCTCTTAAATTAACAACCTGCGCAGATTTATGTGAAGCAAACATCTTTTATGTCCTTGTTAAATTTTCGCTCTATCTAATTTGCAGATATCATTTCCCATATACACCTTTTCATTTAATTTTTGGTTCGGTGATGGCTTCAACAAGGCATCCGTCTTTTTTTTTGTTGCTAACAAGAAAGGGTGAAAACAAGTATTACTTGTTAACTGGTTTTTGTTAAATAAAGCATGGCACTTTTGGTTTCTCTGTATCACTAATGTATGTTTTGGGTTTAGCTACTTGGAAGCTGTAGATTATAGCCCTCATTTATTGATTTATAAATATCATTTGCCATATACAACTTTTCATTTAATTTTTTATTTGATGATGGCTTTAATCAACGTATCCATCTCTTTTTTTTCCTGCCAACAGGAAAGAGTATGTACAAATATTGTTAACATGTGCAGACAACTTGGTACATACATCATACAATATTTTTCCTCTGTGGTTAATTCTATTCTTGTGGGCTTTGGACTGAGCAAAGAAATGCATCACCCTGTAAGTCATTTTATATTATATCAGTGACCTAACTTCGTGGTTGCTATTGCAAAAAAGCATTGTTACAATTACTCAAATATCTTGCTGCATTGTGAATTAGTGCCACTAAATATCTATTTGCATATTTACAAGAGTAAATATGTGATAAAATAATAATTCATTCTTTTTTATTTTTTTATGTTGCAGGCGCACTTGGTTTTGGAACATGCACCAAGCTTGAGTAAGCGAGTTGTCGATGCATTTGGTTTAATACCTTGAATTTGTTTTTCTATTTTCAGCAAATAACAATGCGAGTATGTTGTGTATTGGCTGAATTTGATACTGCAATTAGTCTTATTTCACTTTGTTATACTATTTGGTTGTATTTCGTTGTGTAACATTGACATTTAGTTAGAATTCAATATTATATGTAGATATAGTATTGATATTTAGTTTTATTATAATGTTTTATACTGATATTGCAGTCAGGTTTTGTGTAATTGTTGTGTTTCTATTCTGAGTTTAAATGCAATTTGATGTTTTTTCAGGTTTTAATTAAAACCTAAAACAATACTGTTTTTTCTTGCTTCAGACACTTTTTTGCTTCGGTTGTTTGGAGCAACTAAAGAAAAATATTGGCCATTTGCTTCCCCCTAGAACAGAAGCAACAGGTGTATACATGTTGCATCTTCTGCATTTCCTTCTGTTATTGAACTGAAGTAAAAAGGGGTAAACAACCAAAGCAAAAAATATTATTTGCTTCGGTTGTTTGTCTGAAGCAACAAATTTTGATTTGTTGTGTCTTTTGCAGTTGTTTCGGTTCCAGAACAGAAGCAACATGGGGTAAATAACTGAAGCAATTGACCTGTTTTTTAGTAGTGTGTGGAATTTCTCCCTCGATCATGAGCCATTCACTAAGCCTAAAACTAAAGCACCCACCAATGAAGAAAAAAAGGCGTACGTTAGGCCCAGAGAGGTCAGCAGCCTTGAAAGAAGAAGCGGAGAAGTCAAGGAATAATAGGTTCATCAGAGACTCAACATATCCTGACTGGATATCAAATCCCGTCCTAGTTAGGAAATCAAATGGGAAGTCGTGAATACGGATCAACTTTTCTGATTTAAACAAATCCTGCCCAAAGGACAGCTTTCCACTCCCCAGAATTGATCAACTTGTAGACTCAATGGCGGGGCACGAGCTCCTCTCTTTCATGGACACATATTCAGGGTACAACCAGATCCCCATTCATGTGTCAGACCAAGAACACTCTAGTTTCATCATAGACTTAGGGTTGTACTATTATTTGGTGATGCCATTTGGACCAAAAAATGTCGTAGCCACATATTAGCGTTTGATGAACTGAATGTTTTACAATCAGATCGGGAAAACAATGGAAGTTTATGTAGATGACATGCTTGTGAAGTCTAGGCGATCCTTCAATCACACAAAAGACTTGGTGGAGATGTTTGAAATTCTACGGTGGTACATGAAGAAGTTGAACCCTTTGAAGTGTTTATTCGAGGTTGCATCAGGAAAGTTCCTCGGGTTCATAGTCAGATCAAGAGGGATTGAGATTAATCTTGACTAGATTGTAGCAATCAGGAACATAGAAGAGCCACGAAATAACATAGATGTCCATAGTTTGGTTGGAAAAGTTGCGACATTAAGCAGATTCATTTCCAAAGCCACAGACAAATGTGTTCCTTTCTTTGATTTAATTAAACGAGGGAAATGAAACTTTGAGTGGACCCCTAACTGTGTAGAGGCCTTTCAAAACTTGTTGAGTCTACTAGAGAAACCCCCAATTATGTCTAAGTCAGTGGACCATGAAGATCTTTTCATATATTTGGCAGTGTCATCTCATGCCATTAGCTTAGCTCTAGTATGCGAGGAGGACAAAATTCAAAGGCCGATGTGGTATGTAAGCAGGAAGTTAGTGGCAGTAGAGTGCAATTACCCAAGGATAGGAAAACTTGCTTATAGCTTCGTGATTGCATCCCAAAAACTTTGTCATTATTTCCAAGCTCACCCAATTGTGATATACACTGATCAATCGCTCCGACAAGTATTGCAATGACTTGAAGCGTTGGGACAATTGCTCAATTGGAACATTGAGTTGAGGCAGTTTGACTTAAATTACCAGCTAAAGAGATCAATAAGGGGACAAGCATTAGTTGACTTCATCACAGAATTCACAATCCCCGAGGAGGATGTTTTAAATGATAAGGCTAACCCCTAGAGCAGAGTTTAGAACTCATCCCTTGGAAACTATATACAGATGAGGCTAAGAATGATCGAAGATCCGGCGCCGGAATCATTTTATCGACTCCTGAAAGACAATCCATTTACTATGATTTGCAGCTGGAATTCTCTGCCACCAACAATGATTCCGAATATGAGGCCCTGATTATCTGGCTAAAGCTCGCTAAGGAATTGGGGGTGACCATGCTAGACATTTTTTTGATTCCAAAATAGTTGTTTGCCAGGTCTGAAAGGAATTCCAAGCTAGGGAACCTGGACTCGTTACTTACCTTGAAAAAGTAGAGGAGTTGTTGGATAGCTTGAAGCGTTATAGCATAACTCACACCCGTCGGATAGAAAATCAGAAAGCGGGCAAACTAGCTAAGTTAGCGAGCTCTGACAATCCGGAAGAGACAGAGATGGTTCCAATAAAGGTACTGAAGTCGCCAAGCTTTGATCAGATGGAAGCCGATCCAGTACTGGAAGCTGAACCGGAAAGGGAATCATGGATGACACCAATTAAGAACTTCCTTAAAAGCGCAACACTCCCAACAAAAAAGAGCGAGAGACGAGCTGTGATTCGTAAAGCAACAAGATATGTCTTAAAAGACGGAATCCTTTATCGCCAGGGATTTTCCATGCCTTTGCTCCGGTGTATAGCATATGCCGACATCAAACATATACTAACATAAGTGCACGAAGGTGAATGTGGAGACCACACCGGAGGTCAGACTTTGGCAAAGAAAATATTGCGATATGGCTATTTATGGCCTACCATAAATAAAGATGCAGCTGATCATTCACGACACTGCGATAGGTGCAATAAATTTGCTAAAATTCCCAGAGCACCTCCGAATGGACTTAAGTCAATGGTGAGCCCGTGGCCGTTTGTTATATGTGGGATCAATATCAATGGAACCTTACCAATTGCTAAAGGTGGAGCAAAGTATGAAATCGTGGCCATAGATTACTTTGCAAAATGGACAGAAGCCGAACCCTTAACTACGATCACGATGAAACGGGAGATTAATTTTGTGGTCAGAAATATCATTTGTCGATTTGGGATTCCCAAAACTATCATAACCGATAATGGAACCCAATTCGATAGCTCTAAGTTCAAAGATTTCTGTTGGAAATATAAAATTGACAAAAGTCACACAGCGGTAGCTCACCCACAATCGAACAGACAAGTCGAGGCAATAAACAAAATTATTAAGTCCATAATAAAAAGCGATTGGAGCAGGAAAAAGCTATGTGGGTTGATGAACTACCGCTAGCATTATGGGCATACCGAATGACTTACAAGACGGAAACGGATCATACCCCTTTTTCACTTTTTTCGGATCAGAAGCAGTCATCCCAGTGGAACTAAAAGTTCCCTCTCACAAGATAACGTATTACGATCCAATGACAAACAAAGCGCTTCTCCTTGAATCCCTAGACATGGTTGAAGAAAAAAGAGATGAAGTGGATTTACGTGCCTCGAGGCACAAACACCAAGTGGCACGATACTATGACAGGAAGGTTCGGCCACAGACCTTTGAACCTGGAGACTTAGTACTGAAGCCTGTCTTTTCGCCCCCAGTCCATCTGTGTCCGAAGTGCGAGTGACCATATACCATCCAACGGAAAATTGATACAGGAGCTTTCAAGTTAACGACCGTGGATGGTGAAGAAATTCCCAGAGCACGGAATGCCCAACACTTGTGGCAGTACTTGACTTAAATCTGTATTGTTTTCTTTTGTTTTATGAACCATGTAAAAAGGCACGACTTGCCTTGCAAAATCTGGTTTACATAAGCAAAAGATTATGAAGTGGACGTAAGCCACGACTTGGCCGAACCTGTAACGTCCCATATAGTTGGTGGTCGAATATTTAATTTAATTTACTATTTTAAATATTGTTTTGGAAATTATAAATGGATTTATAATGAGGCCCGTGCTTCGCACATGGTAAATTGTTCGATAGGCATTAGAAATGGTTTATTTTCCAAACAATCTCCGTTTTCGACGAAACAAGTTTTATTGGAATACGTATTTCTAATTAATGCTATATTTCCAATTTGGAGCCAAACAGAGTTATTTTATCGGTACGTGCAATTTAAGGGTGAACCGATAATTCAAAATGACGACGTTGTGCAAATGAAGATCGTTTTCAATGAAATTAATTTCATTGGACCAAAATGTCTAGACCTAGCTGTACGTCCATTTTCATTGTGTTCGAAGCTCGCGTGCGACGGTACGAATTTAACGATTTATCGATAAACAACGGTAAGCAGTACCGTATTGATCTAACAAAATATATATGTACTTCATCGCTAAATAAAATAAGATCTCTACTCTAAATATAGGATGCAACAGCAAATCCTAGGAAAAGAAAATTAGCATTGTGTCTACCCTAAGATTTACTTTCTAGTGAAGTATCCACGCACACATTTATATATACCTACCCCAAATACAAAACGAACCCTGTGCAACCTGAGATGATACAACTTCAAAAATGTTTAAATATGCTTTTATTTGAAATAATGTTTGAATCTTTCTTAAAGGATAGGTGTAGTTCTTCAGCTATAATACTGAGCTTGTCCTTCCAATGTCACATAGGCAACTGCATCGAACCACAAGCTTAGAATATCAAGCAAAACATTTACTTGCAGTCTGTTAATTTGACTTGAAATAACAACTCATATATGTATCGTTCCTCCTTTACTATAAAGCAATTGTAACTCAGATGCAAGATCTTTGATTTGGGCATAATAAAATAATCACGCCATCATTCTAGCCGACAAGAGCACGTCTCAACTATCTTTTAGGGAAAATTAGACATAAAAAGTACGTGTAAAGTCTGACGTTATATTTTTATGAGCTCGCCGTCTGTTCTCCCCTATCCTATTGATCACATGCTATCTTATTTACCTGTATGCTACCCCTTTTCTTCGTCTCTAAGCAACTAAACATGATGCAAACCATCACGCACCTATACTTGAACTGAAAGTCATAGCCTACTTTCCTTGATGGCCTTCTCTTATCGACATCATCACAGCTACCACCAAGCTCAGCTACACTGATATGTCTCCCATCCTATAATCTGAGTTAGCACATGCCTAACACTCTTTCTGCCATTCTAACATGCCTACACTGCCTTCTACCGTATTTTGCAAACAGTCGGTTTTCAGTGGTCTCTGTCGACAATCCAAGAAAAGAAAATTCATTACAGCTCAAAAACCTAGCTTGTACCTGATGGAAGCGACATTGTTCTAATCCTCGTTTTCTCCTATCTATATATATACACCTGCACCATTTCATTTTCTGGTCACCAAAAGCAAAACAAACGAAGAAAATGTAAACTATCCATTCCACTTTACAATATGGAAACATCCCAACCCCTTCTGCCAAAATGTATAAACGCACACCATAGTAAATCAGAACTCCACTCAACTAATATAAAAAAAGTATATGCTTTTGGGGGTAAAGGCACAGGTTCCTGAGATATTGAACAAATGATATATGGTTGGAGATGTTCAGGGCGTGTTGTTGTGACGGCCTAGCGGGGGTAGACATCAGATCAGGGGAGCGGGGAAGGCAATTGGTCGGAGACACTGTTCGAAGGTGGCGGTTTGTGGTGCGGTTGGCATAGGAGTGGTCTGCATAGGGGTGTGCTAAGTTGTGTTATGCGTTTCATGCAGTTTAAAGGAAGAGAGAAGCATTTTGGATCGAAATTATAAGGGGAAAAAGGAATACAAGCTGGGCATATTTTCTAATGGTGGTCTGATGTGTTCACGTGGTATAAAGGAGAGAGGACCTGGCGGCTACTGTGCGTGAGCAGTGGGATTATTTTTCGTAAAAACTGTATGGGGTGTTGCGTGATTTCAGCAGGAGGAGGGATAGAGAAGAAAGGTGAATAGTAAAATAAATGCTTACACTACTTTTATAAGCTTAACCCTGCATTTCAAATAGTGCCTAATCTATTTAACAATGCCCAAGTCATCACGTTATGAAGTAAACTATGATTTGGGGTACTTATTTTATTAAGTTATTAATATTTTTAACATGTGCCTAATTTAACCCAAGCCGTTATAACGTAAGCAGGAGGTTTACAGCATACAACTAACGTTACCGCCTGGGGTTATGGATTAGATTTAACAAAGTGTCAATTTAACCCATGTTTTATAGCAAGTTTCCACTATGCCACCGTGAATTTATAATATGCCTGAGCATGTTTTTAAACTACACGCATGTAGTTGGATGACATACATTAAAATATAAGGTACATAATAATACTAGGAATTAAACAGCAGGACCCAATCTAGTTCATAATGCCTAAACCATATTATAACGTGCCCAACCTTTCGTTTTAATAGCGTGTAAATAGATCACTGCATGGTACTGATCAACGTATGGATTTTTGATACCAATCAATTGATAGAACAGTAGTGATAAATTAATGAAGAACATAAGCCAATTGAGCAATGAGTTAATGGGGCAGCGTTGATTACTCAGTAAATAGGAATGTGAATATTTGCCTAATCATGTTTATGCCTAAACGAGAATTTTCATGCCTAATCTGGTTATTAAACTAAGTAATGATTTAGTTAAATATATATACGTAGTGTATATATAATATGCCCGCATATCAGTGCACTCACTAGTTGGTTTACAAGTGCTCAATTGCCTAGGTAAGTTTATCAAACCCAAATTATTAAAACCATATTAGAATGTATAATTAATATATCTATTAACTGTTATAAATAATATTAATTTAAATATAGAGTACCGTATTAAATTCATAACATTATCATACAGTGAAGAAGTTGAATAAAACAAGTGGTGTCATATCCATATTGATGTGCACAACTAGATGGAAATGATTTAATCGGAGTTGGCAGCTACTGGAATTTAGTTTAAAATAAACGTCAGTTTAATTCAATTAGAACGGACTGTTTCAGCGGCAAGACAACCAAGGCGAGTTCAACTCACTCAGTTTTGTCCCACTTATATTTTGTATAAGTTGGGTTTAAATATTTTCGTGCTATGATTGTAAACTGGTTGATGGTTGTTTGGATTGCAGTTATTGTTCGTTGGTTGAAAATTTTACCCGTTCATTGAAATAAAATGATATTGTTGAGATAACATATTTGATGCAGGGAAACAGGTTGGAGGGATCCTACTGGATTCCTCACATTTATTATTTGTTTTCATATTGCAATTATATGGAATGTTTAATCAATATGATTGGATGATTGATCGATCATTGTTTATTGAATCTAAATTCAACGGTTGTTTTCTTTTAACCAGTAAACAGCATTGGTTGGGTTAATTGGCAGAAGTTGGCCTAAAAATAAAGGGTGTTACAATATTGATTTACCGTCGGTTGAATCGGCGGTAATAAAGTTATGAAATTTATTTTATAATTGAAGACAGATTTTATATTTAAATAAATAAAGGAAATTAAGATTATTACTTATTTTATAAGTTTTAAGTATTATCAAGTAGATACAAATCAAAGTCATATGTTAATGAGATTTATAAAGAGACGAGCAAAAATTAATGCAAGAGTTGAATTTATTGTTTCAAGAAACAATTAAATGAAATTTATTTAAATTAATTATGTTATTAATTAATTTAAAAGAATTAATAATTTGAATTGGTTAATGAGATGATCGTGTTTTAGAATTGATTAATTTAGTTTGGTATTAATGGATCTAATGAAATAGATTAATGAATATTGATTTGACTTTAATAAGATTTTAAAGGAAGTTTACTATGTGTTTTGTTAAATAAGAAGTAATCATTTCTACGATAATTAATGATGATTAAAAATGATGTAAGTGATCAAATTTGGAGTGAGATTCATTTATTAAGTAATCAAAGTGGATATTGAAATATAATTAGATTTCTGATCAATGGGTTTTCATATTTAAAAACCAAGATTTATAAACGAAGTTGTAGGAGAGACTTTTAGCCAATACGATAGTTTAAAATAAGTATTGGAATTAAGAAAGGAGAAGCGGGTTAAAAAGGGTTTATATTAAACCTAAGTTTTTATAAACGATGTTTATAAAAGGGAGCGTGAAGCCAAAACGTTAAGTTATATATTAACGTTACTTAACGATAGAATTTGAGGTGAGATTTTCAAGGTGGAAATGGTTAAATAAATTAAAAGTGGAATATAATGGATTGATAACGTATTAAGATAAGAATTAGAACCTAACTGGAGATTGGTTGAGTTGAATGATTTTCTGAGCATCAATCTGATGTTGATTTTAGTCTTCGGGGTTGGTACTTAGGGAGCTATTCTCTTACCAATTTACGGTCATGGGCTAATAAATTTTGAGGTATAGATATGCATGAATAATGTTATAATAAATGTTTTGAAATAATAATAAATGGGTAATTGAATATGGTTATAAGATGTTTTCAAAACTATTGACATGAAATGGTTTTGTGGATATTTATAAAAAGTTAATAACACATTTTAAATTATTTAGAAGTTAAATTAATCATTTGATAATTATTTATAATTAAAAGGGCCAAATGTTGCTGAGTACTGAATCAATGAATTCATTCCATTTTCATGATTGAATGGTTGTTTATTTGATAGTTAAATAATTGACTATCAAATCTAGCCAATACGAATGTTGGTACAGAAAGACCAGGATCGAGTATATTCGAAAACCATTTTGACCAATGAATGCGTAAACGTTGAAGATATCAAATGCTGAGCAAGATGGAGCAACCGAAGACCGTGGATCTTCATAAGTGAAAGGATTGCTGTCAAATATTCTCTGGCCGTACAACCAACATATTCTGATGCGATTCAGTCATGCTTGAGATTTTGCGGATTTGCAAGGACTACTCGCTATTGATCCTTTGGATGCGGTAGGAGTGTGCCTTCGATTTGTCCAATCCTAGGACACTTTGTATGGATGGATGTTTGATAGAGTATTTCCAAAGGGATTACATACATTGATTTCCTCAAACATATTTCTATAGTGGCGGAGAAGACATCTTCTCCTAACTTAACAACCCGATTATTTTTGTGGAAATCAATTAGTGATTTCTGACGGATTTGACGATGTGGCATTCACAGTGAATGGTAGCCAGGTGTTCCAAAAGATACGTTGTGACCTCAAGCCTCACAACCGGGAAATGGCAAAAATCGGGCAGGCAGCATGACTATGTGGGTCGCTCCCATTAGGATGTATAATCACCTATCTAGAAAAAATCCATTTCCTTCTTTAATCTATTCGATGTTGTCCCTTTTCGGGAAACAGTTGTTGATCCGATACACATTCGATACACTCAAGCGAAATGAGTGGTCGGTCCTTTATGGGCCGGGTTGCAAGACGTTCTTGTTGAACCCAGTGTATTCGTCTCTAGAGATACAGTATCGGAAGGTGGTTCCGTACCTTGTCATAGTCGGAATCCAATCTCCAATAAGCGCCCGTGGTTTTGATTGTATACTATATATGTGGAGCGTGAGATGCAAGCGTTCCGCTAGATTGCTATTTATTTGTATTTAGACACTATCATAATATCAGACAAGATATGATTTCAAAAACTGGTTTGGGTTATCGTAAGGTAAAACCATCCTTGTTTATGTGTGGGCTGGTCTTACTGTTATCCTTTTCTTTCGAAAAGATTTTTGAGCTTTAAAATTAAGTTGGATGATTCCCTTAAAACATTGCGAGTTGTTCTCACACTGGTTCACCAGACTGGCCCGGTATTTGTAATGCTCGGGTTAGACCAGGTTGTACAGGTCAAGGTTATCGGATGCTGCGAAGTCCAGAGATGAGCCGGAGGTGTTCGACATATGAGATCTAGTGTTTATTCTGATGTGTGACTGTATATGATGACAGGACATTATAACTGTCCATATGTACTGGTGTACTCTGATGATGTGTAAGTTTTATATTAAGCCCTCAATAAAGATTATTTATATATTATATTTTGTTCCGTTACGATGTGAGACTCTGATTATGTCGTGTTAGTTCTTCTTCTTCTTCTATTCTAATATTTCTTTCTTTCTTATCTCACCCTCTAATTTCTTTCATTAACTATCTAGTGCATTCGGTACTTTGGTTTTGGTAAGTAATACGGGATTTTATGAATTGTTGCCGAAGTCCGGGTGTCGAATTCACTGAGTCGTTACAGTGGTATCATAGCTATTGGTTTAGTAATAACCTTGGCTTTGTGGCGTAATTCGATAGAGATGGGTTAGTAATACCCTAGATTGAGTTGGAATGTATATATATGAGAGCGCGTATTTGTAAATTTTATATAAAAATGTTTTGCATTGTGTTTTTCGATCAGTTCGATTTTGATCTAGCATACTAACATGATATTGTTTTGCAAAGAGGGTCAAATGAAATATTTTTGGCAAAATTATATTTTTATATAGAAAAGAAATAAATATATCAAGTTATCGAGATATTGTTATGATTGGTTGATTTGAATGGAATCCAAAATGGATTAAAAATTTGAATGGTTTAATAAAACCAAGGAAATTTCACATATAAAATTGAAATAGAAATCTGATAATTTTTGAAACAAAATCAGAATTTGGGTTGTGGAATGGAATTGAACTAGTTAGAAAATAAATTACAACTTAACTTGGGTAAGTGAAGATAGATTTGGAATTTGGAATTAAATAAAATGAATTAGAAATTTGGCATTAAATTAATAATGGAATGAGAATCAATCTGATATGAATCGATTGATATTAAACCCAAGTGAATAGATGTTAACATCAATATTGAATATGAATTGGAGTTAATATAAAGTGAATGACTAGGTTAAGTTGAGTGTGCATGGCTATTGTTTGTTAGATGGTTGTTTAAGATTCATCGACGATCTAAAAAAATGGTTGAATGTATTGAAAACTAAATTCTAGTATAATAAGTTGAATGAATCAAATATGATTTGAAATAAATTGGATTTTTGAAAAGTAAATAAATTGGGATTTGTAGCATTCCTTCTAACTTAATTATTTCGGGGATGAAATTCTTTTAAGGGGGAAGGAATGTAACGTCCCGTATAGTTTGTGGTTGAATATTTAATTTAATTTACTATTTTAAATATTGTTTTGGAAATTATAAATGGATTTATAATGAGGCCCGTGCTTCGCACACGGTAAATTGTTCCATAGGCGTTAGAAATGGTTTATTTTCCAAACAATCTCCGTTTTCGACGAAACAAGTTTGATTGGAATACGTATTTCTAATTAATGTTATATCCAATTTGGAGCCAAACAGAGTTATTTTATCAGTACGTGCAATTTAAGGGTGAACCGATAATTCAAAATGAAAACGTTGTGCAGACGAAGTCGTTTTCAATGAAATTAATTCCATTGGACCAGAATGTCTAGAGCTAGCTGTATGTCCATTTTCATTGTGTTTGGAGCTTGTGTGCGACGATACGAATTTAACGATTTATCGGTAAACAACGGTAAGCGGTACCGTATTGATCTAACAAAATATATATGTACTTCATCGCTAAGTAAAATAAGATCTCTACTCTAAATATAGGACGCAATAGCAAATCCTAGGAAAGGAAAATTAGCACTGTATCTACCCTAGAATTTACTTTCCAGTGAAGTATTCACGCACACATTTATATATACCTACCCCAAATACCAACTGAACCTGTACAACTAGAGATGATACAACTTCAGAAATGTTTAAATATGTTGTTATTTCAAATAATGTTTGAATCTTTCTAAAAGGATAGGTGTAGTTCTTCAGCTATAATACTGAGCTTGTCCTTCCAACTACACATAGGCAACTGCATCTAACCACAAGCTTAGAACATCAAGCAAAACATTTACTTGCAATCTGTTAATTTGACTAATAAAACAAACGTATGCTTTTGGGGTAGAGGCACAGGTTCCTAAGATATTGAACAAATGATATATGGTCGGAGATGTTCAGGGCATGTTGTTGTGACGGCGTAGCAGGGGGTAGACGTCAGATATGGGGAGAGGGGAAGGCAGTTGGTCGGAGACACTGTTCGGAGGTGGCGTTTTGTGGTGCGGTTGGCATAGGAGTGGTCTGCACAGGGGGTGTGCTCGGTTGTGCTGTGTGTTTCATGCGGTTTAAAGGAAGAGAGAAACATTTTGGATCGAAACAGTAAGGGGAAAAAGGAATACAAGCTGGGCATATTTTCTAACGGTAGTCTGATGTGTTCATGCGGTTTACAGGAGAGAAGACCTGGCAGCTACTGTGCGTGAGCAGTGGGATTATTTTTCGTAAAGACTATATGGGGTGCTACGTGATTTCAGCAGGAGGAGGGATAGAAAAGAAAGGTGAACAGTAAAATAAATGCTTACACTACTTTTATAAGCTTAACCCCGTATTTCAGATAGTGCCTAATCTATTTAACAATGCCTGAGTCATCACGTTATGAAGTAAACTAGGATTTGGGGGTACTTAGTTTATTAAGTTATTAATATTTTTAACGTGTGCCTAATTTAACCCAAGCCGTTATAACGTAAGGAGGAGGTTTACATCATACAACTAACGTAACCGCCTGGGGTTATGGATTAGATATAACAAAGTGTCAATTTAACACAAGTAACATTTTAGTTAATTAATAATATATGTTAAATACTAATTAAGTTTAATATGCCAAACCCATGTTTTACAGCAAGTTTCCACTATGCCACCGTGAATTTATAATATGCCTGAGCATGTTTTTAAACTATACGCAAGTAGTTGGGTGACAGATATTAAAATATAAGGTATATAATAATATTAGGAATTATATAACAGGACCCAATCTAGCTCATAATGCCTAAACCATATTATAACGTGCCCAACCTTTCCTTTTAATAGCGTGTAAATAGATCACTGCATGGTACTGATCAACGTATGGATTTTTGATACCAATCAATTGGTAGAACAGTAGTGATAAATTAATGAAGAATATAAGCCAATTGAGCAATGAGTTAATGGGGGCAGCGTTGATTACTCAGTAAATAGGAACATGAACATTTGCCTAATCATGTTTATGCCTAAACGATATTTTTCATGCCTAATCAGGTTATTAAACTAAGTAATGATTTAGTTAAATATATATATGTAGTGTATATATAATATAGCCGCATATCAGTGCACTCACTAGTTGATTTACAATTGCCCAATTGCCTAGGTAAGTTTATCATACCCAAATTATTTAAACCATATTTGAACGTATTATTAATATATTTATTAACTGTTATAAATAATATTAATTTAAATATAGGATACCGTATTAAATTCATAACATTATCATACAGTGAAGAAATTGAATAAAACAAGTGGCGTCATATCCATATCGATGTGCACAACTAGATGGAACTGATTTAATCAGAGTTGGCAGCTACTGGAATTTAATTTAAATTAAAGGTTAGTTTAATTTAATTAAAACGGACTGTTTCAGTGGCAATCAAACCAAGGTGAGTTCAACTCACTCAGTTTTGTCCCACTTATATTTTATATAAGTTGGGTATAAATATTTTCGTGCTATGATTGTTAATTGGTTGATGGATGTTTGGATTGCTGTTATTGTTCGATGGTTGAATATTTTACCATTCATTGAAATAAAATGATATTGTTGAGATAACATATTTGGATGCAGGGAAACAGGTTGGAGGGATCCGACTGGATTCCTCACATTTATTATTTGTTTTCATATTGCGATTATATGAATTGTTTAATCAATGTGATTGGATGATTGATCAATCATTGTTTGTTGGATTTAAATTCAACGGTTGTTTTATTTTAACCAATAAACATCATTGGTTGGGTAATTGGTAGCAGTTGGCCTAAAAATAAAGGGTATTACAATATTGGTTTACCGTCGGTTGAATCGGCGGCAATAAAGTTATGAAATTTATTTTATAATCGAAGACAGATTTTTAAATCTGTATATTGAAATAAATAAAGGAAATTAACATTATTATTTATTTTATAAGTTTTAAGTATTATCAAGTAGTTACAAATCAAAGTCGTATGTTAATGGGATCTATAAAGAGACGAGCAAAAACTAATGCAAGAGTTGAATTTATTGTTTCAAGAAACAATTAAATGAAATTTATTTAAATTAATTATGTTATTAATTAATTTTAAAGAATGAATAATTTGAATTGGTTAATGAGATGATCATGTTTTGGAATTGATTAATTTAGTTTGGCATTAATGGATCTAATGAAACAAATTAATGAATATTGATTTGACTTTAATAAGATTTTAAAGGAAGTTTACTATGTGTTTTGTTAAATAAGAAGTAATCATTTCTACGATAATTAATATGATTAAAAATGATGTAAGTGATCAAATTTGGAATGAGATTCATTTATTAAGTAATCAAAGTGGATATTGAAATATAATTAGATTTTTGATCAATGGGTTTTTATATTTAAAAACCAAGATTTATAAAAAAGTTATAAAAAAGACTTTTAGCTAGTACGATAGTTTAAAATAAGTATTGGAATTAAGAAAGGAGAAGCGGGTTAAAAAGGGTTTATATTATACCTAAGTTTTTATAAACGATGTTTATAAAAGGGAGCGTGAAGCCAAAACGTTAAGTTTTATATTAACATCACTTAACAATAGAATTTGAGGTGAGATTTTCAAGGTGGAAATGGTTAAATAAATTAAAAGTGGAATATAATGGATTGATAACGTTTTAAGATAAGAATTAGTACCTAACTGGAGATTGGTTGAGTTGAATGATTTTCTGAGCATCAATCTGATGTTGATTTCAGTCTTTGGGGTTGGTACTTAGGGAGCTATTCGCATACCAATTTACGGTCAGGGGAAATAAATTTTGAGTTAAAGATATGCATGAATAATGTTATAATAAATGTTTTGAAATAATAATAAGATGAATAATTGAATATAGTTATAAGATGTTTTCCAAACTATTGACATGAAATGGTTTTGTGGATATTAATAAGAAGTAAATAACACATTTTAAATTATTTAAAAGTTGAAATAATCATTTGATAATTATTTATAATTAAAAGGGCCAAATGCTGCTGATTACTGAATCAATGAAATCATTCTATTTTCATGATTGAATGGTTGTTTTTTGATAGTTAAATAACTGACTATCAAATCTGGCCAATACGATTGTTGGTATGGAAAGACCAGGATCGAATCTATATTTGAAAACCATTTCGACCAATGAATGCGTAAATGTTGAAGATATCAAATGCTGAGCAAGATGGAGCAACCGAAGACCGTGGATCTTCATAAGCGAATGGATTGCTGTCAAATATTCTCTGGCCGAACAACCAGAGATATTCTGATGTAATTCAGTCGTGGTTGAGATTTTGCAGATTTGAAAGGACTACTCGTTACTGATCCTTTGGATGCAGTAGGAGAGTGCCTTCAGTTTGTCCAGTCCCAGGACAACATGTATGGATGGATGTCTGACAGAGTATTTCTAAGGGGATTACGCACATTGATTCCCTCAAACGTATTTCTGTGGTGGCAGAGAAGACAACTTCTCCTCACTTTACAACCCGATTATTTTTGTGGAAATCAATTAGTGATTTCTGATGGATTTGACGATGTGGCATTCATAGTGAATGGTGGCCAGGTGTTCCAAAAGATACATTGTGACCTCAAGCCTCACAATGGGAAATGACAAAAATCGGGCAGGCAACATGACTATGTGGGTCGCTCCCATTAGGATGTATAATCACCTACCTAGAGAAAATCCATTTCCTTCGTTAATCTATTCGATGCTGTCCCTTTTTGGGAAACGGTTGCTGATCCCAACCATTGGTAATATACATTCAATACATTCAAATGAAATGAGTGGTCGGTCATTTGTGGGCTGGGTTGCAAGACGTTCTTGTTGAACCCAGTGTATTCATCTCCAGAGATACACTATTGGTAGGTGGTTCCATACTTGTCATAGTTGAAATCCAATCTCCAATAAGCACCCACGGTTTCGACTGTATACTATATATGTGGAGTGTGAGATGCAAGCGTTCCGCTATATTTCTACTTATTTGTATTTAGACACTATCATAATCAGACAAGATATGATTTCGAAACAGGTTCGGGTTATAGTAAGGTAATACCGTCCGTGTTTATGTGTGGGCTGGTCTTACTATTATCCTTTTCATTCAAAAAGAATTTTGAACTTTAAAATCAAAGCTGGATGATTCCCTTAAAACTTTGCGAGTTGTTCTCATTCCGGTTCACGAGACTGGCCCGGTATTTGTAATGCTCGGGTTAGACCGGGTTGTACAGGTTAAGGTTATCGGATGCTGCGAAGTCCAAAGACGAGCCGGAGGTGTTCAGACATACGATATCTAGTGTTTATTCCGCTATGCGACTGTATATGATGACAGGACATTATAACTGTCTAGATGTATTGATGTACTCTAATTATGTGTAAGTTTTATATTAAGCCCTAAATAAAGATTATTTATATATTATATTTTGTTCCGTTGCGATGTGAGACTCTGATTTTGTCGTGTTAGTTCTTCTTCTTTTCTATTCTAATATTTCTTTCTTTCTTATCTCACCCTTTAATTTCTTTCATTAACTATCTAGTGCTTTCGATGCTTTGGTTTTGGCAATTAATACGGGGTTTTATGAATTGTTGCCGAAGTCTAGGTGTCGGACTCGCTGGGTCGTTACAGAACCACTATAAAATCATCATGTGTGATTTACATTTTCTGGATAATTCTCTTTATGTATTCAGTGATTACTATGATGTGAACATGAGACGCTAAATTTTAATTCGTGTATCCAACCGGAGCGAACGATATGACCGTTTGCGCAACAAGATGAAAAGGACGGGAAGACGATGTCCTAAACTCTAACTCTCATCACTCGAAGAGAATATAAAGGACAGGAAGACGACGTCCTTAAGGCGTGAAGGTGCACCATGATAAGAAACATCCTTAAATACACTCTAACCTGACTATACGACAGGAAAGTATAAAGGTGCTAAGAATAAGTGCCAATGAGAAAGAATCTTGGCCCCACTGAAGGGCTGGGGGCAATCTAATGTCGAACCTGATCAATCTCGAACAAGCCCTGGCCAAGCACTTTATTCAAGATTGATTGGGGGCATGCACACTATATTTCCCTATTGTGACCATTTAGTTTAATAATGTATTGATATTACACGTATTGTTGTTTGCCGGGAACTTATGAAGAACTGTTTATTCGGTTCATGATGTGACCTACTATTTGTTTCTTATGTTTACATTTAGTCAAGATGAATGACAAACACGCAAATGTAACATCATAGAAAAACAAGCTACACAGAATAAACTACTCTATTCACATAAGTGCGGGTTTGTACAACGAAACTAATCAAAAGATGTGAGGGTTGCACTCACTACAACAACAGGCCAGTGGAAGAGAAAATAGATAAGATTGAGCTACATTTGCTTAGGATTAGGGGAGATCTTGGACTTCTTGGTGGATTTGAGCCTAGCTTTCTCCTATTTCTCTGCTTCGGTGAGGATGCACTTCCTCCTACCCTGGTCAACTGGGGGTACATTCGAATCAGCTGGAGTTTGTTGACTCAAATTCCCAGTTATTGACCTAGCAAATAGCTTGACAACTAATCCTGACTTAGGAGCAATAGCTTGAAGGGGATCAACATTGAGAGGTTCTTCCCTTTCGGCCTTGGCTTTTAAAAGTGTATCTTGCTTTGCCTTCATTTCAGCCAAAGTCATGTCATCGGCTTCCACCGAGCCTCGAGTCATCACAACATCGTCATCTTCCTCATTTCCATCATTGCCGCCATCATCTTTTAGGGCGTTTATTATATCCTCATCTTTGGGAACCTCAGTGCTAGATGGCAAGAGAGCTTTGTCAGTGACCTTCTTTTTTTTATCCTCGATCTTCTCTGTAGATTTTGAGCCAGCGGCTTCATCCTATTTCTCCTGAGTCTCCTCAACAGATTTTGCACCGATGATCTCTCCTTTTTGTTCATTGGTCTTTCTGGCTGGCTCTCCACCAATAGGATGAGAAACGACAGTTATTAACTTAGGACAACACACAGGTTCTTTGGGCGTGTTCCTGAAAATATGATGAAAAGTTGAAATAGCCCTAACAAATTGAGGTGAAAATGTGGATATACCTTATGATGATTTTTCCACGTGAGCAGCGGAAGTCTTTTATGTGGTTTCTACAATCTGGGATGAAAGAGATACTTGAGGAAGCCCTGAAATCTCGAGATCATACCCCTCCGATTCAGTAATCCCAGTAATAGCAGATGAAGATCCAACCTCAATAGTATGCTTTCCTTGGAGTTGGCGCCTTTCCTCCTCCATAGCTGCAACGATAAGGTTACGCCCTTCGTCCAAGCGCACTGTTTCCTCACCCTTCAACCACCTGATCCCATACATACATCAAGGTAGTCAGGTAGTCTTAATCCATGAAATATCACGATGCCGGATCACCTGATCAAAGAATCCTATCATGGCCTCAACACTCTCATCCAATTCCTTTTAAGCTTCCACAATTTGTGCATTAGCACTCTCGGCAGACCTTAAAGCATTATCTGCATTTCCCTCAGCTAGGGTTGCCCTTTTATCAGTCTCTAGCAGTTTGGCCTTCAATTCGGCATTTTTCTTCGACAACTCTTCTTTCTCCTGTTCAACGCGAGTAAAAGCCAGCTTCACCGCGATGCTTTCAGACTTAGCATCCTCAGCTTGTTTCTTTAAATCTATGCACTCCTGGCTATGTGACTCTATTTCATTATGATAGTGCTATTTTAATTATTTGTATTGTTTCTTGAAATCGCCTACATCACATTGTGCCAGTGCAAGTTGTCTTAAGCCTCCTCAAGTTCCTTCTTAGTGTGTTCAATAGCCTTTGCGTCATATTCAGCATTATTCGTCATGAGTTTGACATCGGCCAACAAGTCCTGAATAATCCTGGAAAAAGTCTGTGAATATCTCTTCATCTCTTTGTGTTGAGTATCTGCATCATCAATCTTGGCCTTAACCACCGTTGCATAGTCAGAATTTAATGGCTTAAGAGCTGGAACGAAATGCATGTTCCCAAAATGGTGATCAAGAAATTGCTTCTTCAAAAGCTCCAGTTTGGCCTTGTTCCCATCGTCAATTATAACAGGTCTCGTAGTATTGATGTCAATATTGTGGCGTTTAGGTAGCACAATAGATATTTTACTTTTTTCTTCTTCCTTGCTTGTTTTTTTTTGTTTCTCTTTTGGATCAGAACTTTTCTTTGACGGTTTCTCCTGTTGAGTTTTATCCTTGGAGGAACCAGTGGTCATAGAAGCATATTTGTTCCCTTCATGATAAGTAGATTGGCTTTTATGCTTTTCCAAGTCTAGATGATGTGGAGATCTGGAGTGAGATGATTGGTGGGGTTGAGGGAGTCGGTTCCTTCTGTCATCTCTGCCCCGGCTTTCATGTTGAGCATGCCCTGCACCAGAATCGATCAGGGGCATGCTCGAACGGACATCTCTCATGTAGTAGTGGTGGCGTGTAATTTGTCCTGCAAAACGATGCAAGCACACATTAAAACCGAGATTAATATAAAGCGTAAGTGTTGTGACTTGTAGTGCAAGTGCAGTGTATATATCCTAAGTGATTCCCCCTTTAACAGACCAAAGCCTGGAGTTTGGCATGTATGCACAGTTTCTCCGGCTTTCACAGGGGTAACATCTTCCTCAGAAGTAAGAGAGATAGGACCTCTTCCAAAGTCCCTGGAAGTATAAATGGCTTCGGGCAGGGAAAGTTCTCCCAAACCCTAGTATATAGAATCATCAATAAGAGAATCATCGCCTCGGGATGTGACTGATGGTAGCTCTCCTGGGGAAGTCAGTCTTTCAGGAGTAGCTGCATCTTCAGGAGTGATGTATTTATCTCTATCTTTGGAAGCTATATTGGCTAATATATCGTCTTGGGTCGAAGTGGGAGAAAGACTCTTTTGAGGCATAGTCGGATCTTTCGAGCTTTCTCCATTCTCAAGTAAGGTTTCGATTGGCCCCTCCACTAGGGGTATATATACATAAAGACTTTCTCCGTGGCATGTGCTACGAGTGATAGCAAGTAAGCAATGGCGATGAAAATCTCATCCAATAGACAGTCTTGATAGTCAGGAATTTTTGATCACCACTGAGCAGTTTGTTCAAACGATATAAATACACCTGATGTACTTCTTGTTTCGGGTTAGGGACTACAAGTGAAAGTGAATGACAATCAATACATTTACAATTTGATTAAAGTTAGAAATCAAAATCTGAAATTTTACTTGATTTAAGCCATCTCCTGCACATCCCGATTGTTGCTTGATATAGAACCATTCGGGTCTCGAATCACCAACTTTACTGCTAACGGTACGTTAATAATCTTCCTTTTTGGCACCGATTCTAAATATACAAAGGATGGGGTATCCTGGATTCGATGTTTGAAATTGTAGTAGAAGCATACATCTTCAAAGGTGAGCTCCATCCCTAGAATTTTCGTATAGGAAATATACAAAGTGTATAGATAGGCATAGGCATTGGGGAGGAGTTGCACGGGGGCAATTTGCATTCGTCTTAGAAAATCGATGACGAAAGGCGGAAAAGGAGGGATCACCCCGACAAGGCACGTTAACCTACTGATCGCCATATACCCTTCGGGTGGATTATGAGGTTGGTCTGATTTGGCAGGCAGCTCAGTGTCCTTTCGGAGAATAACATGCTTTAAACATATTCGTGTATGTTTAGGATCATCAACTGTCGATTCAACGGAGTTGCCAGGTGATTCCAAAACAATGAATTCTCAAACTCGTCGGGAGAACAAATGTCTCCTACCCTTACCTGCTCTTCCTCATTAATAGAAACATTACCTTCGGATGATGTTGTACTCTCATGTATGTCTACTTCGTAGTCCGAACCAGCACTATCCCAATCTGGGTCCGAAGTAGAGGATATGTCTTCGATGATAGGATTTTCAGATGATCCTGCAGCTTCTTTTCTCTCTGCTAGCCTAGCTGAACGTCTTATAGCCATAATCGATGTACTATCCAAGAGATAACAGAATTAGAGTATAATTGCATGTGTCCCCTGTGTGTGCACGCTAAGCTATGCAAATGTGTACAATACTGAAATCAGAAAATATAAAAGCTAGCACGATGAAAGGCATTATAGAAAAGTTGACAACTGTTTGTCCATTCGGTCCAATAATGTCCAATTATGAAAGCTATATCCTAACTGTCCATCTAATTAATGAGATTAGAATTATGCATATCTTCTATGTTAAGGAGTCATATCAGCTCGGAAATTTATATGCCAAAATGTTGGGTTGGTTTGGAAGTGTGTACATCTGGAGTTTGGATTAGTTCGAATATGTATATAGGAAAATGTCAGGTCGGTTCAGAGGCTTATGTTCTTAAACAGCGGACCGGTTCGGTAGTATGTATGCTCAGGCATTACATTAAAAAAACAGGGGGTGTTTCAGCGAGCTCTTCGGTTCGATTTAGAAATGAGCAAGGAGTAAAGTCGACTCGGGTTGGACATCGTGAAGTGATACGGTTCGGGTCGGCGATCACCGATCTGAACCGCTCCATCACTTAAAGATTCAACCCCATCGCTTGAACGTCCCTAAGAATTACTCTGCCTCTAGCCTTCCCGATCCGAACCGAGTTCACTTGCCCTTTCTCCATCACTTCTTCTTCATCGCGCTGCTAAAGTAACTGATCAAAACTCATCGATCTCTCTTTCATTCAGCTTGGAGACATACTAATGAATCAAAGCTACCTACACTCACACTCAAATAGATGTCACCGCCACCTTGAGGCCACAACGAAGTCGCCAACAGCGGCAGCGGTGAACCAGAGAGCTAAGGTGTTGACATTGATATCGAATTGGATTTAAACACATAAATTAATACTATTAGTGAGTAGAACACGGAGATATTCGAGTTATGCAGAGCTTTAACCCACCTACAGATTTGATTTGGAATTTAGAAGAATTCTTGAGTTTTTTGGAAGCTAGGGTTTGCTATTCAATTAGGGAAAATGATATTAAGAATGAAAGAAGGGGACATAGGAATTTATATGTGAAGAGGAAGCCCCTTTGAATTCTGATGGATTAGACGGCCCAACTCGATCCGATCAGCGAATAACCCAAGCCAATGTAAAGTCTCTCAGCCCGATGGTATAGTGATGGATCAGATGCGAAGCGGTTCGAATATAAACCCAGTCTGAACCAAGACGAAATCGTTAATGCGATAGCGCAACTCAATATGTGAAGTAGAAGCAAGGAGATATAAAAAAAATATTAAAATTCATGCATATATACATAAAAAAGAATACCTGAAAACTATTTGGACCTTAGAAGAAATATTGAAACTATTGGAAGCAAAAGAGATAGATGGTTCATGATCTCATGATTTATTTATTGGTATTGCAGATATGTCAGAAGATGCGACTTTATGGAGCATCCCAACTTAACCAGAAGACATGACTATTAGTTGGCACTGATTTAGAAGCAAACAAATTGATTATTTCGAAGCACACCTTATCTTCAATAAATGCGTACTTCGAGGGGGCAAAATGTTAGCCTACTTTGTGATTAGGCTATATAAAGTTAAAGAATTGTTCAATGAATGTATTTAAGTATACATAAAGCATAGTAAAAGGTCCGCCGGGTCGGATCGGACCCCTCGAGCTAAACCCCTTCGCTTTATTACACATGAGGCAGAAGAACGAAAGGAGGTAAGGATCGGTTCGGCCTCTCCAATCCGTACCCCTTTTTGTCCAACCGATCCGAACCGAGGAGTAAAACTGCGACAGTCACATCCCATGATCCTATAAATCCGGAGCAGTTTCGTTCCACTATCCCACGTTTTCGATGTGCTACCACCATCTTGGAGCTGCCGAATCGGAAGTTCACAAGATGGCCCCACGTGGCATCCAAACCGGATGGGTTCATAGCCTATAAATACCCCCACAAAGCACCATTTTTAAAGGTTCTTTTGACAAATTACAGACTCAAGCTACCTTAATGCCAAAGTTCATTGATTTATTCAGATTATATCCAAACTTTTGGAGTATAATTCCACAAATTGAAGAGAGATTATCAATTGTATAAGTGTGATTGAGCGATAATTAGCATTGTACTTGTATTCAAATCATCAGTCAAAGAAGTATAAAGTGGACGTAGGCTCTTTAACACCAAACCACTATAAATTATGTGTTCTTATCGTTTTTCTTTCTAATTTTCTTAGAATTTTCATTCATTTTGGTGTTAGAACCACTTTTTGGTCTAAGATGGTATATTCGAGACTTCGTATATACATCAGCCAAACGTATATATCAAAATCTTCTTGTACTCGATAGTCCAACTTTGACGTCAAAATAAACACTCAAAATCATATTACAAAATAATTAGGTGGTTTTCCATATATTTCAAATCATATTCCTTTTTGTATTTAAAATATAATCTTTTAAAATCAATTTCATTTTTATGTATACTCAAATTCATTCTTTATATATATATATACACACACACACTTTCAACTCATTCTAGGACATTACTAACCCGATCTCTAATAAGCAACTCATTTTAGGATACTACTGATCCCATTTCTAATGAGTTATTCTCATAGGATATTGCTAATCCTATCTCTGATGGATTCTTTCATCTCATTCTAATACATTGTAATCCCGAAGCTTTGTAAACCAAATCTAAAACCACTTGTAGCAACCCGAAAATCCCCACCCTTCGAATCGACCATAAATCATACAAGTTCGATCCAAAAGTCAGAAATCCTCGAATTGTTATGGAAATACAACACATTAGAAAAAACACAAAAGAACTTTTCATATCTTATTACAACAATTTTACATCAGAGTACAAAATATCTGAGTACAAATAAATAATACACAGCGAAAATATAATACATAAATATAATAAGCGGAAGACTGTAAAATAATCCAGAGCATAGCTCCAGCCATAATCGAGGATCCTGTTAAATAGAATATCTGCAAAACCTAACATACTAACTTCTCGTATGAAAATTATGGGCACCCAGAGTTTAGGCAAAAACAATAAACTCCAGGTCATTTATAGGATTGGTGTGAGAACTAAATTTTTTTATTAAACTTTATTTTAAAGTTAGGTAAATCACGAGACCACGTCGTATGACAGGAAATGGGTTTCATCCCATGAATACCATAAAACAAAACTCGCTATTCTAAATAAAATAACAATGAAGCTATTATAAGACTCAGGTCCCATCACACAATGCAATGCAAGCCAGAGGATAGATTTTTACCTTGTAATAGCCAAACATGCTTGATATGCGAAATTCATCTTTTACTACTATAAGTACATAGTGTAAAAATCAATTTTGAAAGTAAATGTATCAATATTAGACGGCATAGTACCCCATCCTCCTATGTCTCCATATAGGTATACAACTAAAACCGTAAAGCTCATATTTGGAAGTTGGATTTCCATCATGATGGCTATTGACTCGAAAGATCGATCATATAATGTAATACTCAATGACTTAAGTCAAGGTCATTGGAAAACATAGTAATACACATCCGCACTATATCTAGGAAAATAGTATCACTACGTTTAAGTCCAAGTCGTTGGAAAACACCACTTACTCTATCCTTATGGGAATCAGGTATAACCCTATCCCTACTAGGTGTGGAGCGACAACACCCAGCACATCTCGGTCGACCAAATCCATGACAACCCTGAAAGTTGTAATCTTCAACCCGTTGGTTGCTCATCCTCATCTCAAAAGTATACAGATCTAACCATCAGTTTACCATCATACTGGTGTGTGAGGCTCGCGAATTAACTACACAAAGTTGCGCTATATTAACGCTATGCTTTGATCATCATCCACCAAGCTCTTCTTTTCAACAAAAGCTTGGATCACTGCAACTCAGCATGCCACATTATCATTTATACCATATCATTGACTTCTACCAATATATAACCTCTAAGCTCGTACGTCTCAGAGAAGGGTGTTACGTCAGAGAATAAATTCTCCGCCACCAAACAGATATATATTTATATTTAGTACAACGGATATAGCAAAAAGAATAAAATATCAGATATACAATCCATTTGCAAGTGCGTTCTTGGTCCAAACAAGATGTTTAATTTGACAAAAAATCCTAACTAGCTCCAATTTTCTTCCAGTCAGTTTTACAATGAAGCTCCCTTTTCTGCGATTTTGACGCAACTGAATTCGTTCAATTCCGTTTCTATTTCAAAAAGTTACAAGTGTTTAAACGTTTATTACCTTAATTACATAATTAATAAACTAATTAAATATTAATTAACTTATTTATTACTTAAACCTTCTCCAAATTCAGATATTCCTCTAGGCGTGATTGAAAAAAGCTCGACACCCACTTCCCTTGCGCGCGCCTTCCACCCTTCACCTGAACCCGATCGCCGACCCCCACATGGACCGCCGTCTCACCGTCGCCTAAAGCCTACAACAGGGGTGAACTCGATCACCCGGACACGCCTAAAATCGACTGAGAACGGCGAGCTTTCGAGCTCCAATTTCGAGAAATCCACACAACAATTTTTGATCTCAACTGTTTAACATAGAAATGTGTTTATTTTGTGCTCTTATATCTTATTTTTTGTATATAAATAAATATTACTTGGGTATTATTTTGTCACTTTTACAGATATGCTGACTTAGCCACATGCAGTCAGAAAATATAAAAATAGAGACCAAATTACTGTATATTTACATATGAAGACTTGCTGATGAAGATCTCACATCTAATTGCTTTTTGGAAAAGAAAATAATAGGTAGAAAGGCTATGCATATCACAAATCAATGAACAATTACCGAGGAAGCAAGAATAAAAGAAGAAAAGCTCAATTTTGATTGTATTAGGGTTTAGGTTGGCTATCTATCCTATAAATACCCTTGTAATCTCGTTGTAAACATCATGCATGAATTGAGAGTTTTCTCTTAATTTTCTCTTTTATGCAGTTTTTTAATTTTCTTAGCAATTAGTGCTACCTACACAATTAGATTTGGTAGAGCACTATTTGATTTTTCACTTATTTTCATTTGTGATTGTCTGTCTGATTAGATTTGATGGTAATCCTAATTTATTTTCTGTTTTTTATTTAATTTCTATCCTTTGTATTGCTTTCCTAGGTCATATTGGATTGAATATAGATTTGATTAGATTCAGATTTGATTCAATTCAATAATAGCTTTATTGTTTTCAACTGAATCTCCAAATTTCGTCTAGCTCGCCCAAGAAATTATATAAATAATAAAATTTAAAACGCCTCCATGTGATTCGACCTGTATATTACACGATCTGTGCGATTGCAGTATTTATTTTAAAATTCGCGCTTTTCTAATTCATAGAAAGCGTCGATCAAGTTTTTGGTGCCATTGCCGGAGAGGCAACAATTGAATTTTATTATTTATTTAATTTTCGATTCATGTTAGTTTTTATTCTTTTTATTTTTATTTTTGATTTTTTTTATTATATATATATAATCTTGATTAGCAATGTGGTGTATCAATTACATTGGCACTGTCATGAACTATGCAAGAGAAAAAGAATACTGGCAAATTTTCTCAAAAAAAATTTCCACCTTTCTAGTCTTCACATCTTCAATTTTCTTTATTGTTTTCTTTTCATTGCTTTCCTTTTTCAGAATTCAAAAATAAAAAAACAAATTTCTTTTCTCTAATTTTCCCTTATTTTCTTCTCTCCCTTTTCTTAGATTTCTTTCCCTTACAACAACTCTTTTACTTTTTACAAATTTCAATAAAAAAATGGCATGTTAGTATGACCTAAAATGCAAGATGGTCCTATTTAAATGGCTAAAAAAAAGAAAAAAAAATGAAAATGAATGAAATGCAGACTCGAAATCGCAATTTCGATCATTTTTATGATTTTGAAAATGTTGGTCAATTTGAAAATTTTGAAAATTGTTGGCATTGGGCTCATGAAATTTCAGAAAATTTTGCCCAACGAGTTGTAATTCATACTCATACTCTTCCAAAGGACGTCTATTTAGGTTGTTATCACACAATTCTCTAAAGGATTTTTTTGGATTAGACTTTTTAATGAAGCCAAGACAAGGTAGAAAATATTCTCACTTCAAAATAGTATAAAATACTAAGTTGTGATCTACTAATTAACTGACTCAATTAGAAGGGGGAAGATGGTCTTATGGTCATTCACGTATAGCATAAATACTAAGGGATATGACCAATGTTTTACGGGTAGAGTGCAACCTCTTTTGCTAATAGTTCAATAAATTGAACTACTATATATACGCGATCCAATTATACGAGACAATCAACTTCACAAAGCACCACTTTTCAATTATATTATTTTGCAACATCTATTTTTATTGTTGAAAACAATGAGAATGAAGATTTCAGTTATGGAAATATCAATCAACCACAAAAATCAGACAATAATAACTGCAAAAATTCAAAATATTGTACAAGCAAGCTGTTGCCCTGCAGAAGATTTTTACAAGCAATTTCTATATTTTTAAAGCAGCTGCAGTAACTGTAGAGTTTAGAAAATTTTACAGAGCGGGGTATGACAGTTTGTCGAGAGCAGTTAAGTGGCTTGAACGATTAAAATCCCAATGTTTGCAAATTGTTCGACTTTCAGAATCTTAATTAACTTGCTTGTACTATTTTCCTTGACCTTTGATTTGAATTTTGGTCTGAAAATTTTGCTTTGCTCCAAGCTTGGAATTTTCTATTTGTCAGTGTCAACAATACATTGTCAATTACCGAAACTAAGAGATGTGATCACACAATCTTGAACAGCACTCAAAATTTAAATTTCACAACTGCAACTGAGTTTATATACGATCACAAATTTTTGAACAATTACACTGATAAATTTGTTGAACACATGATTTATTTTTGGAATGTTTGCTTGGTTGAAAAACTTCATGTTAGGATGACCCTGGACTATTGGACTACAAATAAGGTATAAATATGTTATGATTTTCAAAACCCTTTGCTTATTAGAAAACATGCCTAGACATAGTGGGAATGGGATTCATCAGGCTAGAACCAAGTGTGGGGGAAAAAGTTGGTGGCATTCTTTGCATCGCTTGCATCGCAAACACATATATCATTGTGCATATGATCCATTCTTACATATAGTTAGACTGCATTTCATTCTACAAATAATTTTGCATCTCATCCATCTTTGGGTGCTATCTTTCACATTTAGGAAACGTTTATAGTGTGGACACTGTTTAGATCTAGTGTAGGGGAGTTTGCATTTCATTCATTTTAATTTTTCTTTATTTTTCCATTTTTTCTTTTTCAGCCATTTAAATAGGACCATCATGCATTTTAGATCATACTAACATGCCATTCTTTTTTGAAACATGACTCTTTTTAGATTAATACAATAAAATAAATTAACAACTGTTAGTCAGTTGATAATATTTTTTTTCTCTTGACTAAGAACGAATAAGAAATATAATAAAAAGTTGAATTTTGAGGGATAATAGCGTAACTGGTACATAGGGAGATTCTTAGGTGATGGCCATGAAGTTTATTCTAAATTGTAATCTTCGTTTGATGAGTGGAGAACTTAAAAATACTTTTATTGGCTTTTTGAATATTTAAAACTAAGTTTTGTAAAGTTGAATTCGCGTAACTCTGTCTTGTTCTTATATTTTCAATCATAATAATAATAATAATCCAATGGTATCCAACATTGCTTGTAAATATAGCGTTGGTGTGCAAACCCGCCAAGCTCTATCCCACATGTCGTTGACAAAGTCAGCATTGGTATATCTTGGTCTTATTTTATGAGTTGAACACCTAAGGATTACCGACATATTGTTGACAAAGTCAGCATCAGTCTGCATAATCCGCCAAGATCTTTTCCAACTCTACATTAGTCCGTGAGGCAGTGCATGGGTGGTACACCTTGGTCTTTAAGTTAAGTGTATGTACTTAATCATAAATTTTAATTTTTATAGAAATAGAGAATAAGCGATGATACCCAACACTTCTTGACCTTATTGATTTGACTGGTCATACACAAGGAAATTAGAATACTACTCTACAAACTGTGACAAGCAAACTAAGAATTTATTTCATGGCTGCACTATGTTGTCGACCAAACCAACAAACCAAACTAGAGTTTAACATTGAAAACTTGATTTATGTTGAAAATTTATGACAAGTTGAGGTATCTAAAATAAAACCAACAGACTAGGAATTATCAAATTAATTTATTGTACCATTTCCTTGAAATAAGTCATGTTTTCGTTTTTATTTTCATTTGCCATATGTCTGTTTCATTCATGTAGTTGCATTAGAAACATAGCATACTGCATTTGGATTTTGTGGGTAGTATCCATTGAAAACCCTGACGAGACACCACTTGTCCTACTAGGGACACCTAGAGGTTTAACGGCTTGTTGCATACGCTCAATGCAATCATATTCCTACGAAAGTGTGACATATCCAGTTTAGTTTTTCATTTTTCTTACGCAAGGAAGAGTAAAAGATAAGTATGGTGGTATTTGATTAACATAGAAATGTGTTTATTTTGTGCTCTTATATCTTATTTTTTGTATATAAATAAATATTACTTGGGTATTATTTTGTCACTTTTACAGATATGCCGACTTAGCCACATGTAGTTAGAAAATATAAAAATAGAGACCAAATTGCTATATATTTACATATGAAGACTTGTTGATGAAGATCTCACATCCAATTGCTTTTTGGACAAGAAAATAATCGGTAGAAAGGCTATGCATATCACATATCAATGAACAATTGACAAGGAAGCAAGAATAAAAGAAGAAAGGCCCAATTTTGAAAGAATTAACTAAGGCCCAATTGTGATTGTACTAGGGTTTAGGTTGGCTATCTATCCTATAAATACCCTTGTAATCTCATTGTAAACATCATCCATGAATTGAGAGTTTTCTCTTACTTTTTCTCTTTTATGCAATTTTTTTATTTTCTTAGCAATTAGTGGTGTCTACACAATTAGATTTATGGAGCACTATTTGTATTTTTCACTTATTTCCATTAGTAATTGACCGTCTGATTTGATACAGCGGTAATCCTAATTTATTTTCTGATTGTTATTTAATTTCTACAATTTTAATGTTTGTCCTTTTTATTGCTTTCCTAGATCATATTAGATTGAATATAGATTTGATTAGATTCAGATTTGATTCAATTCAATAATAGCTTTAATTTTTTTCAACTGAATCTCCAAATTTCGTCTAGCTCACCCAAGAAATTATATAAATAATAAAATTTAAAACACCTCCCTATGATTCAACATGCATGTTACACGATCTATGCGCTTGCAGTACTTATTTTAAAATTCGCGCTTTTCTAATTCATGGAAAGCATCAATCATCAACCGTTCTATGTTTAGATCTCACGAAGCTTATCAATGTTGTAGTTATGGGTTTTTCGAATCAATGCATGGATTGAGAAAATTTTATGGATCAAATCTGGAAAAATCGGGCCATTAAACAAAGATCGGCGGCGGCTGAATTGTGAGGAAGTATTAGGGTCTATGGAATTATAATTATATATATGTGTGTGTGTATATATATATTAAAAATTTAATAATATTAAATTCCAACAATGCTTGTTTAACGTTCCGAACTCCAAATGAATCCCAACGACGGTCGCCTCAACCAAATACCCTCATTCTGGACACAATGGAATATGTTTCGTAAGCTGATTCGATCGTCTTAATCAGTTTTGTCAAAATTAAAATATAATTCAATGTAACATTCAATATTAAATTTCAATGTACATTTTAATTTGCTACAACCACATACGAACTCCAAAAATCACAAAAAAAATTGAAATCTAGCTATGTTTTACAAATACTATCCTAACAAAATTATTTTCATCAAATTTGGAGATGGTTTGAAAAATGGCCTTTTTATTAGCGTATTAAATTATTAATGGGATTTAATACATGTTTAAATTTAATGCGCTTACATACCAATTCCAATTGACTTGAAATTTTAAACCTGACAATAATCTAATGTTCTAGATCCAATAAAATTAATTTCGTCAAAAACGGAGGTCGTTTGCAAAATAGCTATTTTTAAATAATATTAAAAAATATAAATTCGATAGCAACTGTTCTAAATTTTAATCTGAATACAACTTATAATTTATAAAGTAAAATCTCAATTTCTTACACTCGTTATAAAATAACAGTTCAAAATATTCCAACATTCCTTGTTTCATTGAAATCTGACTTATTTTGAATTCTATATATTCATTTAAAGTTCAAAACTAAATTTTCAAACTACCGCGCCATTACACGTTCGTTTTAATTAAATTTTAGTTTTTTACGTTCTACCTTTGATTTAAATAAATTCTTAATCATTAATTCTCAATATAAATCATTTTAAATATATAAAATCTAATAAAATCAATTAAAAATAAATTTTAAATTGGTTCCAAAAATCAAGGTTGTATACTATCAGCCTTAACAAAAATCAATAAGTAATCCGCATAAAGCAGATGAGTTATTGTAGGCTTAACTATGTTAACAGGTTTAATGTTACTAGTACAAAATTCAATATCCATCAGGTTAGAAAAATATTCCAGAACCATAGTAAAAAAATATAGGGAAAGAGGATCTCCCTGCCTGTTTCCGGTGTTACTATGAATAAATCCCTTAGGAGACAATTGAAAACGTGACATTGTTTATATATTCACTGACCAAATCACAGAATTTACAATTAAAACCAAATTGATGCATAATATGTATAATAATCTTTCTATTTATTTTATCAAATGCTTTATGCAGGTCAATTTTAATGCGCATATGATTTTTGTTGGCGAAGTTAAATTTTTTAATCATGTCATGTGCAAGCAAAAAAATTTAGATATTAGTCTTCCAACGATATATGCATTTCGATTTTTAGAGATAATATATTTCAGAATTTTTTTATTCTATTGTACAAAATACTAGAAATAATTTTATATATGAAATTGCAACAGGAAATTGGCATATAGTCTTCTAGCCCACCAGGAATTTTAACCTTAGGAACAAGGTTAATTAAGTGTGACTGAAATTTTTAAGTAGTTTTCCAGACTTAAAGAATTATGTAACCACATTCAAAATTTGAATCTGCAACGCATTCCAGTGAAAAAAAATCCTAAATCGATCAGGACTAGGATTTTATCATTATTAGCTTTGAAAATAATATTCTTGATACCTTCTTTTTGGACAAGAGCTAAAAGAATATCTTGACAATTATCATCAACCAAAAATTCAAATCCAATGTTAGTAAAATAGTCACTATATTTGTTTGAGCTATAGGGGTTTTTAAAATGAACAATGGCTTCATTTTCAATTTAAGAAACCTTGTTTATATTAGAACCACTTGAGTCTATAACCTTCCCAATGTCATTACAGTGCATTCTAACATTCATTTTAGCATTTAAAAAAATTCGAAGCCTCATCAGTATAGGTTAACTAATCTACTTTAGCTTTTTGTCTCTAATCACTAGATTGTATATGAAGAGAGTTGGCCAATTCAGCTTATGCATTTAGAATTCCCTTACAATATTAATGTCTGAGTTGTTATCATCTATAGATGCAATTTCTCACAGTGTTTCCTTGAGCATTTTATATTTTTATTATTCCTATTACTATTCCATTGCTTAAAATTATTTTTCACTACCTTTAAAGTGTTACGGAATTTGTGTTAGGCAGTACCAAAAAATCATTTGAAAGACTTTTATTACCTACATGTTTGTAAGAATTATCAAATGACCAGCCATTCATATATCTGAAAGGATAATTAGTTTTTATTTTGGAATTTGGGAGCAGAGAAATCTTAATAGGAGTATGGTCACTAGTAGATTGGGGAAGAGTATTGCATTTAAAATCCTTGAAAGTATCATAAAATACTATATTAAGTAATACTCTATCCAATTTACAGTGAATACTCCCAAATTCCCCAGATTTCCATGTATATTTATTATTGTATTAAGCCCAGATTTAATCATAAAATCATTAAGTAAATCAAGTTTACTGGAAGGCAAAGGTACCCCTCCCCTTTTTTCAAAGGAGTGCATAACAGTATTGAAGTCTCCCAAAACAACCCAGGGAGTAGAAATAGAATTACTCAAAGCAGTAATGCTTTCCCACAGTGTAAGTCTAACTTTTTCACTATTAGAGGCATATATAAAAGTTATGTATAACATAAGACCACACTTATATTTAAAATGGCAGTGAATAAATTGAAAATCTAGTTGAAATGAACAAAGGTCCCAAATATTTGGATCCCACGGTATCCAAATTCTGCCATTGCTACCTTGATAGTTATTATGGATATAGTTCCATAAAAATAACTTTTAAAGGTGAAAATCAATAATTCTAGAATTATCCAATTTATGCTCTAATAGACCCAGAATTTTAGGTTTGTTAGTGTTGATTAAATTGGATAAATCTAGCTTCCTTTATGGAGAGTTTAGTCTCCTAACATTCCAAGCAATAATCATCATTATGAAGAAATAATAAAGGATACTGAGTACTTCAGTTATCATTGTAAGTACTATCATTTTCTCTAACACCCATCTTGCTTCGTTTTTTTCTTGCATTGCTTGTTGTCTCTTACTCCAAGTTGATCTTTCCAATTTACATTTTTGGAGATGTATTTTGTTCCTAAACACATAATCCTTTGCATCCTCATATAGGTCAGAGGTGTTAAAGTCATTGAGCTTTTTTATCTTGCTTTTTTTTGCAGATGAACTGGAAAAGGAAAAGAAGTTAAAAACTTTCTAAATTTCCATTTCAAAATTTGTTTTATGAGCATAAGGGACTAGACCATCAGATAGTAAGGCTGGATTAGTGTTTTCCGGACAAGTGCTGAGATCTAGCTTCTGGATTTTTTCTGAATTACTTTTTCTATATTCATATCATTTGTAATTGTAATTAAACTTGGGCTATCCATAGGGCTGGATGGCTCATTGACATGTTCTTTGTTTTCCCTAGAATTTATAGTATTTCTCTCGGTAATATCCATATCTGAATCAGCGTTTGGGATTGTATGAATGATAGTCCCATTGTTAAGATCAATAGTGGATTGAGTATGCAAAATCTTTAAAAAAAATTGCAGATTCAGTGTGAATGTTATCTTGAATATTACCGTCTTTAGCCCGAAGAGATTGTGAAACAATTTCAACTTCTTGAATTGTTTCAGAGGGCTTTTCATCCATTGAAACGGTTGGCAGATAACTTCATCATTAGAGTGGAAAAAACTTCTGCTAGTTCTGTTGTGAATCCACTTGGCATCATTATTAGTATTGTCACATTTCTTGTTCATGTTGTCCGAACTGGTCTTTTCTTGCCATGCTTTTTTAATAGAGCAAGATTATGAACTATGTCCAAAATACTTACAGTGCACACATCTTGGAGGGATCCACTTATATTGAATTTCTTGAACTATAATTTCTCCATCGTGCATTGCAATGTAGGCCTCGTTAGAAGTTCTGCATCTGCCTTCGTTTCCACCAGAATTCTGGCGAAATTTAGCCTAGTTTCATTAGTTGCATGTTCATCCACTTTCAGCGGCTTGCCAGCAATACTGGCAATGGCACTGAAAGTTTCCTTATCCTATAATCTAAGGCTAAGTTCCGGCAATCTGATCCAAATAGGGATTATGCTTAACAAGTCATGATCCATTATAGTAGTTTCCGACCATTTTCTCAGAGTTAACAGTCTACCATTAATAAAGTATGGCCCTCCGTTAATGGTTCTTTCACAATCAAATTCATTTACGAATCTGATTATGAAAAAACCATTGTTACGCGTAAAGATTTCGAAAGTACCTGTTGGATTCCAAGTGTGAGTGAAGAAATCCCAGAAATGATGATATGGTGGTCTGTTGTCAAAGACATATGCAACTATCGAATTACACCATTTGAATTCTGTCCTTCTACTGATCTCCTCCATCAAAATAATCATTTTTCTATTGTTACTTTGGATCGGTGCTACATAATGAAGGTCAAAATAAGAGTTTTGTCCTCCGTTTTTTACCATCTCCGCCAATGAGCCAATCGATTTCTTGCTATTAATCGTCGGTGCAGTGCCCTTATTCCCATTCTGATTATTTTTCTTGTTTCTTAATTGAAAAGAACTGTTTCTTGCAGTTGATTTATAAATTGGCGGGGCAGTTGCAGTTCTTGTTGAGAAATTTGCATCGGTTGGGCCAGTTTTATTGATTGAAGGTTGGATGTTTGATGCTGGCTTTGAAACTCGATTGGTTTTCTTTCTATTTGTGACTTTTTGAAAGACATCCTCGTTAATAGAAATAGGAAATTGCTTACAAAACGCTTGCAAATTGTAGTACCAACTAGTGTATTAGTATAGAAAAACAAGTTATTTTACATTTTCCTTTCACATTTCATCTACTATAACTAACCAAATATAAATTTGGTTCAAATTATGTTCATCCCCCCATTTGGTGATGGGGCTGAGCATTATAAACCTATATAAATCAATGAAATCACACATTTTCTTATTTGGTTTTCATCATATTATCTTGTTCGATACACATTTCTCTATCCTATCTTGTGTCAATAATGCCGAATCAATATCCTCATGGCATGTTAAAGGCAGAATTCGTCACAAAGATTCCTCCTTTTCAAGATTTAACTCAAATTTCTTAGAATATTGTTCTCGATCATTAATATGAAGCTCATAAATTTATTTTCTACACGTTATATATTATATATTTGTTGTGCTTGTTAATTATAACATGTATTTTGATTAGGTTACTTGAAGAATTATTAGATAAGGTTTCTCATCTCGTAAGGGTTGCTTCTATTTACTGAAATAGATGGATCAAGCTTTATGGGCATGCGACAGCTATTAGATGGTTTTTACCTTCTTTCAAATTCTATTTCTATTACCATAGAGGAGAAATCTAGAAGATTGATTATGGTCACTACAATTTGCATAGCAGTTTAACTCATTTAGTTTGGTATTTTCCAAATTTCTAATTTACTGTCTGTGGATATTTTTTTGACTTATTTAGAAGATTGAATTTCATGTATCTTCTAGTGGAAATATGGATGGGTAAATAATTCATGGTTTTCCATAGGAAGCAAATCGTCATGATGTAGTTGAACGGTTCATTGATATGACGACCCAAACCCTCGATCCCGAGCGGAAAGGATAGTCAATGGAATATAACACACTAAAGGCAACAGCAGATCATAGAACATAGCATAATAGAAGATAATAATGTACAATAATTTACATCAAAGGATAATATCAGAGTTTACAACAACGCAGGATCATAATTATACATAGCAAGTTTCAGATAACAAATAGTACACAATGGAATCAAACATAATTAACATAAGAGAGTCTTGAAAAAGTTCAAAAGAAACGTAAAAGTCCAGACTTCAGCTCCAAGTCCATAACAGCATCCACAGCTCCAGTACACATCCAAAGGGGAAAAGCTAACAACCTGTTCACTTGGTTACCCATGTAAAAAATAAGGGCATTCGAATTTGTAAGGGAAAAACAAACTACGAGTCAGTCATGGGACGGGTATGAGAAACCCTACAGTTAACGTAACTTTTTTAAAAATAAGGCATATCACAGGATGATGTCGCATAACACGGAATGGGTTTACTCCACACGAATGCTAGTGCATAAAAGCAGGTAATGTTTTTTGAAAAATGAAACCATTATGAGACTCACGTCCCATCACACAATACAAGCGCAAGCCGAAGGATAGAATTTTACCATATAATGGTCATACATGCTTGATATGAGAAAATCATTTGATATTATTATTAGTGTCTAATTTAAAAAAAAAAAAAAAATGTATCAATCTTAGATAGCATAATACCCCATTCTATTATGTTGCCTAGGTATACAACTAAAATCGTAAAGTCGCATATTGGAATTTAGATTTCCATCATGAGCCGAGGCAAACGATCTTTCTCAATCTGAATTTCGGAACAACTCTAGAAAAATGTCCTATGCAACATATCCCTTTGGAGCGACAGAGTCGATCGACGGTACTTCACTGATTAGAATCACCTAGACAACATGTTTCCCGATCCTATTGGACCTCCTAGTCAATACATTGACAACCATGACCTTATGTGGCCACATTTGAGGCACCTCGATTTTAACATTTACATAAATAAAATGCTTGGGATCCATATAATGGCATCACTTCTAGCTAGAAATATACGCATGTCCTCCCTATGGTCCTTCATCCTGTTTTTAAATCATGCCGGGGTGCGAAGCTCGCGAATTAATGCACCACAAAGCTTTTCTTTTCAACATAAGATTTGATCTATCTGCCAGTAGCACTCAGCATGCCACATTGTCATTTCATACCATACAACCGATCTCCACCAATATATAACCTCTGAGCTCGTACATCTCAGAGAAGGGTGTGAAGCTAAGAGAATAAATTATTCGCCACCAAACAGATATATATTTAGTAGAGTTCAATTAGTACAACATAAAATACAATATTAGAATACACAATCCATTTGCAAGTTCGTCTAGTTCTGAACGAAACCGAAGGCACCTTATTCCTCGCCTCATATTTCCATTACAGGAGAGAGACCCTTGCACATTTGGATAATGAACAAGTATGTCCGGACCACTGCCACTACAACCCTTTCAAAGGAGCTACCAATATCCAGGGCATCAACAAAAATCCATTCGATGTGAAGATTTCCGATCTTGCACCGTCTTCAATATCTTCGACTTTTAATCGTCATACAATTATTAGTAATAGGTTAAACTCGGTCTTTTCTAATAATTCGCAGCATAATAATTCAAACCCTTATTGGATTATTGAATCACCAACTAAGTCTTCTTTAATTGTTTCTCTTTCATAAGATTTAAAATCTTATTCCCAAACCTAGTTAAGTTTTTTGGCTTTAAAAAATCATTTCTCAACCATGTAAAAAGGTTTACTTAAGAATTTAATTCAATTTACAATTTAAAATTATTATTACAAAACTCTTTCTTATCAGTTATATAACCTTTTACACAAAACCGCCAAATTCTACTTAACCGTTTTAATCATTTAAAACCAAGTAAAATTGGTTTAGATCCATTTCAAATCATTATAAAATGATTTTTCACTATTTTTATTTAAATAAAATTAGTCCATACCATAATTTCCAGTTACAGGTCATTACGGGTCATGGCGTAGTTTTTATCAAATTTGAATTGAACATTTCTCAAAATCTAGACATTAGATTTAAAAATTCTTCTTATCAATTGAAATATCTTTTCAATATGAACTCAATGCTACCAATTTCGGGAAAATCCGATGGTCGGATCTCTCGGTATATTCATTTAAAGTTACATGTCAAAATCGCGAACTACCACTAATAATTTTCCAAAGCACTAATTTTATTTTACGACCCAAAAATCCATTATTTCAATATTATGTTATTACTATAATATTATAATGATTAATATTATTTTTAAAACTTCAATATTTTCAATCCAAAATTTCCTGATATTCGTTACTAAAATAAACAAGAAACTTTCGAAAAGAAACTTCTTTTAAAACATCCTCTAGATAGCCTATCTGAGCTTCACTTTTTACCGTTACTATACATTTCGAAAATAAAACTTCGATATGCCAAATGCATATGAAATTCACATTGAAACCATTTGCTGCTGTTACGAATATTCATCGATATTTTAATAACTTCAAGTCGGACGTCTAATTCAAACATCGATTTTTCTGCTATTATTATATTAATAAGATATTCATTAAAAATCCATTTTCTTGATAGGGACTTAACTAATGAACTAATAACCACTTTTATTGTTCATTTTCAAATAGTGTATTTTATAACACTCAATTTACAGTAAGACGGAATTCAATTCACACACAGAGTGCACTACTACATATAAGCCTAAAATAAATAATGCTTATATAGTCCTGACAATCAACAGATTGACAGACTACACACTTGGGAATAGTGTTCATCATCTTCCCAGTAACTGTGTGGGGTTTTCATCCATAACTAGTGACGTTGTCTACCCACTTGGGAGATGTGTAAAATTATCATCCCAAAACCTATATGGGGTTTACATCACGATCCATGTGACTTATCTACACACTTGGGAGACGTGTAGGCAACTATCATCCCAAAACCCATGTGGGGTTTTTCAGTACAATCAACAAACAAACAATAAATAAATTTCCCAACCCAAAACCATTTAAGGTCTAATCATTTTCCAATAGACACGGTTCATAATACGGATGTCATATACTCAAGGGATTTCACATATATGATATAAAAATCGTATTTTTTTACCATAATACTCTGCATTTAACATTATATTAAACACATATAATCAATGTTAAACATAATTAATTAAAAATTAATAGTTAACTAATTTTAATCCATATTTATGTGAGTTTCGGTATCTCACCATGAATTTCCAATCCGTCAAACTTTACTCAGAAGGTTTCTGAGCTTGCAGACACAACTATGGCCCACATACGACTCCTACGGACTTGCTAACAACTAAGGGAGTGGATCTGGCAGATATTTGGTTACAACACCTCACGAACTCATAGTATTCATGAATTTGAAGGTTTAAAGCTACCAGAGGGAGTTTAGTGGGTCCAGGCGCAAGGCATGGGGGTGTGGGGCCATAGTGGAGGCGGGTACGATGTTGGCATGGGGTAGGGACCACGAGGCGTGGAGGGAAGAGGGTGTAGATGGTGTAAAGGTGAAGTTTTAGAGGGGCTAATGCGCAAAAAGTGGAAAAATAGGTGTTTTAGGGTTTATGGAGGAGATGAAGCCCACGGTGGTGGAGGGGGGTTGGCGGCGCACGGATAGGGGGAGGTGGCGGCGATGGTGAGGAGGTGGCGGCGCAAGGGGCGGTGGCTATGGGAGGAGGAGAAGGGAGGTTAAGGTGTTAAGGAGAAAAATAGAGAAGAAAGGAGAAAGAAGTGGTTTTATGCAAAAATGGTTTGCCTCGGATTGCTGAGGGGTCACGATGAGGGAAGAAGGAATAAAAACACTTAGGGCCATGGATTGAATGACACCTTGTTTAGGTATCTCAGGAGCATTTTCCATCATCGAATGCCTAAATGTGTTAGTTCGACCCAGGTTCATCCAACCATGTGATCAGACAGCAATTTCGTTTTACATGAAAATTTGTTTCCTAGCATAAAACGTAATTTCGGATCCAACTGCATAGGTTTCGTTGAATTACTAGTTTGTATGGCCCTCCGTTTTAATTTTCGATTGCGTTTCTGCTTAATTTTGATGGGTTGTCTCGGTACACATTTAATTCTTGCACGCTCACATACTAACTCCAAAATTTCGAAATTTGGAACTCGACCATTATCCGACGCTAAGGGTCCAATAAATTTGATTTCGTCCAAATCTGAGAACATCTCAATAATGTTCCTATGTAAACTACTAAAATCAGTATTAAATCATTGATTTTCAAAATTGGCCATAATTTCTCATAAAATTAGATTGAAAAAAATGGTTTCAAAATTTTGGGTTGTTACAGTCTTCCCCACTTAAATAATTTCGTCCCCGAAATTTGACTAATGCAAAGTTGAAATAAAAAAGATAATATAAACATAAGTTTACGTCATAAGGAGTTACTCAGAGATATCCGCTCTACATGTGGGACAAGCCTATTTAATGTTGTCCTCTATTTCCTAAGTACACTATCTAAGATCTCTGCTCCACTGCACTTTGACCAAGTTAACTTTCTTATTTCTTAGCACTCTTGTCTTTCGACCAATTATCTTGAACGGCTCTCTATGTACTACCAAATTTGGAGTGATTTCTTAATCCTCTTGCGATGCTTCCTCAACATTTAAGTCAGGATCATGCATATGCTTTCGGTGATGAGAAACGTGAAATACATCATGTACTCCGAGTAACCAATCTGGCAACTGAACCCTATAAGCTATAGTTCCCACCTTCTCCAATATCGGGAATGGACCAACATATTTAGGTGATAACTTTCCTGTTTTCCCGAACCAAATCACTCCACTCAACAGATAAACTTTCAAATATACTTGATTGCCAATAAGACATTCTAAGTCTTTTCTTCTAGAATCCACATTGTTGCCTTTAACCGCTTTTTGATGAAGTCCACTTTGTTTACGGCTTCTCGGATCATATCTGGACCCAACATTAGCGGAGTACCAGGCTCAATCCAACATGCAGAAGATCTGCATGGACGATCATATAATGCCTCAAATGACGACATCTTAAAACTAGCATGGAAGCCGTTGTTATATAGGAAATCAAACAGATGCAAATGACCTTCCAATGATCCTTCGAAACCAAGGATACAAGATCTCAACAGAACTTCCAAAATATGATTCACCCATTCAGTCTGACAATCTACCTGGGTTGGTAAGCAGTGCTAAGATTCGACTTCGTCCCCAGCTCAGACTGAAATGCCTCCAAGAACTTACTGGTGAAGATTGGATTTCGATCACTAATAATGTTGTTGGGTACTCCATGCGGTCTAACAACTTCTTTCACATATAACCGAGCAAGGCTCTGTGCTGTTTTGTTTGCTCTTACTGGAAGAAAATGGGCACTCTTCATCAAACGATCTACATTAACCCAAATGCTTTCATTACGTTTCTTGGTTATAGGAAGACTGTTAATGAAATCCATCGATATCTTGTCCCACTTCCATTCTGAAATCTCTAACGGTTGTAACAACCCAGCAATCTTCTGCTAATCACTCTTAACTTGTTGGCAAGCTGGACACTGCTAACATATATCGAGATATCTCTCTTCATAGATTTCCACAAAACGTGCATTTCAAATCTTGATGCATCTTCTACACTCCTGGATGAATGCTGATCTTAGACTTGTGACACTCATCCAGTACTTCTCTTCTCAATTCTGGAACGCAAATCCATCCTATCAATCTCATAACTCCTTTACTATCAATCTGGAAGTTTGAGACATCACCATCCTGGATTCTCTTGCTAATCTTCCGAATAAACTCATCGTATTTTTGTAAAACAGAAATCTTCTCTATTAACGAGGTGTAATAACTAGACCAGAAATAATCATATTCTTTCTACTGAGTGCATCTGCCACAACATTGGCCTTTCCTGGAGTATACAGAATATCCAAATCATAAGAAGCCGGAAACTCCAACCAACGTTGTTGTTTCATATTCAAATACATATGGGTGAACAGATACTTCAAAGATTTATAATCTGTATACAACACAAACTTCTCACCCAACAGGTAATGCCTCCAAATCTTTAAAGCAAATACCAAAGCTAACAATTCCAAATCATGAGTGGCGTAACTTTTCTCATGTGGCTTCAAATGACGACTTACATAAGCAATTACTTTTCCTCCTTGCATCAACACTGTGCCAACTCCTTCAATACAAGCATCAATATAGACGGTGAAGTATTGATTACCATCTATAATCGTCAATACTAGTGTAGTAGTTAATCTTTCTTTCAGCTCTGGAAAAGCCTCTTCACATTCTGACGTCCTATTAAACTTGGCATGCTTCTTAGTAAGCTTTGCCAAAGGACTAGATGACTTGGATAAAACATTTACGAATTTTCGATAATAACTCGTCAACCCAAGAAATCTTCTAACTTCCATTGGAGTCCTTGGTTGCTTCCAATCCTGGGTAACCGCAGTCTTACTCGGATCTACTGAGATTCCTTCCTTTGACACTACATGTCCAAGGAACTTTAATTCTTCTTTCAAGAACTTACACTTGGAAAACATGGCCTTTAATATATTATTTCTTAGAATCTCCGATGCTTGTTCCAAATGTCTTGTGTACTCTTCTACTATTTTCAAGAATATCATAATATCACCAATAAAAACTAGTTCAGACTTGTTCAACACTTCTCGGAACACCCGACTCATCAAATCTACGAAATAGGCAGGGGCATTGCACAATCCAAAAGGCATTACTAACCATTCATAAGACAAATTTGGACCCTTGAAAGCTATTAAGGGAACGCACTCTTCCGCAATCCTTAATTGATGAAAACCAGTAGCTAGGTCCATCTTCGAAAACACATGTCCTTCATTCAAGCGATACAACAAATCATCAGTACACGGCAGTGGGTGCTTACTCTTGAGCGTTTGCTTGTTGAGGTCTCGATAATCCACACATAATATAAGGGTACTATCTGACTTTTGAATGAACATTATTGCTGCTCCTAAACTCCAGAAACTAGGACTGATCAGACCTTTCCATAAAAGTTGTTGCGTTTGATTACGGAACTGTACTTTCTCCTTTACCTTCATTCTTCGAAATTGGATGCACAAACGGCCTTGCATTCAGAACTAGATCAATTCTGAAATCAATTTTCTTTATAGAGGAAGGCCATCAACTTCTTCAAACACGTCCGCGTAATCCTTAACAACTGGGATATTTTCTATCGAGGTGGAGGAAACCTCAAGAGCAAACCAAAATTCCTTCCTGAATCTAGCCCTTTGCACGGTATGGTTATGAAATTTCCAAACTTTGTTTTTGCTTTAACAATTCTATTAGCACACTTAACCTTAGCTCCGTAAATGGTCAACCAATCCAATCCAAGTATAATATCGAACTCAGCAAAATCCATGGCAATCAATTTGAAGGAAAATCGATAATGAGAATAAGAGATTGACACCTTACAGTATAAACAAAGATCGAGGGAACCTTCTACTGGATTGTTAACACTAATGGATTCTTTAAGATATCTAAGTTTTAAATTTAGCTTCTTAACCATGTTTCTTGAGATAAAACTTCGAGATGCATATGTATCAAATAATACTTTAACAGGAATATCTATAATAGTAGGTGTACCTTCCAAAACATCGGACCTTCCTCTGCCAGCAGAAGTTGGAGTGTCTCCCACATTGTAAACGTGAGCCACCTTGGACTTCTTCAACAATGGGCAACGTGGCTTGATGTGCCCTTTTAGTGGAAATTATAACATTCTGTTTCTTCAATTGACTTCCTCAAACTCATGGGAGCTTTGCAATCTTTTATCAAGTGACCTGGCTTGTGATAACTGTACCATTTAACACCCTTTGATCGTTTATCCGTAGGCTTCTCTTCTTATTTTCTTACCTTTGGCTTTTTGTTTGCAAATTTTCTTTTCTTGCCAGAATAGCCCTTCTTTTAATCCTCCAAAGCATTCCTCTTATTAATGTTCTCATAACAGGAAGCCATCTCTACCATTCTAGCAAATGAAAGTCTCACATGAGCTGTCATTCTGCTCCTATATCTTCTATGGAGACCCTCAATAAATCTCGCATTCTTTTTGACTGGATTCTGAATCAATTCATGACCAAAGCGAGAGAGTTCATTGAACTTATTCCCATATTCATGGGTGGTCATATCCCTTGCTTGATATTGGAGAATTTGTAATATAAACGCTCGACTTCTTCTTAGGGAAAAAATCTCTCCTCCAAAATCTCCTTGAATCTGTCACAAGTTATATTACCTCCAGGATTGACCATCGTAGCAATATCCCACAAGATTAGAGATTCACCCTTGAGCAACCAGGATGCAAAAAACCTTTTTGATCATCAGTCGATTCTAAGCCTTCAAAGATTCTCTCATCCACGCTTGTGCTTCGATAACAGACTCCTTTCCTAAGAATGCAATTCTACCCAAATTCTTATACTTCTTAGCAATCACTTCTAAATCAGATTGTTGTTGAGGAGGCATAACTGGTGCATTACCAGCTCATACGGGTTGGGCTATTGAGCTTCATCCTAATCATTGCCCTGTCCTCTACCTCTTCCACCTTTGCTAATCATTTTCTTCTATGTTTGCAAGTAGCAAGAAAATAGTCATGCTAATAGAAAAGATATATTAAGTAAATGTAAGAGCATCACGACATATATATGAACAAAAATATATCCAGTGGGTGTATGTTGTTCTTCTGTACTCATTCTAGGACATTACTTATCCTACCTCTAATGAGTCACTCATCCTAGAATAATATCGATTCTATCTTTGATGAGTCCTTTAAAATGTTATCCTCCAGAACTAAGGTTAACCCTTATCTCTACCACCTGTGATGACCCAAACCCCCGATCCTAGGCAGAAAGGATAGTCGTTGGAATATAACACATTAAATGCAACGTCATATCACAGAACATAACATAATAGCAGATAATGATGTACAAGAATTTACATCAATGGATAATATCAGAGTTTACAACAATGCAGAATCATAATTATACATAACAAGCTTCAGATAACAAGTAGTCCACAGCAGAATCAAACATAACTAAAATAAGAGAGTCTTGAAAAAAGTTCAAAAGAAACATAAAAGTTCAAACTTCAGCTCCAAGTCCATAACAGCATCCACAACTCCACTACACATCAAAAGGGAAAAGCTAACAACCTGTACACTTGCTGCCCGCATAAAAATTATGGGCACCCGAGTTTACAAGGGAAAAACAAACTATGAGTCAGTCATGGGATTGGTATGAGAAACCTTATCGTTAACTAAACTTATTTTAAAATAAGGCATATCATGGGACCACTACATACAATACGGAACAGGTTTACTCCACACGAATGCCAGTGCATAAAATCACGTAATGCTTTTTGAAAAATGAAGCCATTATAAGATTTGTGTCCTATCACATAATGCATGCGCATGCCGGAGGACAGAGTTTTTCCTTATAATGGCCAAACATGCTTGATACGAGAAAATCGTTTGATATTATTATTAGTGTCTAATTTAAAACAATTTCGAAAATAAATGTATCAATCTTAGACAACATAATACCCTATTGACGTCAAAAGTTGGTCACAAGTGACAATCAACCCCAATCGTGTGTAGATCACACAAATACTGATTATGAAATGCAAAGAAAAGTGAAGGAAACGGGGAAAACACACAGAATTTTTATAGTGGTTCGGCAAAGACGGTGCCTACGTCCACTTTATATATATTACTTTTGCTTTTGATTACAAGTACAATGCTTTTTCTATTTGGAGAAAAGAGAGAAGGCGACTATTTTCTCTCTTCCGGATAATGTTTTTTGGGAAGAAGAAGTATCATGGGCCGAAAAAAGAAAGGTTAGAAAAAATCCTCCTCCTCCTTAAGCTTTGAGGTATTTATAGGCGAGGATAGCAGCTTGGGTTGTTGTGACGTGGCCCGGCCTTTTCGGGAAAGCTTGGACACGTGGAGTCTCTCACTTGGTTAGAATAGCGGCTGAAGACTGATTCCACTTTTCATAAATAGTATCCTTGGAAGTTGTGGCTGACGTGGCATCCATGGTAAGGTATATCAAAAGTAGAGCTTTGTCCGGATATGGTTGACCGCTTTTTCTTCCTTGAGAGTCAGGCCAAGTATTTGAACAACTCAGTTGGATATTTCATGTAGACCCGAACTACTAGATCGATATACCTTGTGCGAGAACGGTTCTCTCGGTTGACTGGGAAAGTGAGTCTTCCGGGGTGATATATCAACTTGATTGGCCCGATATGTGGCTACTTCGGGCTCAGCTTCTGCGGGGCTTCCTGGAACGTGATATGTCTAACCAATTGGTTGCGCGTTTGGGCTTCAATTTGGCTTGATACTTCTTTTACCAAAAATAGGGTAAATACTTTGCCCCTCAGAATGCATCTTCTTCAATAAAGGGAGGTGCGTTCTGAAATATGAATCGATGCACAATTGCTTGAGCAGCTATGGTCACGCTGAACCATATTAAGGCCAGAAATCCGACGGTTCCGATGTTGTATTAAGTCTAGAAAACCGATGACCGAACTGGGTCGTATTAAGGTCAGAAAACTGACAACTGTCGGAAACCATATTAAGGCCAAGATGATGATCGCCTTCATAAGAGTTAGTTCTTGTAAAGATAAAAATAAACCGTTCTCGGCTTGGAGAAGGCTAATGGGTCGAGCATTTTATTTCACTTGTCTTTGAGAGGTGGCGAGTATTAACCATACTCAGCTTAGTGGCAAGTATTAACCATACTTGGTTAGAGAGGGCGAGCATTAACCATACTCGGCTTAGAGTGGGCGAGTATTAACTACATCGGCTTAGGGCAAGTGTTTTCCGTGCTCGACTCATGTTAGATTAGTGCATCCAACGAGCGGTAGAAGCTCGTGGTGTAGAGAAAAAAGGGGTGAGTATCATCCATACTCATCTTAAAGAAGTATACCACACTCGGCTAGGGGAGTAGGTATTAAGATATAGTGGTAGACTTTCGTACTAACCACATTAAAAGAGGGGGCGAGCATTATCCATGCTCGTCTTTAGAGTTTCCCAAACATTATCCATGTTTGAAAAAGAACATTCATAGCAACTAATGAATTATTACAAAGGAATTTTAGGAGGACATCGATTGATTCCAGAGCATGCCTAGGAGCTAAATCCTAACAACAAACATGGGTACATCAACGTGTCCTTTTTATTGGTAGAAATACATCAAAAAAATCTAATTAATGATAATGCCACGAGTGCTAGTCTCAGGGTCCCTTCCATTTCTAGGAGCTCGTGGGTTGACCTGAGGAGCTTGGGCGCGGCAAGGCCGGGGCACGACTCTAGACATATTTGGGAAGCTACCCTTTTCTGACTTGATCCTCAATGAGATCGCGCGGATGTGGCATTCATCGGTGCTATGTATAGCTATGTTGTGGAACATGCCAGAATCGAGCTCCATCTGGGTTGGTTCTCGTCGAGGTGGTCTTGGAGTGGGAAGGGACCCTCGTATGCCAAGGTAGATATCAAGCAGAGAGGAATTAAGTTCGGTATACTGGTCATACTTACTTTAGATCTGAGGTTGCACATGATGCTCGCTCTTTTGCAGGGCCTTTCCTCTTCCTTTATTCTGGCCGTTGTTGTTCAGTGGACCTTGCTGTTTGGCGGCTAGGACCTCAAGGCTCTCCATCTCAATGTTGGCATCTTCTTGTCGGAGGAATCGCTCGGCCTCGGAATAGAAGTCATCTATATCCTTAGGTGGATCTCTGGTTAAAGGGATTGAGAAGTCTGATCGGTTCTAAACTCCTACAATGGCGGCCATAAGTACCATCGATGGCTCGGACCAATCGACTGATGCTACTGCTGCATTGAACCTTTCGAGGAAGGATCTGAGCGTTTCTCCTAATCGCTGCTTGATGGTGGGTAAGAACATAATGCTCTTCGGTCGAGAGATATGAACTCTGAATTGCTCGATGAAGCGGGTGACCAGAGTGTTCCAGCTGGTGATCGACTCTGTTGCCAGCTGTCGAAACCACATTCCGGCTATATCAGTGAGAAAGAGCGGGAAGCACTTAGCCATGACGTTGGTTGATGCGCCGAGTACTTCCATATGCCGCATGCATCGCATGAGGTGGATGGTTGGATTAGTGCGACCGTTGTATGGCTCGATAGCTGGGAACTTGAAGTCCGGAGGGTTTTGGGAGTTTCTGATATCCCTAGTAAAAGGGCTGCAATTGACATTATCTATGTCTGGCTGCAAGGAAGTGCCTAGAGTAAAGCGTTGGATGATGCTTGCAAGCTGGCTTCCATCTCCTAGGAGTCGTTACCATGAATTTAGTTCAGTATCTGGGGAAGCTTCAGTGCGAGGATCTGGAAAAAGCATGCTCGGAAGGGCGGCCATTGGTTGGGCCCGTCTTCCGAGAGTTGAGTGAAGGTGTAAGAGAAGGTGATCTCTGGTAGGTGGTCCTGGGGAGAATGGCTCCTCTTGAACCTGAGGAGTAGTGGGCCAAGCCGTACCCGCAACAGAGGGCCTAGTCTGATCCAGCATAGCATGTGATGTTCGGAGCTCGAAGGTGCCTCTAGTGGGAGCGAGGTTAGTAGGATCTACGGTAGCTTTTTCTTTTTCCACTGTGAGGACTGGTATAGCGAGATGGCTTCCCTGGTTCGAAGGGAAGGCCGCACCAGCTCTTCGTTGAAGGTGAAGAGTGGTTAGACTGGTATGTGGTAAGATTCTGGGTTGTAATGGAAATGGCGTTGATTCTGAGGGACCCGGTGGCTGCTCGACTGGTTCGATAGGTCGAGCTGTTCCTAAGAGTGGAGGAAAAGTGTTCGACCAATCTAGATCTTGATCGCGAGCCTCCTGAGGTTCTGCTGCTACAGCTGCGCTGGTCGCTGGAAGCGATACTTTGGCTGGGTTCAATCGGTTGGCTGGACCAAACCAGGATGAAATAAAGGTGCAGCTTGATCAGTGGCCCGATTCTATGCAGACCGAAGATCAGTTGTTTCCCCAGTCTCGGCCGGTGGAGGAATTGATGTTAAAGCATTCAATCCTATCTCTAGTCGACCAAAAAGGTGATCCATCAACTGCTGCTGTCGTTCGAGGAGTTTATCTTAAGATCTCATGTGGTCTCTGAACTCGACCATGATTTTATCCATGTCGCCCCGGGTAAGAAATCGAGACATATCTTTATGAGAGGAAACTTCGTGACTTGTTTCTGTAGCACTTCGGTGTTTGCGGGATGAGAGGATGTTGTATCTTTCTTTCGTTTGTTCGCCATGAATTAATGCAAATCCCCCTTCCTGGCATGCCAGAGTGTTGACGTCAAAAGTTGTCACAAGTGACAATCAACCCCCAATCGTGTGTAGATCACACGAATACTGATTATGAAATGAAAAGAAAAGGACATGGGGAAAATACACAGAATTTTTATAGTGATTCTGCAAAGATGTTGCCTATGTCCACTTTATATATATTACTTTTGCTTTCGATTAAAAGTACAATGCTTTTTCTATTTGGAAAAAAGAGAGAAGGCGGCTATTTTCTCTTCCAGATAATGTTTTTCTGGGAAGAAGAAGTATCATGAGCCGATATAAGAAAGGTTAGAAAAAATCCACCTCCTCCTTAAGCTTTGAGGTATTTATAGGCGGGGATAACATCTTGGGCTGTTGTGACATGGCCTGGCCTTTCCGAGAAAGCTCAGACACGTGGAGTCCATCACTTAGTTAGAATAGCGGCTGAAGACTGATTCCACTATTCATAAATAGTATCCTCGGAAGCTGTGGCCGACGTGGCATCCATGGTGAGGTATATCAAAAGTAGAGCTTTGTCCGGATATGGTTGACCGCTTTTTCTTCCTTGAGAGTTGGACCAAGTATTTGAACAACTTAGTTGGATATTTCATGTAGACCCGAAATACTCGGTCGATACGCCTTGTACGAGAGCGGTTCTCTCGGTTGACTGGGAGGGCGAGTCTTCCGGGTGATATATCGACTTGATTGGCTCGATATGCAGTTACTTCGGGATGAGCTTCTATAGGGCTTCCTGGAATGCAATTTGTCTAACCAGATTGGTTGCGCTTTTGGGCTTTGATTTGGCCCGATACTTCTTTTACCAAAAAGAGGGTTAACATAACATATTCTATTATGTTGCCATAGGTATACAACTAAAACTGTAAACTCACGTATTGGAATTTGGATTTCCATCATGAGCTGAGGCAAAGAATCTTCCTCAATCCGAACTATGGAACATCTCTAGAAAAATGTCCTAGGGAACATATCTCTTTGGAGCAGCAGGGTCGGTCAGCAATACTTCATTGATTAGCATCACCTGAATAATACGTTTCCCGTTCCTATTGGAACTCCTGGTCAATACGTCGACCATCATGGCCTTATGCCGCCACATCTGAGGCACCTCGATTCCAACATCCACATAAGTAAAATACTCAAGCTCCATACCATGACATCACTTCAAGCTAAAAAGAAACACATGTCCTCCATATGATCCTTCATCTCGGTTTTGACTCATACCAGGGTGAGAAGCTCGTAAATTAACACGCCACAAAGCTTTGCATTTCAACGGAAGCTTTGATCTGTCTGTCAATAGCACTCAGCATGCCACATTGTCATTTCATACTATACAACTGATGTCGACAAATATATAACATCTAAGCTCGTACATCTTAGAGAAAGGAATTAAGACAAGAGAATAAATTCTCCGCCACAGATATATATTTAGTAGAGTTCAATTAGTACAACATAAAATACAATGTCAGACACACAATCAATTTTCAAGTTCGTTATGAGTCTGAACGAAACCTAAGGCACCTTATTCCTCGTCCCATATGTCCAGTACAGGACAGAAGCCCTTGCATATCCAGACAATCAAAAAGTATGTCTGGACCACTACCACTATTACCCCTTCAAAGGAGCTACCCATATCCAGGGCATCATCAACAATCCATTCGATGTGATGATTTCTGGTCTTGCACCATCTTCAATATCTTCGACTTTTCACCGTCATACAAGTATTTGAAATGGGTTAAACCTAGTCTTTTCGAATAATTTATGCCAAAACAAATCAAATCCTTATCGAATTATTGACTCACCAATTAAGTCTTCTTTAATTGGTTCTCTTTCATAAGATTTAAAATATTATACTCAAACCTGGTTAAGTTATTTGGCTTTCAAAAATTATTTCTCAACCTTGTAAAAAGGTTTCCTTAAGAATTTAATTCAATTTACGAATTAAAATTGTCATTTCAAAACTCTTTCTCAAAATCAGGTATATAAGCTTTTAGACAAAACCGCCAAATTCTGCTTAATCATTTTTATCATTTAAAACCAAGTAAATTTGGTTTAAATCCATTTCAAATCATCTGTAATGATTTTTCACTATTTTAATTTATATAAAAATAGTCCATGACCCGTAATTTCCGATTACATGTCATTAGGGTCATAGCATTGTTTTTATTCATATTTGAATTGAACATTTCTCAAATTCTAACCGTTATATTTCAATATTCTTCTTAACATCTAAATGATATTTTCAATACGAACCCAATGATTCCAATTTCGGGAAAATCTGGCGGTAGGATCTCCCAATATATTTATTTAAGGTTACAGGTCAAAATCGCGAACTACCGCTATGTGATACGTTTTATTTTAATCAATATTCGATGTATATATACAAATTACATCGAATCACTTTGAAACCATTTTATTTATTATGAAAAATATATGTAATAATTTTCCAAAGTCGTATTTTTATTTTACGACCCAAAAATCCATTATTTCAATATTATGTTATTATAATAATATTATAAAATAAAATAATATTAGTTTTCAAACTTCAATATTTTTAATTCAAATTTTCCTGATATTCATTACAAAAGTAAACAAGAAACTTTCGAAAAGAAACTTCTTTTAAAACATCCTCAAGATAGCTTATGTGAACTTCACTTTTTATCGTTATCATTCATTTTTAAAATGAAACTTCGATATGTCATAACTATGTGAAATTTACTTGGAAACCATTTGCTATAGTTACGAATATTCATTCATATTTTAAAATCTTCACGTCTATCCAAAATCGAACGTCTAATTCAAACTTCGATTTTTCGGCTATTATTATATTAATAAAATATTCATTAAAAATCCATTTTCTTGATGGAACTTAGCCAATGAACCAATAACTACTTTTATTTCTCATTTTCAAACAGTGTATTTTATAACACTCAATCTACCGTCAGATGACATTTAATTTACACACAAAGTGCACTACACCATATAAGCCTTAAATAAATAATACTTATAAAGTCCTAACAATCAACAGATTGATAGACTATAGACTTGGGAATAATGTTCATCATCATCCCAGTACCCGTGTGGGCTTTTCATCCATAGCTAGTGACATTCTCTACATACTTGGGAGATGTGTAAAATTATTATCCCAAAACCCATGTGGGGTTTGCATCATGATCCGTGTGACTAATCTACACACTTGGGAGACCTGTAGGCTACTGTTATCCCAAAGCCTGTATGGGGTTTTCAATACAATCAACTAGCAATAATAAATAAATTTCTCAACCCAAAACCATTTAAGGCTCAATCATTTTCCAATCAACACTGCTCATAACTCAAATGTCATATACTTAAGGGATTTCAAATATATGGTTTAGGAATCATATTACCACAATAATCTGTATTTAACATTATATTAAACATATATGATCAATCTTAAACATAATTAAACATACATAATTAATAATTAATAGTTAACTAATTTTAATCCATGTTTAGGTGAGTTTCGGTATCTCACCGCTGGTTTCCACTCCGCCGAATTTTACACGGAAGGTTTCTGATGTAACACCATGTATTTTCTGATAATATTAAAAGAATAAATTAAAGAATACTTTATTTTTAAAGTGAGAATTAAGGGAAACAATTTACGCTATTGCGTTCATCTCGGAATTCTGCTTGGAATAGAGTCCAAGTTTTCGTAAATCGGACTTCGTATGAAGGAGTTATGGCCTTCGGAAGATTCAAGAGAAATTCAGAAAATTAAATAGTAAAATACCAAGGCAGGGAGACCTGGGGGTCGACCTACCCCAGGCCAAGTCGACCAGGGGGTCGACCTCCCCTATACAGGTCAACCTAGGGTCGACCTACCCCCTCGCCTAGATCCAAAACTGAGACGATTCTGACTTGTTGTTGAGTCCTTTTTGACCTATTGCTGAGTCACTAGGGCATAGGTGGCAATTCTGGATAACTCTATCTAGTCTGGATGGTTGTGATTGCTCCTAGAACGATCTAACGGCTCACGTAAGATTTAACTTCTATAAAAGCAACCCTAATCCTCAAACCCAAAATCACAAAAATTCATTCTAAGGAGCCACCATGCAATCCATGCTCGTTCTAGCCTAGCCAACATTTCTTCTTCAATTTTAAAATGAGTTAAAAGCTATGAATCAAAACTACTTAGAAAATTGATAGTCTTCTTCAAGGGATTGCTTTTCAAATTCAGAAAACAGATCCCAGAAAACAAGACTTTCTTTTGTTTATAAATCATGTTATTATTTAGATGTGAAAGATTAAAAAGTTATGATTTGTAATAAAATGAAAACTTGCGTTACTCCTAGTTTTAAGATAACAATGATGTTGATTCATGCCTATTCTTGTAACTATTCTATCATATATTCTTATGAGATTATTGTGGTTATTATGTTGGTGTTAAACCAATCTTGTATTATGTAAAGTTTGGTGACTCATTCATGTGACGTTACATGCAAGTTGTTAGGCTATGTGGTTATTATGTTGATGTAAACCAATCATGTATTATGTAAAGTTGGATGACTTATTCATGTTATGTTACATGCAAGTTGTTAGGCTATGTGGTTATTATGTTGATGTAAACCAATCATGTAAAATTGGTGATTTATTCATGTTATGTTACATGCAAGTTGTTAGGCCGAGACATGTATTGTGTTTAGATCTACATTTAGATCCATGAAAATTAGATCCAAAATAAAAGTTCATATTTACATACCTAGTTGAACTTGTGTAATTTCGTATGTTTAAGATTCATGTTTATTGGATCCAAATTGCAAGTTTACATTCATGTGCCTAGTTGAACTTGTGTAATTCTATATGCTTAATATTCGTATTTATTTGGACCCAAATTGCAAGTTTACATTCACATGCCTAGTTGAACTTGTGAAATTCTATATGCATAAGATTTATATTTATTTGGATCCAAATTGCAAGATTACATTTACATTCCTAGTTGGATTTAGGTAATTTCATATGCTTAAGACTTATGTTGATTGTATCCAAAAATGCAAGTTCATTGTTTTATGCCAAAATTTATATGACACATGTTTAGTTAGATCCTTATTATGTTGTATGAATGGCACATGTTCCCTTCTTTCCCTTTTGTATATAAGTTAGGCTAAGTTACAAGCCTAACATTCTATGTGAATTTTGCGAACGTATGACGAGGGTAACGTTTGGAAAAATCTTTAATTCATATTATCGGCATAATTTGGCCCATAAACATATGAATGATTAGTCGCATAAAAATGGTACAATTTATACACCAAAAATCTTGAATATGATTTAGAGGAAAAATCGGGCATGGCTTGAATGGCAATAATTGTGGAAAAATTACATATATATATGAAAAGTAAATATGTAAATTAAGTAAAAGACAAACATGCCTAACCCGAGGTTAGATTGAGTTGTGGTGTAAAACCGCCCGGAACCGCCCCCAACTTCCAGTAACCACAACAACACATATCTAATGTGAGAGGTTAGTGCATCATGCCCAAGGAAAACCTGAGGTTAGATTGAGTTGTGGTGTAAAACTTCCCGGAACCGCCCGGAACATCTAGTAACCGCAATAACACATATCTAATGTGAGAGGTTGGTGCATTAATAAATAAATTAATGCAAATGAACAAGATGAATGAATAGGGTTAAGTTCATAGGAACACTTATCCAATATAACATGAATGACTAGGGTTAAGTTAATAGGAAACGCTTAACCAGTATAGCATGGTGAATGCGTAGGGTTAAGTAATAAGAAATGCTTAACCAATACGACCTGATTTGTGGTAAGGTTAAGTTAAATCAAGAGGGCAACACTTAACTAATATAACTTGATTTGTGGTAAGGTTAAATTAAATCAAGAAGGCAACACTTAACCAATATAACTTGATTTATGGTAAGGTTAAGTTAAAACGAGAGGGCAACACTTAACCAATATGACTTGATTTGTGGTAAGGTTAAGTTAAATCAAGAGGGCAACACTTAACCAATATAACTTGATTTTTGGTAGGGTTAAGTTGACATAAGAAGGAAACACTTAACCAAAGTAACATGACAAGTAGGTGGGTTAAGTAACTTGAATTGATTGATGACACTTAACCAATACAACATGATGAACACGTGGGTTAAGTTAACAAGAAACACTTGACCAATATAACTTGATGGACGAACGGGATTAAGTTAATAGGAAACACTTAACCAATCCAACATGCTAAGTAAGGAGGGCTAAGTTAAGAAGAAACACTTAACCAACATGATATGATCAATGGGTGGGTTAAGTTAACATGAATGGACAACACTTAACCAATATGGCATAATGTACGGGAGGGTTAAGTACATATCGGGTTGGTGGGTAATATTAGTAAATATAGGCCAACAAAACTTAACCATTAAATAAACATGCTTGAATCAGAAGGAGGGTTAAGTACATATCGGGTTGGTGGGTAATATTAGTAAATATAGGCCCACAAAACTTAACCATTAAATAAACATGCTTGAATCAGAAGGAGGGTTAAGTACATATTGGGTTGGCGGGTAATATTAGTAAATATAGACCCACAAACTTAACCAGTTGGAAACCCTTGTAAAGCGGACCCATTTCAACAGTAACCCACATTGATGTATCACGGTACCCTGAACTAGGCAGGGTGGGGCACGATTACTGGGATGATTATAAGCGGTCAAAACATTAGTAGGGTTACATCAGTGTAGGTTCGAATGGTTTACGGACATCAGTGGGAAAAAGCAGGCACTGGGTACCAGTAGTTATACACTGTGCATCTTGAATCGTGTCGGGTTGCTATCATAAGGAATGATACGCCTTATGGTGGGACCAGCAAAGGGTATCTACACGCAAGAGAGGGCCTATTGACACAGACACAAGGAAAAATTAATACGAGTAAGGAGCCGATCGATAGGGTAGTAAGGGTACATCTAACATGTTCATGGAAATTAAGCAAATTAAGTTGGAATCCTCACGATAGATGTACACCTGAAGGCTACCGCAATTGCGGGGTTTGGGATCACATTACAATATGATCATTTTATATAGATTACTAGTTGGGACACTAGTTAGGTGGTGCAGAGAAGTGAAATGAGTGCGATAGCATATTCAGCCTCATTAACTTATTTCTAGGTTGTTTTCCTAGATTCAATTTATTCATGTCATAGCCCTTTTTCTTGTTTACATACTAAATAGTTACTGGACTTACCAGACTCATGTCTGACCCATTTTCTTTCGTCTTCTTTTCTTCCGTTCCTCCCCCTCAAAGGTCCACGGGGAGGGAACACTTCAGCTTAGATTGGATCATTTCCAGCTTGATGAGAGTAGATGTATTGCTTGGAATATTTTTCCTTGGCTGTGGCTTTGGATACTCTCTTATTGGGGATTTATGCTGCCTTACTGTTGTTTTAATGCTTCTTTATTTTTTAATTCAAGACAAAGATTTTGTTGCAATAATTTGGAAGTTGGTTTGAGATAGTTGTCGTAATGTTTTTAAATGAACCACGTACTTATAAAATAAATTTAGTTTTTTTCGCTGTTTATTTGTGTGTCTTGTAATTTATCTGCATCTTCTACCTAAAATGCTCCATCGAAGTTTAGGCATTCCCTTTGTGAGTGACCTTAACGGGGGTGGGGTGTTTCACTTGGTATCAGAGCTGAAGGTTACCGGATCAGATAAAAGATTTGAAAAATTATTTCCAAAACGGTTTTAAAAGAAGCATTTTCAAAAGAAAGGTTTTGTTTAAAGGCATATTCCCCAAGCCATATGCACTATCTTTTGGTCCTCCGTTTGAACCCTTGTTTCCTTCTTTCCTGAGTCTCCGTGCTCCTAGCTTTCTGGGAGGTAACATCATCGCGGCATGGTTCCGTAGGCTCGATGAGACTACGACACCTGTTAAAGGGCGAAGAAGTGCCCAACCTCCATCCATTGTCGTAGTAGTTTCACCTACGGCTAATTCTCTTCCAAGCTTTTTAGGGTTTCCCATGCGATGGAGGCAAGTTCGAAAGTCTTGTTAACATGGTTCACAAAGGAGGTAAAGAGAAAGAGGCTAAAGGGGAAGAATCACAAACAAGGGATTGGAATATAAGAAGGGCGGAGGAAATAATAGATCCCGCAACAAGAGGAAGTATCTTTTCTGCGGTATAGCAAGTCATTTAATTATAGAAAGTAAAAGACAAGTGGTTGTTTTCAGCATGGTGAGGTAGGGCATCTTATCAAGGATTTCCCGAAGGACAAGGACAAGGACAAAGGACAGGATTTTTAGGAAGGCAAGTGCATGCTTTCACCGCCAGCGTACCTGAGAGAATGATAGTAAAGTTTAGTTTTTCTTTTTGTTCATCCTGTTAGTACTATTTTTGATTTTAGCGCTTCACATTTGTTTATATATGCTTCCGTAGTTGAGTCTCTGCACCTTAGTACTTGTATTATAGAAGATCCCATTATTGTGTCAAATCCGGTGGGTGGTTCGGCTCATTTATCTTTAGTTTGCAAGGATTTGAGAATATCTATATTAAGGATTGAGTTTAAGTGTAATGCTTATGTTTTCGCTTTCATGGGCTATAGGTTGATTCTAGGCATGGATTGGTTAGCTAGTAATTGTGAAAGGAGGGTAGTTAGACTTTTGAATTGCTTTGGGAATACCCTCCAGATTTCGTGAGATCCTGAGGGGAACAGTTAGGCTTAGCTACCTAGAATCACTTGATGCAACTATCGACGATTTACGCAGATGTTTTTTATTAGGTTAGGGGTTTTCCCCCTAAAAATCGAGATAGACTTCCGCATATATCTAGTTGACAATGCAAAGCTAGATATGCGATCAAAATTAATTTTGGAGTAAGGTTGGCGAGGATAGCTAGAGTCGGTTAAGTGTTCAATTGTTTGGTTGTTTTTCTAGTATCATCTCACATAAATTGTCCAAATTTGGAGGAGGTATTCCTTGGGGGCTTGTTTGATATTGGTTTAGGTCTTTGGGGCTTATACTTAAGGGATGTCGAGTTCGACTAGGATGGTTTGCATGAGAAATAAATGGTTGTGGCAGACGCCCTAAAGTAAGACTGACCTTAAGAGAGGTAAAAGTACATAGCAACCTTTAGGTTTAGACCCTCAAATTTGTGACATGATGGATAAGCTAAGTAGAGGAGAGACCTCTAATCATCTTAGTATATACACTTGGTATCATGGCTCACACCTGTTTATCTTGGAAAGCTAGTTCGACTACATTGGATACCCTCTAGCATAGTAAGTGATCGAGGTCCCATCTTTACTAGTGGGTTTTGGAAATGGAGGTCAAGAAGCTTCGCAATCGTGAAGTTAAATTAGTTAAGGTACAGTGAAGTGAAGCTCAAGAAGATGCGTGTAGTAACGCGCATTTTAGCTGTTGAACAATTTATTTATTTAATTATTAAATATCGATTTATCGATATCGAGAACGTGAATTAAATAATATTGAATATTTAATTAATAATTTTAATATAATAAAATATATTATAATGTCGAAATAATCAAAAATATTGGAAATACAAATATTTTGTGAATGGGGTCATCCCAAAGATATAATTCAACTTAGAGTTGAATTATATTGACGAATATATTCAATCGACGACAGTTTGAACGTATAATTATAATATAATTAAAATAGAGCTTGAAACGACGCGGCAGTTCGCTATTTGGCGATTCAGACTTCAACTGAATGTACAGGATTCATTTTAAGCCGGATTTCTACGAAACAAGAAACGTGTGGAGCTGGTGGAGTATATTTTTCTAATGAAAGAGAAAAATATGGATTTCGTTGTGTAGATTTTGATTTACGTCCAAATCAAATTTCAGAAAAGTCGCTATGGAATTCCTTTATAATTCGTAACGCTTTATATACGTTATAAAAGGATTTTTCAATGTAAATTGAATATGGATTCAACCTGGATTTGGGATATCGAGTATACGTATATCCTGGAGCGGTATGGTATCCCACTGTGAATATATACGAGAATATTTATTTTTAAATATTAAACTTAATTATATTTAAATATATTTATATATTTAAATGGGTCATCCAGAGCTTTAAAAATACACTGTGTGAGCATACAGAGTCGGAATTCAACGAAACCAGTTTCGTTGGGACCGTGATGTCGAACTCTAGCTACATGTCCAGTCTCGTGATTTTTAGATATCGTGTGTGATCACACGGATTTTTAGAAGTCAGAAATGAATATAAAAGATTAAATAAAATATTAAAATATTAATATAAAAATATCTAAATATTTTTATTGGCTATAAATACACCACCCTTACTCCTTAAACCTAATTTTCATTTCACAGATAACCAAATGTGAGCCGCCACAATTTTCATTCTCCAGTAGATTTTCACAAGCTCAAACAAATCAAAACAAAACTATACAAAATTCAGTAAATCATAAAACCCTTTCATTTGGACTCCTGCTATCATTCTCTTCAAGCCGATGTGTATAACGTTGGATCCGATCGATTTTTTGTGGCTCGCTGGAAATAACTGAGGTTCTAGGGTTCGATAAATTGGGTTATAAGGAGCATCGATCTTGGTTTGAGAATCGAATGTGGGTTTGTGAGGTGAGATGGAGTTCGTCGGCCAGAGTTTTGTGGTGTTCGGTGATCAGGGGTGTCGATGACGTCAGGGTAGTTCACGAAGGGAGGACAGGCGCGAGTGGGGAGAAAAGGGGTTGAGCAGGTTCGGATTTCGATGGAGAATTGGATGGGGGAGGTGGAGCTGGAAATAGATGGCAGGAGAGATGGTGGTTATGGGTCAAAGGAGGAGTCAACGGGGGGATTTTCTTTCTGGATCCGACGATGGTTTTGGGGAAGAATGGATATAAAGTGGAGCGGGTCAGGATTTTAAAAGGGGTTTTGGGCCTTATTCAAATGTAAGCCCAATTAGGAAATGATATTTAGTTTTAATTTACTTATAAATGTATAAACTTCTAATCAGTATAACTTGATCATGCGTGGACGAAAATCAGCGAAACAAGATCCGACAGGATCGTATGGACGGGAGCAACACAATGAGACTGACTGGGAGTGAATCCGAGCTCGCTACAATTTATGGTGAAATAAATTGTCCGTCTCAAACATCGAATGCAAACCGTTATTTAACGATTAACGCGCAACTGTGAGTAAATCTCACTAACTCTGAACAGTTTATATTTTCATGTTGTATTTTTAGAACTGTTAAATATTGACTGTTTGATTGTGTGTTGACTGTTTGATTGAACTGCTAGTCAGTTAGTTGGATTTCCGTATTGATTCTGTTTATCAGAATATATCATATGAAACTGAAAGTGATGATTGATTTTATTGTGTAACATCTGTGGATGCAGGGAAACAGGTTGGAGGAATCCGACTGGATTCCTCAACAGTTATTTTACTGTTTTTCATATATTTTAATATATGATGTGATTTATAACCTGTTGTTGATTGTGTGTGTATGGACGATGTTGGATATCATAACTTGACATGTTGAACGCCGTGACATACCGGAATATTGAAAAGAGAATATTTATAAAATCAAGAGGATTCTATAAAAGAGAATATTTATAAATAGAATATTTATAAATAGAAATATTTATAAATGGAATATTTATAAATAGCAAATACGTTTAAGTGGAATTATAAATGAAAGGGAAATCTTTATAAATGGAATATGTATAAAATGGATTATTTATTTGTTAAATAAATAAGATAAGATAATGGATTATTTATTTTTTTAAATAAAATAGGGGATATTAAATAAGATATTTATTTGATTAAAATAAATAGGAGATATTCAAAAAGAAAATAACTGCAAATCATTTTCTTTTTGAATGGAAAGGCTTGTGTAGCGGTTTGGGGATTTTCCCGATGCTCCCGTTACAAAGGAGGTTATGGCGAATTTTTCCAAAAATTTAAGGAGTTAGAATATTTAGAAAATAAATATAGAAAAAGGAAATTTGTTTATAACGGAATAGGACGTTATAAAGCAGAAAATGTTATAAAGCAGAAAACGTTATAAAGAGGAAAAACGTTATTAAAAAGGAATCATTTGTAAAGTGTAGAACCGTTATTTAAAAGTAAATCTTTTCAAATGAATGAACGTTATAAAAAGGAAATCTTTATAAAGCAAAAGGAGTATTCGAATTCAGTTATTCGAATAGAGTTAAAAAGAGTATTCGAATTCAGTTATTCGAATAGAGTAAAAAGAGTATTCGAATTCAGTTATTCGAATAGAGTTAAAAGGAGTTATTCGAATATGTTATTCAAATAGAGTTAAAAGGAGTTATTCGAATTTAGTTATTTGAATAGAGGTTAGTAAATAAGAGTAAATCAGTTAGGGTTAACCAGTTAGAGTTAATCAGTTAGGGTTAGCCAGTTAGAGTTAGCCAGTTAGAGTTAATCAGTTAGAGTTAGCCAGTTAGAGTTAATCAGTTAGAGTTAGCCAGTTAGAGTTAATCAGTTAGAGTTAGCCAGTTAGAGTTAAATCAGTTAGAGTAAACCAGTTAGAGTAAGCCAGTTGAGTTAAGTAAGTCGAGTTAACCAGTTGAGTTAAGTAAGTCGAGTTAACCAGTTGAGTTAAGTAAGTCAAGTTAATCAGTTAGAGTTAATACAAATGAGTTAATTCAAAGGAGTTATTCGAATATTAGTTATTCGAATAGAGTTAGAGGAGTTAGTCGAATATAGTTTATTCGAATAATGTTAAAGAGTTATCGATTAGTTAATCAAAAGAAGATTTTCGAATATAGCGTATTCAAAAGAAAGAGATCGAATATAGTTTATTCGAAAGAGAGAGATTTCGAATATAAGTTATTCGAAGAGAGATAATCGAATATAGGTTATTCGAAGAAGAGTTAATCAAATAGAGATTACTCGAAAGAGAAATATATGTCGAATTCAATTATATCGAATTCGGGAAAGTAATATTTACTTTCCGGTTTTTAAATAAAGAATATACACTAATAAATTAGGGTTATGTTTAATTACTCGAACTAAAGAATAAAGGTTAAAATTGAAGTTAGATATTGCAAAAGTAGGGACTATAACGTTATCGTTAAAATCAATGTTTTCAATAAAGAAGTGGATTCGCAATTTGAATCCGAGAGTTACGTAAAGAAGTTGTTAAAAGTTTAAAAGATAAACTGTTACTATTTTAAAGTTATAACGTTGTTCAGTTAAGGTCTGAGAGGTAATTATACCCCAACTTGATTGACTTCCTTCTTAACTAAGAAATGGTAAGGTTTGATAGTGAATGATGGTTAAGTGAATTTAATAAATGATTTGAGTTGGCATAGCGATATTTTATTTAAACATCTGTTTAAATACAATGAAGGAACTTTGGAAATGTTTTTTCCAAATAAGAAATCAGAAATGTTTTCTAATATAGGAAACATGAAATGGAAATGTTTTCCATTGTTAATAAAGATATATTTTCTAAAATTAGAAAATAAGAAATGTTGAATATAGGGAAACAGGAGATAAGTAAAATAATGAACTAAAGAGATAAATGTTGAATGATGATTGATTGATATAATTTCCATCTGGAAATAATATCGTTGTTTGCACACGAGTTTTTCTTTGATAGTTAAATCACGGACTATCAATGTTTTGACCATTTTACGTTGTTAATATGGAGAGACCGGTTGGATTATTATCCGAAGAACCACTCCATATTGGCATAAGCGTTGCGAATCAAGTATGCTGAATATATTGAAGACAGAGTAAAGTGCAAGGGCTATTGTATAAGTCTTAGATAACAGTGCCTAAGATGGATGTACTGAATAGTGCCTTCGGTTTGTCCAGTCCTAGGACAACTTGTATGGACGAATGTCTGACAGAGTATTCCTGACGAATCATATATGTTGATCTCTTCAACGTATTACGTTTGGTGGCGGAGGAATTCGTTTCTCTTAGCTTCATACCCGTGATACTGTTAGGGAAATCGATAATGATTCGGCGGGTATGACGATGTGGCATTCTGAGTGAATGAAGATATGACATAAAAGATAAGCGTAGCTTCTAGCCTCACATCCGGTAAATGACAGAAATCGGGCAGGCAGCATGGCTAAGTCGGTCGCACCGAAGTAGGGTGTATAATCACCTATCTAGAGAATATTCATTTGCTTCTTTAATCTATCAATGTTGTCCCATATATATATATATATATACGGGAACGGTTGCTGATCCCAACCGTTGGTGATGTACATTCGATACACTCAAGCGAAATGAGTGGTCGGTCATGTGTGGTTGAGTTGCAAGATGTTCTTGTTGAACTCCAGTGTATCGTTCCTAGAGTACACTGATCGGAAGGTGGTTCCATACCTTGTCATAGTTGGAAATCCATTACCCAATACGTGCTTGCGGTTTGGATTGTATACTATATATGTAGAACGTGAGATGCAAGCGTTTCTACTAGGCTGATATTTATTTGTATTTAGACATTATTATAATATCAGAATGATATTGCTTTGCAAAGATGTTTGGATTCTCATAAGGTAAAAACCCGTTCTGTATTCACGGCGTGGTCTTATGAGATATCATATACCTGTTTTAAATGATTTGAGTTTACTCACACCAGTCCATGACTGACCTGGAGTTTATTTTGTTTTCCCTAAACTCTTGGGTGCCTAAATTTGTACGGGCAGTCAAGTAGTCAGGATTTACAGGTATACTTGAAGAGCTTAGAGCAGGAGGCTTCAGCAGTCGATAGCTATTATTTATTCCGCTGTGATGTTATGTGTTGTACTCTGAAATGGTATGTATATACAGTTATAACTTTGTATTTCAAAAGTTATGTTATATTTTATTCGTTCCGCTATGAGATTCGTGTTACTCTGATGATGTTGTATGTTCTTCTTCTTCTTCTATTCTAAGTTTCTATCTTATCTATTCTCACCCTCTGTCTTCTTTCTATTAGTTTCTTGAATTTCCAGTGTAATTTGGGGTTGGACTTGTGTTATTTAGTCAGCTCAAATTCCCCCGGATTTTCGGGTCACTACAGTTGGTATTAGAGCATAAGGTTAAGTAATTACCTTGGCTCTGTGGCGTGATTCAGTAGAGATGGGATTAGTAATATCCTAGACTGAGTTTGAGTGTATATATACGAGTGCGTATTTGTTAGTTAATATAAAGTGATTTATATTGTGGAGATTTATTGGTTGAGTAGTTTGTGAATTCTGGTCGATCAGTTTGATCCACTGTATCGATAGGGGGTACCAAACAATCGAATACGATGAACCGACATGGTATGTTTTGAAAATAATATAGTATATTGGTTGTGTTGATTTAAAATATAACCGAATAAAGATTATAAAAAGTGAGATGGTTATAAATAACTAATCAGAATTCATATAAGTAAAGTATATGAAATAAAATGAAGAAAAATCTGAATTTAAATCAGATTGGAATTAAAATAAGGAAATTTTAAGTTCCTGGGATATTTTGAAAACGTTTTTCAAACTGAAGGTGATATAATATTGAATTCACTTCGATAGCGGGAAAATAGATTCTGATGATGAATCGCGACATCATCAGTGTTCATTTTCGAGTTCTAAGTGACGGACTACTACCAAAGGTTTTGTTTTTGAATTGTTTTGAGAAAACAAGTTGTTTAGAAATTCAAAGGTTTTGAATTGGCATTGAAATTTCAAATTGATTTGAAATAGACCCAGGAAATTAAGTTTCGGAATTTAATTTTAACTTATGAAGTTAAATAGAATAAGATAGTAGAAATAAATTGAAATATTAACTTGAACTGAGTTAAATAGAATTGAATTGGATTAGAGAATAATCTGTTATGGAATTGGGTTGATGAGTTAAGAATTTGAAATTTGATATTCGGGTTCGAATGAAATTCGATTTGGTTTTGAGGATATGAACTGATTGGAATTTGATGGAAATAACACTGGTATATGCTGAGTTGATAGCATATGGTAGTGATAGAGTTGATATTCCCGACAAAAAAAGGTACCAGTTTATATTATATATGGATATGAGATTTATAAGCCGAATTGGCAAGCCGCTTGGCTGTTTGATTTTCTTTTGGGTTAAAGAAGGCCCAGAGAGGCGAGTTGGAGTTTGAGATATCGACCAGTACAAAGGAGGTGCTGGCGAAATTTTTTCAAAAGTTAAGGCGTTAGAAAAATTTCAGGATTTTTGAAAATTTAGTTAGTCGAAATAAATTAATATTTTAGTCGATATTAATTGGTTCAGTTGAAACCAGAGATAAGAGGTAAACAGATAAATTTTTACCTAGAAGATAGGGTCGTCCCCTAGCTTAGCAATTTCGAGGACGAAATTTTATTAAGGGGGGAAGATTGTAGTAACCCGCATTTTAGCTGTTGAACAATTTATTTATTTAATTATTAAATATCGATTTATCGATATCGAGAACGTGAATTAAATAATATTGAATATTTAATTAATAATTTTAATATAATAAAATATATTATAATGTCGAAATAATCAAAAATATTGGAAATACAAATATTCTGTGAATGGGGTCATCCCAAAGATATAATTCAACTTAGAGTTGAATTATATTGAAGAATATATTCAATCGACGACAGTTTGAACGTATAATTATAATATAATTAAAATAGAGCTTGAAACGACGCGGCAGTTCGCTATTTGGCAATTCAGACTTCAACTGAATGTATAGGATTCATTTTAAGCCGGATTTCTATGAAACAAGAAACGTGTGGAGCTGGTGGAGTATATTTTTCTAATGGAAGAGAAAAATATGGATTTCGTTATGTAGATTTTGATTTACGTCCAAATCAAATTTCAGAAAAGTCGCTATGGAATTCCTTTATAATTCGTAACGCTTTATATACATTATAAAAGGATTTTTCAATGTAAATTGAATATGGATTCAACCTGGATTTGGGATATCGAGTATACGTATATCCTGGAGCGGTATGGTATCCCACTGTGAATATATACGAGAATATTTATTTTTAAATATTAAACTTAATTATATTTAAATATATTTATATATTTAAATGGGTCATCCAGAGCTTTAAAAATACACTGTGTGAGCATACAGAGTCGGAATTCGACGAAACCAGTTTCGTTGGGACCGTGATGTCGAACTCTAGCTACATGTCCAGTCTCGTGATTTTTAGATATCGTGTGTGATCACACTGATTTTTAGAAGTCAGAAATGAATATAAAAGATTAAATAAAATATTAAAATAATAATATAAAAATATCTAAATATTTTTATTGGCTATAAATACACCACCCTTACTCCTTAAACCTAATTTTCATTTCACAGATAACCAAATGTGAGCCGCCACAATTTTCATTCTCCAGTAGATTTTCACAAGCTCAAACAAATCAAAACAAAACTATACAAAATTCAGTAAATCATAAAACCCTTTCATTTGGACTCCTGCTATCATTCTCTTCAAGCCGATGTGTATAACGTTGGATCCGATGGATTTTTTGTGGCTCGCTGGAAATAACCGAGGTTCTAGGGTTCGATAAATTGGGTTATAAGGAGCATCGGTCTTGGTTTGAGAATCGAATGTGGGTTTGTGAGGTGAGATGGAGTTCGTCGGCCAGAGTTTTGTGGTGTTCGGTGATCAGGGGTGTCGATGACGTCAGGGTAGTTCACGAAGGGAGGACAGGCGCGAGTGGGGAGAAAAGGGGTTGAGCAGGTTCAGATTTCGATGGAGAATTGGATGGGGGAGGTGGAGCTGGAAATAGATGGCAGGAGAGATGGTGGTTATGGGTCAAAGGAGGAGTCAACGGGGGGATTTTCTTTCTGGATCTAACGATGGTTTTGGGGAAGAATGGATATAAAGTGGAGCGGGTCAGGATTTTAAAAGGGGGTTTTGGGCCTTATTCAAATGTAAGCCCAATTAGGAAATGATATTTAGTTTTAATTTATTTATAAATGTATAAACTTCTAATCAGTATAACTTGATCATGCGTGGACGAAAATCAGCGAAACAAGATCCGACAGGATCGTATGGACGGGAGCAACACAATGAGACTGACTGGGAGTGAATCCGAGCTCGCTACAATTTATGGTGAAATAAATTGTCCGTCTCAAACATCGAATGCAAACCGTTATTTAACGATTAACGCGCAACTGTGAGTAAATCTCACTAACTCTGAACAGTTTATATTTTCATGTTGTATTTTTAGAACTGTTAAATATTGACTGTTTGATTGTGTGTTGACTGTTTGATTGAACTGCTAGTCAGTTAGTTGGATTTCCGTATTGATTCTGTTTATCAGAATATATCATATGAAACTGAAAGTGATGATTGATTTTATTGTGTAACATCTGTGGATGCAGGGAAACAGGTTGGAGGAATCCGACTGGATTCCTCAACAGTTATTTTACTGTTTTTCATATATTTTAATATATGATGTGATTTATAACCTGTTGTTGATTGTGTGTGTATGGACGATGTTGGATATCATAACTTGACATGTTGAACGCCGTGACATACCGGAATATTGAAAAGAGAATATTTATAAAATCAAGAGGATTCTATAAAAGAGAATATTTATAAATAGAATATTTATAAATAGAAATATTTATAAATGGAATATTTATAAATAGCAAATACGTTTAAGTGGAATTATAAATGAAAGGGAAATCTTTATAAATGGAATATGTATAAAATGGATTATTTATTTGTTAAATAAATAAGATAAGATAATGGATTATTTATTTTTTTAAATAAAATAGGGGATATTAAATAAGATATTTATTTGATTAAAATAAATAGGAGATATTCAAAAAGAAAATAACTGCAAATCATTTTCTTTTTGAATGGAAAGGCTTGTGTAGCGGTTTGGGGATTTTCCCGATGCTCCCGTTACAAAGGAGGTTATGGCGAATTTTTCCAAAAATTTAAGGAGTTAGAATATTTAGAAAATAAATATAGAAAAAGGAAATTTGTTTATAACGGAATAGGACGTTATAAAGCAGAAAATGTTATAAAGCAGAAAACGTTATAAAGAGGAAAAACGTTATTAAAAAGGAATCATTTGTAAAGTGTAGAACCGTTATTTAAAAGTAAATCTTTTCAAATGAATGAACGTTATAAAAAGGAAATCTTTATAAAGCAAAAGGAGTATTCGAATTCAGTTATTCGAATAGAGTTAAAAAGAGTATTCGAATTCAGTTATTCGAATAGAGTAAAAAGAGTATTCGAATTCAGTTATTCGAATAGAGTTAAAAGGAGTTATTCGAATATGTTATTCAAATAGAGTTAAAAGGAGTTATTCGAATTTAGTTATTTGAATAGAGGTTAGTAAATAAGAGTAAATCAGTTAGGGTTAACCAGTTAGAGTTAATCAGTTAGGGTTAGCCAGTTAGAGTTAGCCAGTTAGAGTTAATCAGTTAGAGTTAGCCAGTTAGAGTTAATCAGTTAGAGTTAGCCAGTTAGAGTTAATCAGTTAGAGTTAGCCAGTTAGAGTTAAATCAGTTAGAGTAAACCAGTTAGAGTAAGCCAGTTGAGTTAAGTAAGTCGAGTTAACCAGTTGAGTTAAGTAAGTCGAGTTAACCAGTTGAGTTAAGTAAGTCAAGTTAATCAGTTAGAGTTAATACAAATGAGTTAATTCAAAGGAGTTATTCGAATATTAGTTATTCGAATAGAGTTAGAGGAGTTAGTCGAATATAGTTTATTCGAATAATGTTAAAGAGTTATCGATTAGTTAATCAAAAGAAGATTTTCGAATATAGCGTATTCAAAAGAAAGAGATCGAATATAGTTTATTCGAAAGAGAGAGATTTCGAATATAAGTTATTCGAAGAGAGATAATCGAATATAGGTTATTCGAAGAAGAGTTAATCAAATAGAGATTACTCGAAAGAGAAATATATGTCGAATTCAATTATATCGAATTCGGGAAAGTAATATTTATTTTCCGGTTTTTAAATCAAGAATATACACTAATAAATTAGGGTTATGTTTAATTACTCGAATTAAAGAATAAAGGTAAAATTGAAGTTAGATATTGCAAAAGTAGGGATTATAACGTTATCGTTAAAATCAATGTTTTCAATAAAGAAGTGGATTCACAATTTGAATCCGAGAGTTACGTAAAGAGGTTGTTAAAAGTTTAAAAGATAAACTGTTACTATTTTAAAGTTATAACGTTGTTCAGTTAAGGTCTGAGAGGTAATTATACCCCAACTTGATTGACTTCCTTCTTAACTAAGAAATGGTAAGGTTTGATAGTGAATGACGGTTAAGTGAATTTAATAAATGACTTGAGTTGGCATAGCGATATTTTATTTAAACATCTGTTTAAATACAATGAAGGAACTTTGGAAATGTTTTTTCCAAATAAGAAATCAGAAATGTTTTCTAATATAGGAAACAGGAAATGGAAATGTTTTCCATTGTTAATAAAGATATATTTTCTAAAATTAAAAATAAGAAATGTTGAATATAGGGAAACAGGAGATATGTAAAATAATGAACTAAAGAGATAAATGTTGAATGATGATTGATTGATATAATTTCTATCTGGAAATAATATCGTTGTTTGCACACGAGTTTTTCTTTGATAGTTAAATCACAGACTATCAATGTTTTGACCATTTTACGTTGTTAATATGGAGAGACCGGTTGGATTATTATCCGAAGAACCACTCCGTATTGGCATAAGCGTTGCGAATCAAGTATGCTGAATATATTGAAGACGGAGTAAAGTGCAAGGGCTATTGTATAAGTCTTAGATAACAGTGCCTAAGATGGATGTACTGAATAGTGCCTTCGGTTTGTCCAGTCCCAGGACAACTTGTATGGACGAATGTCTGACAGAGTATTCCTGACGAATCATATATGTTGATCTCTTCAACGTATTACGTTTGGTGGCGAAGGAATTCGTTTCTCTTAGCTTCATACCCGTGATACTGTTAGGGAAATCGATAATGATTCGGCGGGTATGACGATGTGGCATTCTGAGTGAATAAAGATATGACATAAAAGATAAGCGTAGCTTCTAGCCTCACATCCGGTAAATGACAGAAATCGGGCAGGCAGCATGGCTAAGTCGGTCGCACCGAAGTAGGGTGTATAATCACCTATCTAGAGAATATTCATTTGCTTCTTTAATCTATCAATGTTGTCCCATATATATACACGGGAACGGTTGCTGATCCCAACCGTTGGTGATGTACATTCGATACACTCAAGCGAAATGAGTGGTCGGTCATGTGTGGTTGAGTTGCAAGATGTTCTTGTTGAACTCCAGTGTATCGTTCCTAGAGTACACTGATCGGAAGGTGGTTCCATACCTTGTCATAGTTGGAAATCCATTACCCAATACGTGCTTGCGGTTTTGATTGTATACTATATATGTAGAACGTGAGATGCAAGCGTTTCTACTAGGCTGATATTTATTTGTATTTAGACATTATTATAATATCAGAATGATATTGCTTTGCAAAGATGTTTGGATTCTCATAAGGTAAAAACTTGTTCCGTATTCACGGCGTGGTCTTATGAGATATCATATACCTGTTTTAAATGATTTGAGTTTACTCACACCAGTCCATGACTGACCCGGAGTTTATTTTGTTTTCCCAAAACTCTTGGGTGCCTAAATTTGTACGGGCAGTCAAGTAGTCAGGATTTACAGGTATACTTGAAGAGCTTGGAGCAGGAGGCTTCAGCAGTCGATAGCTATTATTTATTCCGCTGTGATGTTATGTGTTGTACTCTGAAATGGTATGTATATACAGTTATAACTTTGTATTTCAAAAGTTATGTTATATTTTATTCGTTCCGCTATGAGATTCGTGTTACTCTGATGATGTTGTATTTTCTTCTTCTTCTATTCTAAGTTTCTATCTTATCTATTCTCACCCTCTGTCTTCTTTCTATTAGTTTCTTGAATTTCTAGTGTAATTTGGGGTTGGACTTGTGTTGTTTAGTCAGCTCAAATTCCCCCGGATTTTCGGGTCACTACATTGCGACTTAGAAGACTGAATACTAGATACGCGCATCCTACCCTTTTCTTTTTGAGTGTACATCCTTGATCTCTCTTTCCTTAAGTTTATGCATTCTTATATCCACCTTTTAAGTATAGCTCCTCGATCCTATTCCTTATCCTTAGGTAGAAACTAATGGATGTAAACATGTGTTTGAAACATGTTTTGATTAGTGGTTGCAAGTGGTTGCTCGTGGATGCATATATACACACATTAGGCACTAGATCGACTCAATCACTTTCATATTGCATATGCATGAGTGAATTTATATATATGAACTGAAACTTGATGTGTTATCATATGGATGTTGCATTTGTATGAATTATTGTGCACTCATGTAGAATTTATAAAGTACGATTAGGAATAATTGCATACATGATGGACTCATGGCACTGACATAATTTGCATTGAGGAGGTCAACTGAATCAGTAGATCGCCTGATTTTGCAATAGCTAAGGACATGTACACACACGATGCATATGATCATGAAAGCATTAAAACCTTTTTAAGGACAATGGACGCCTGTGATTGAATGGTTGAGTAGATGGGTATTGGATGGTAGGATATACATTCTTCTTGACTTGAAGATTTCGGGGACGAAATCCTTTAAGGAGGGGAGAATGAACCCCATATTTTCTGAGAATATTAATTAAAGAATACTAAATTTATAAAGTGAGAATTAAGGGAAACAGGTTACGCCATTGCGTTTATCTCGGAATTCTGCTTGGAATAGAGTCCAAGTTTTCATAAATCGGACTTCGTATGAAGGAGTTATGTCCTTCGGAAGATTCAAGAGAAATTCAGAAAATTAAATAGTAAAATACCATGGCAGGTCGACCTAGGGGTCGACCTACCCCAGGCCAGGTCGACCAGGGGGTCGACCTCCCCTATATAGGTCAACCAAGAGGGCAATCTGGGGGTCGACCTACCCTCCCCCCCTCGGCCCAGATCCAAAACTGAGATGATTCTGACTTGTTGATGAGTCCTTTTTGACCTATTGCTGAGTCACTAGGGCATAGGTGGCAATTCTGGATAACTCTATCTAGTCTGGACGGTTGTGATTGCTCCTAGAAAGATCTAACGGCTTACATAAGATTTAACTTCTATAAAAGCAACCCTATTCCTCAAACCCTAAATAACAAAAATTCATTCCAAGGAGCCACCATGTTGTCCATGCTCGTTCTAGCCTTGCCACCGTAAGCTATGAATCAAAACTAACTTAGAGAATTGATAGTCTTCTTCAAGGGATTGCTTTTCAAATTTAGAAAACAGATCCCAAAAAACAAGACTTTCTCTAGTTTGTATGTCCTGTTATTATTTAGATGTGAACGACTAAAAAGTTATGATTTGTAATAAAATGAAAACTAGTGTTATTCCTAGTTGTAAGATAATGATGATGATGATTCATGCATGTTCTTATAACGATTCTATCGTATATGCTTATGAGATTATTGTGGTTATTATGTTGGTGTTAAACCAATCATGTATTATGTAAAGTTTGGTGACTCATTCATGTTACGTTACATGCAAGTTATTAGGCTATGTGGTTATTATGTTGATGTAAACCAATCATGTATTATGTAAAGTTTGGTGACTTATTCATGTTATGTTACATGCAAGTTGTTAGGCTATGTGGTTATTATGTTGATGTAAACCAATCATGTAAAATTGGTGATTTATTCATGTTATGTTACATGCAAGTTGTTAGGCCAAGACATGTATTATGTTTAGATCTATATTTAGATCCATGAAAATTAGATCCAAAATAAAAGTTCATATTTACATGCCTATTTGAACTTGTGTAATTCCATATGTTTAAGATTCATGTTTATTGGATCCAAATTTCATGTTTACATTCACATGCCTATTTGAACTTGTGTAATTCTATATGCCTAAAATTCATATTTAGTTGGACCCAAATTGCAAGTTTACATTCACATGCCTAGTTGAACTTGTGAAATTCTATATGCTTAAGATTTATATTTATTTGGATCCAAATTGCAAGATTACATTTACATGCCTAGTTGGATTTGGGTAATTTCATATGCTTAAGACTTATGTTGATTGGATCCAAAAATGCAAGTTCATTGTTTTATGCCAAAATTTATATGACACATGTTTAATTAGATCCTTATTATGTTGTACGAATGGCACATGTTCCCTTCTTTCCCTTTTGTATATAAGTTAGGCTAAGTTACGAGCCTAACATTCTATGTGAATTTTGCGAACGTATGAAGGGGGTAACGTTGGGAAAAATCTTAATTTATATTATCGGCATAATTTGGCCCATAAATATATGAATGATTAGTGGCATAAAAATGGTATAATTTATATACCAAAAATCTTAAATATGATTTAGAGGAAAAATCGGGCATGGCTTGAATGGCAATAATTGTGGAAAATTTACATATAAATATGAAAAGTAAATATGTAAATTAGGTAAAAGACGAACATGCCTAACCCGAGGTTAGATTGAGTTATGGTGTAAAACTGCCCGGAACCGCCCGACACATCCAGTAACCACAACAACACCTATCTAATGTGAGAGGTTAGTGCATCATGCCCAAGGAAAACCCGAGGTTAGATTGAGTTGTGGTATAAAACTTCCCGGAACCGCCCGGCACATCCAGTAACCGCAACAACACATATCTAATGTGAGAGGTTAGTGCATTAATAAATTAATTAATACTAATGAACAAGATGAATGACTAGGGTTAAGTTCATAGGAACACTTAAAAAATATAACATGAATGACTAGGGTTAAGTTAATAGGAAACACTTAACCAGTATAGCATGATAAATGTGTAGGGTTAAGTAATAAGAAACACTTAACCAATATGACTTGATTTGTGGTAAGGTTAAGTTAAATCAAGAGGGAAACACTTAACTAATATAACTTGATTTGTGGTAAGGTTAAGTTAAATCAAGAGGGAAACACTAAACCAATATAACTTGATTCATGGTAAGGTTAAGTTAAAACGAGAGGGCAACACTTAACCAATATGACTAGATTTGTGGTAAGGTTAAGTTAAATCAAGAGGGCAACACTTAACCAATATAACTTGATTTGTGGTAGGGTTAAGTTGACATAAGAAGGCAACACTTAACCAAAGTAACATGACAAGTAGGTGGGTTAAGTAACTTGAATTGATTGATGACACTTAACCAATACAACATGATGAACACATGGGTTAAGTTAACAATAAACACTTGACCAATATAACTTGATGGACGAACGGGGTTAAGTTAATAGGAAACACTTAACCAATACAACATGCTAAGTAAGGAGGGTTAAGTTAAGAAGAAACACTTAACCAACATGACATGATGAATGGGTGGGTTAAGTTAACATGAATGGACAACACTTAACCAATATGGCATAATGTGCGGGAGGGTTAGTACATATCGGGTTGGTGGGTAATATTAGTAAATATAGGCCCACAAAACTTAACCATTAAATAAACATGCTTGAATCATAAGGAGGGTTAAGTACATATCGGGTTGGTGGGTAATATTAGTAAATATAGGCCCACAAAACTTAACCATTAAATAAACATGCTTGAATCAGAGGGAGGGTTAAGTACATATCAGGTTGGTGGGTAATATTAGTAAATATACACCCACAAACTTAACCAGTAGGAAACCCTAGTAAAGGTGACCCATTTCAGCAATAACCCACATTGATGTATCATGGTACCCTGAACTAGGCAGGGTGGGGCACGATTACGGGGATGATTATAAGCGGTCAAAACAGCGTTAGAGGGTACGTTAGTGTAGGTTCCAATGGTTTACGGACGTGCACGTACTCCGGAGTGGGGAAAAGTAGGCACTGGGTACAAGTAGTTATACACTATGCATCTTGAATCATGTCGGGTTGCTATCATAAGGATTGATACACCTTATGGTGGAACCAGCACAGGGTATCTACACGCAAGAGAGGGCCGATTGACACAGACACAAGGAAAAATTAATATGAGCAAGGAGCCGATGGATAGGGTAGTAAGGGTACATCTAATATGTTCATGGCAATTAGGCAAATTAAGGTGGAATCCTCACGATAGATGTACACCTGAAGGCTACCACAATTGCGGGGATTGGGGTCACATTACAATATGATCATTTTATATAGATTACTAGTTGGGACACTAGTTAGGTGGTGCAGAGAAGTGAAATGAGTGTGATAGCATATTCAGCCTTATTATCTTATTTCTAAGGCATTGTCCTAGATTCAGTTTATTCATGTCATAAACCTTTTTCTTGTTTACAAACTAAATAGTCACTGGACTTACCAAACTCATGTCTGACCCATTTTCTTTCGTCTTCTTTTCTTCCATCCCCCCCCCCCCCAACCAAGGTCCGTAGGGAGGGAACACTTCAGCTTAGATCAGACCATTTCCAGCTTGAAGAGAGTAGATGTATTACTTGGAATCTTTTTCCTTGGGCTATGGCTTTGGATACTCTCTTATTGAGGATTTATGCTGCCTTACTATTGTTTTAATGCTTCTTTATATTTTTATTTCAAGACAGAGATTTTGTTGTAATAATTTGGAAGTTGTGCGTAACGTTTTTAACTGAACCACGTACTTATGAAATAAATTTAGTTTTTTTTTTCCGCTGATTATTTGTCTATCTTGTAATTTATCTACATCTTTTACCAAGAATGCTCCACCGAAGTTAAGGCATTCCTTTTGTGAGTGACCTTAACGGAGGTGGGTGTTTCATCTGAGCTCGCACACACAACTATGGCTCACATACGACACCTACAGACTTGCCGACAGCAAAGGGACTTGATTTGGCAGCTATTGGGTTTAAACACCTCACGCACTCACACGTATTCATGGATTTGGAACTAAGCTTTCGAAGGGGTTTGGTGGGTCCAGGCGCACGACATGGGGGTGAGGGGTCACGATGGAGGTGGGTCCTGGGCTGGCTTGGATTGGGGACCAACATGCGTGGAGGGAGGAGGGTGTAGGAGTATAAAGGTGGAGTTTTAGATGGGCTAAAGTGCAAAAAGTGGCAAAAATAGGTGTTTTAGGGTTTATGGAGGAGATGGGCCCCACGACGGTGGAGGGAGGGATTGGCGGCGCACGGTCTGTGGGAGGTGGGAAGGTGGTGGTGCGGCCATGGGAGGAGGACAAAGGAGGTTAAGGTGTTGAGGAGAAAAATGGAGAAGAAAGGAGAACGAAGAGCAGAAAGAAGGGGTTTTATGCAAAAATGGTTTGCCTCGGATTGCTGAGGTTTCACGACGAGGGAAGAAGGAACAAAAACATTTAGGGCCATGGTTGCATTGCACCTCGTTTTGGTATTTTATGAACCCTTTCCATCGTCGAACGCTAAAGCGTGTTAGTTCGATTTTGCTTCATCCAATCATGTGATCAAATGACAATTCTGTTTTGTATGAAAATTTGCACCCTAGTATAAAACGTAATTTTGGATCCAAAGGAACATGTTTCGTCAAATTCCAAGTTCGTTTGACCCTCCATTTTATTTTTCGATCGCGTTTCCGCTTAATTTCGACTAGTTGTCCTGGTACGCGTTTAATTCTCGCACTCTCACATATTAACTCTAAAAATTTCAAAATTTGGAACTAGACCATTTTTCGATGCTACGGATATAATAAAATTGATTTCGTCGAAGTTCAAGATCGTCTCAGTAATGTTGCTTTAAGAACTGCTAAAATCAATACTAAACCATCGAAATTTCAAAATTGGCCAAAATTTCTCATAAAATTAAAAGAAATCAAAATTGGTTTCAAAATTCTGGGTTGTTACATATGATATTTTAATGGAGTTGTATATTGTAATGACATTTGATAGCCTAAATGAGGGGAAAACTATTATATTGTGTATGGTTGACAAGAGATTTTTGTTGCTCGTATTTGATCATCAAGTAAGACAGTTCCGCATGTTGATAAAATAACTTTGGTCAGTCTGATTTGTTCACGTTTAGAGACTCTTAGTAAAAATTGAAATTTGATTGAGTGTATCATAGAAGTAGAAGCATTAACACAATCAAATGTGAAACAAACCAACTTCTTGACCTCAGAAATTGACATTATACATCCTTGGTATTCTGTGCCATATATCTTGAGATGGAGAGTAATATTGTATGAAGTAAAAAAGAAAGTAAAAGTAAAAAAAATAGAGCAATCTAAGTCTCACATCGCATTAATTTCAATAAATTACATTAGGAAATACCCGAAAAAGTCTTATAAATTACGCAAGTTCTTCTGAAATATTTTTAATAAGTTTACTTAAAGTTTTATTATGATTGAAATATATATTTAATATTTTAAATATTCTTAAAAAGTTACAAATCATATTTCAGATCATAATATATAAGTTTATACTTACAAATAGATTTCAAAACAAATTAGTTCTAAAATTCAGCTAGTATATAATAAGGTGGGATCACCATTTGTGCCGACATATAATTATAAATTTTAAAATTGAAATTTGAAAGGAACCGTTTGATAACCCATCCGGAATGGACCTAAATTCCGACCCAGAAAAGACCCATTAGAACTCCAAGTAATTCTAATAATAAACACTAATAACATATATCACAAAGCAGTCTACACGAAATCAGAATCTCACGCAACAGAAGGGATAAATATAATAACTTAAAATAGATGTACCTTTAATTAAAATCATAATAAATGTTGGCTACGATGACTCTTAAGCAATCATAAGAGGTACATCAATAATAATTATCCCAATAATAATATACTGCCATAAATAACTAAACGCCTCCATCGTCAGGCTCCATCACCAAAGTATCACAAATCATCACTGATTTCAAGCGTCCTCACCTACTAACTTGTTTATGTTATGATGAGGGAGGTCAGAACATAAATTTCTAGTGAATGAAAACATATAAGTTTAGGAATGACTATTTTGTATATTTGGCAATGTAAATTCTTCATGCTATGTCTACCAACAAACATGCAGAACTAAACATATAAGGCAGGCATCCTCACAGTCACTTAGAGCCTATATGTGATTATAATGGCAGACATCCTTACAATCACTTAATACCCCACAAGTAAATCTAAGGGCGGGCATCCCTAAAGTCCCTTAATACCCTACAAGTAAATCTAAGGATAGACATCCATATAGTCACTTAATACCCTATAAGGCGGGCGATACCTAGTCACTTAAGGCCATTTCCTAATTTATTTAATGTGGATATTCCTACAGTCATTTAAGACCCTATGGCAAACCTCTAGCCACTTAAGACCTTTTATCTAACTCCATCGTCGTATATATAAAATTTCCTTGTAGTTCAAGAAATAGTAACGACCACTTAATACCAGGTTTAGGTAGAGATGCGATTTCTTTAAAACCCTCCTGACGGACTATCTTGTTACTGTCTAACTGTACCTGTGGGCGAACTCCTAGTCGCTTAATACTTCTCTTAGACGATGGTTCCTTTAGGCCACTTGTATAAACCGTCCCTAGGTCATCCCTCACTATTCCCCAAGATAAGAAGCAGACATTACGTGGAGAACTACCCTACTCGTACGTTATCGTCTATTAGAACCATTTAATATCCTATAAGAGAAAGGAAGGCCTAGAAACCATTTAAGACCTTTATAAGGGCAAGTCTCATGACTTGGGTCCTAAACCGAGGAGTGAACCTTAGGAATGGACCTAGTCCTAACTACTTAATAACCAATATGGCAGGTTAGCCACTTAATACCTTTTTAAGGCAGGCCTACTTTACACAAATACACACACACACACAAACTAGACATCTCACGTTAAGCCGACCACTTGTAGAAGTTGGATTTGTCGGGCAGTTCTGGGAAGGCTTCTACTACAAGTTGAGCCTAACCCGTATCATAGTGTAATAACTAAGTGGTCTATGACACCTAGACCTCTCACATTAACCAGTCTTATTTGTAGACGCTGAATATGCCGGTTGGTTCTGGGCAAGCTTCCACTACAAGTAATGGTTAACCTCGTGTCTGTGTCAATAATTACAATTAAACCCTTTAGTTCAAACACATACAAATTCATATGGGGGTATTCAAATTTAACTTCCAATTTAAACGTATTCATCACTCACTTAATATGTATTAATATTAAGTTTAAGTATGCCATATATATACATATAAATATGTGTGTGTGTGTGTAAATAATGCGAATGAGAATACGTCCTAATCACATCTGAAATGTCAATCATATCAGTTACAATTAAGGTATACAAGTAATTTCCCTAATTAACATGGTCCAACATGCATATTCACAATTAATGACAAAAGGTAAATAACAACATATATGAATAAACTTGCAACCTTGCTTCAATAGTTTTTTAGATAATAGAAATATAGACAAGATGCAGTATATATATCTACATATGAAAACTTTTACTTTTGACACCGCTTCACTTTTATATTTATACTATGTACAAGACTTAAGAAAATATATTGCAAATAATACATTTAAACGAATCTATTTAAAATTGATGTCCAAACCTATTAAATTTACAATATACTAATCTCATGTTTCTAGCACACAAACACATATGATTATAAAATAGAATTCGAGTGAAACAAAATCAAAAGCTTAAGGATTTTACAACATCCTAAGACTAGTTTCCATTATCCAAACAACACAAACTCAAAATACAACACTTATGATTGACCCTTTCAGTGATAAATAAAATATAGGATTTGGGGGGTTTTAGCATTATATCATTGTTTAACCAAATCCCATATAGGAGTAATATTCCAAATCCAAACTACCAAATTTAAGAAATAGAACTTAGATGGTTTCCATTCACAATGCTTTGAGGATGAACAACAACAGGATTTCGTTAGAATTAGAAGTGGATCTAGCCTTCGCAAATGTGCTCTGATCCTTCTATTAATATATATAAGAATCAAATAAATTAGAACCTTATATAAATACAAACTAAATTCCAAAACTCTCAAACCTATATAATCTTAGAGTAGAGAGATAGAATGGAGGTCAGAGAACGAGAAGAGAAATATAACCTTATATTTTGGATTTAGCAATGGCAGAAGGATAGTGGAGGCACAAGAATGAAATGAAGAATAGGATTTGGGACAGGCTAGAAGAGTGGTATATATAGTTGCAAGTGTTAATAAAGACTGTATGATATTTTAGATTAAATCCAAGCGGTTTGTGTATGCAATTTATATAAAGACCCTAAAAACAAGCCTTGCCAACCCTTTTTGTACCAAAAGAGGTCACCACTATGCTAGGAGCGGTCAACCACTTAAGTCGTGATTTGTCCATAAAATTAGTTTTCCTGGTTAATAGCCTAATTTATTAAACATTTATTTACTACATTAATTTCTTTTCCTTCGTTTGCTTATCGTTGCCCCACATTATATATAAATATATACATACAAATTCGAACTCACTTGGAATGTTCTTTTCATGCTAATACTCAATTAATATATTCCATATATTATATATATTTGAAATTCAACCCTTATGTGTTAATATTTACGCACAACTTGTTTTATTAATATCTTTTACATACAGACTCCGTTTTCAGTAAATAAAAAAATGAAAATGGATTTGAATCTCGCTACGAATGCAGTTACAATACTTTCGTGGCCCAACTCCAACTTATTAAAAATTCTTAATTTCATCTCATTAATATTTCATTAGTTTATTATTGTTTATATTCAATTTAATTATCTTTGTTTATTTAGGGTATATTTAATTTACGGGGTGTTACAAAGTGCGTATTCGCTATAACTTCTCCCCAACTATCATATTCCTTCACTTCTATAAGAACCATTCTTATATAAATGAAATTATCTTCTTTCTATCATATTTCTTCACTGCCTTTTTAATCTCTTAATAATTACAAATTCTATAACATATTCTACTAACTTTTAAACCAAATCAAACCATTTATTCTTCGAATTGATACTATATCAAACACTCTTCATCTCTACCAGGATCAAAGTAGAAATCAAAGTTATAGAATTGTCTAATTCTGCTTGGTAAAATGCAATTTAGGTGACTTATTTAACCAAAAATCAAATCGTGTGAGGATCTGCATATTGGCAAGCCCAAAGGTCTGAGTTATGGAGGGTGTCTCCTTGTGGCCTTAAAATTAGGGAGTATTACTACTAACATTGATTAAAGATCGTACGTAGTGCAAAACTAGATGTAGGATAACTCTAACTAGTATAAAAATCCCGGTGTGTTTCTGCTTTATTACATTTACTTTTCTTTCATTTTGATTATGTCATTCTATATATGCACATAATTGTGTTGCAAAATATTCCTAAAAGGCTTTATAAATTTAAGAAAACACTATTCACCCCCTTCTAGTGATTAATCTAGACTTAAGATCCTTGATCCCAATCACTTTCATTTTGTATTAGAACATTGTTTTTCAAAATTTTAATAATCTATTTTAAGAAAACTTCAAAATGGTTGTCAACATTGGTAATGTTGACGCTTTCACTAGTTTATTTGTACAGTGCCAGTCTGAAGTTAGACCACTACTTTTTAATGGTATTAAGTACACTTAGTGGTAATGGAGGATGAAAAGTTATTTATAATCAATAGGATTAGACATTTGGAAGGTTATAAAAAATGATTGGACCGTGACTAATTTTGCATGGTGGAATACTGATCAAATAGATGTTGCACAAAGTAACTTTAGAGCGATGAATATATTATTTTGTTTACTAGATAGGAGTGAGTTTAAAAAAAAGATAGGAATGAGTTTTACATGGTATCTTCTTGAAAGTATACAAATGAAATTTGGAGAAGTTTATGAGTTAATCATGAAACTACTAGTAAAGCTAAACAAACTAAGATTTCCATATTAACTAATTAATTTCAGTTATCTAAAATGAGTCAAAATGAATTAGTATCTGATGTGTTTAGTACGTTTCAAGATGTAGTACATTTACTCATTGTTTTAGGCAAAAAAAATCTAAAGAAGATCAAGTTAAAAAAAAATTTAAACCCACTCACACTTGATTGGAATTATATGACTTTAATAATTAAAAAGGCTAATAAAATTAGTATTCTGAAAATTGAAGAGCTAATTTGTGATTTAATGTTTTTTGAGGCTCAAATATCGGGCATGAGAGACATCAAAAGAAGCCAAAGAGAAGTTGACAACATTTAATGCAATTACTAAGGGACCAGACTCAAACAATGATGATTAAGTGACAACATTGATGACAAGGAACTTTAGAAAATTCTGGAGATATAGAAAAATGAACAAATCCAAAAGAAACAACAATAAAAATCAAAGAGATGAATATAATAGTCAAAAAGAAATCAGTGCTACAATTACGATAAGACAGGACATATGCAATGATTCTATCTGTATCTAGAAAAACAAATGACTACATCAAACATTGATTCATCCAAAAAAGAAAAAGGGCTTATACTACAATATTAGTTGATTATAATTTTGATATTTCATCAAGTGATAGTGGTTCTGATATATAAAAGGCTAACTAGTGCTTTACATCAATATATGTTTCAGATAAAATGAAGGTTGAGTCCAAAATATGTGTATGTTTACATTAGTTTTTTTTATTTTCTTGGTGCTTTGATTGTATGGTTGCCTTGCTTACTTTGATTGCTTGTTTCGGTTGAATTGTCTTTTGAAAAATATTTTTTATAAATTTAATTAAATTTTAAAATTAATATTTAAAATTTTAAACATAAGTATTTTTATAAAACATTAATACAAAAATAAGCTTCTAATTTCTAAGAAATCTAATACACACACACACATACATGCATATATCTACTCTACCAAACAAATACAAGTTTGAAAAGTATTAAATTGTAAAAAAGTACATTGATATGTAGACATATCCCTTGATACAATGATGAGATATGTGCCAGAAGTTTGATATCCAAATTTGAGTTTAAAATTTGAATTTCTTCCATATTTTTGCAATTCCTGTGTCAGTAAGAGGCACCTTAATGAGTATAAAATGTGCATATTCAATCTTTATTTATATTATCTATATTTATCCATTCAAATCATCAAATTTTAAACTAAAAACTCTCATTTTCTAAACTCTTATCTTCATTCAATTTCAATGGTTTCATTCTACCACAAGTGACTCACAAGGACTGCCAAAGCTCATCTTTTCAATGACCAAAAGGCTCTGAATGTGTAACACCCCACCTCCGTTAAGGTCACTCACAAAGGGAATGCCTTAACTTTGGTGGAGCATTTTAGTAAACAGAACAGAAACTTACAAGACAGATAAAACAGTACTTGAAAAAAAAAATTAACTTTATTACAGCGGAAACAGAAATTAGTATGGTTACATCCTTTCAATTTCAGAATTCAAGTACAAAATATCAGTCTTGTACAAAAGCCTTCAAAATGCATAGTTTAAAATCATAATCCCCATGGAAACAGAATGTGGAATTAGGTGTACACTAGTAATGGGCCTTTACCACCCGAACAGACGGTACCACACAGAAACAGACAGGTGTTACCACCCAACAGAAACAGACAGAACTAAGCGTACCCTAAAACCCTACCCCGAGCGATCGGCTCCCTAATACATAAATATCATGTGTCGGCCCCACAGTAGTGTGTATCACTCCCTAAAGTGACAACCAATTGGCACAGACCTATTTACAGATGTCACGGCGCCTTACATCCTCAGAGGCAGACCGGGATCCATGCACGCACATGACCCGGTTGGAACGCACCATCAACACCCCTCGCCATTATCAGAATGAACCTCTTATAATTAGTTCAGTAAGCGTGCCCGGACCCTACTTACTGTTGGGTCAAAGTTTTGATACCAGAAAGGGTTACTGACTAATATGGGTCCCAAACAACAGATGACACAAGTAATTCCCCTCTTAACCTTGTGTCCCCAGACTAACAGATTTCAGATTAACTTGTTTACAAGTTCAGACATACAAAATTCAGATTTACTAATTCACAAATTAAGTTAACAAGTTTTCAGATTAACGGGTCAGATGTACAGATTTTTCAGATTTGTCTAACTTTGTATTGGGCCTACAGATTCATGGACGGGTTTTACTACATCTATTAATCCCATTGGTTTAACCCTATTTTCCCCAATACGTTTTAGACGTCATTCTTATCTTAGATTTGCATTCATTATTAATGCACAGACCTCTCACATTAGGTCGGTAGCTTGTGGCCGCTGGATATGTCGGGCGGTTCCGGGCAGACTTCTGCCACAAGCCAGACCTAACCTCGTGTCTTACGCATGTTATGACTAACTTCTCACATTAGAACCTATTGTTTGCGGCCACTGGATGTGTCGGGCGGTTCCGGGCAGATTTACGCCGCAAACTCATTCTAACCTCGAGTTAGCCATGTTCATCTTTGCGGCCAATTAATTAATTATTTACCGTTTATGCGCACGCCCAATATATATGCCAATTCAAATTATATCAATCACAGGATGATTATATCAACATAGCAGATAACAACTTAGCAGATTTTGGCATATAACAGATTAGGCATCTCAACAGACAAATTTAACAGATTTGGCATTTCAATCTAATTAGCAGTCTAGGCAATATAACAAAACTAGCAGTTTAGGCAACTTAGCAAATTAACATATTTATGTAACAACCCGGAAAATCTGGGCCAGTTTAAAATTTTTATTTTGGCAATTTTTGCGTATTTTGATTATTTAAAATGAATTATTTTAAATAATATCGACGAGAAACTTATTTTGAATATAATTAGAACGTATATACTATATACGTCGTCGTTAGAATATATAATAATTATATATAATTATAAAAGGAATTGAAAATGGCGCGGTAGTTCGAAAATTCGATTTCTAATTTCAAATGAATATACAGAATTCAATATAAGTCAGAATTGAACGAAACAAGAAATATTTGAATCTGTATAACTATATCTTTGTAACGAAGTTAACAAACTGAGATTTCATCTTAGAAATGATAAGATATGTCCAGTTTAAAATTAGAAATAGTCGCTATGGAATTTATATATATTTTTATATATATAAGGCCCTTAAAAATAGCAATTTTGCAAACGACCTCGGATTTCGACGAAACCAGTTTTGTTGGATCCGCAGTGTCAAGTTATTGTTAGGTTTCAAATTTCATAATTTTTCGAATCAATATGTGAGCGTGGCAAAGGAAAACGCGTTTGACCAGTTTCAGTTGATTTTAATCGACTGGAAATTGGCCATTTTTCAAACGGTCTCAGAATTCGACGAAACTAGTTTTGTTAGGACCGTATCGTCAATACGAAGCTAGAAAATATTTTTCTGGAATTTTTCTAGTTAGTATGTGGCCCCGGTAATTTGAAATGTACGTTTAAAATTCAATATAGTGATTTAAATGTAAATTTAACGGAAACTGATTCAAACGGTCGAATCAGCTTACGATACATATCCCATTGTGTTCGGAATGGGGGTAATTCGCTATGGACGACAGGCGGTGGGCCTCGTTTCGAGGTCTTAGGTAAAAGTCAACTTTATGCAATTAAATTAATAATAAAAAATAAATAAATAAATAATAATATATCTTTCTCTTTTATCCTCCAGCCCCCCCCCCCCCCCCCCGTTCAAAAAAAAAAATTAAATTAAATTTCAGAATAGAAAAAAAAGAAAAAGAGGGCGGAGCCCTAAAATCGCTCGACGGAGCCACATCGCGCGAGGCGCCCCTCCCTCCATCTTCTCCGTCGAAGCCTCCCGTCCCACCCCTAAACCCCGTTCCAGCCTCCTCTTCCCAACTCGCGACAGCACCCATCACCAGAAACCCGAACCCCCCTCTTTCCTCCTACCGCCGATCGATGAGAACCCCCCCCCAGGGCGCCGCGCGATGCAATCAGCTTCCCCCCCAGTCGGAGCATCCCCTTCCCCTTTTTCTTCTGTAAGTTTTTTTTTTTTATTTTATTTTATTTTATTTCGTTGTACAAGGTGATTTCTTTATGTGATTCAAGACTGTTTCTTTAAAGATTAAAACAGAATTTTTATAAAGATTAAAACAGAATTTTTATAAAGATAAAAACAGAATTTTTATAAAGATTAAAACAGAATTTTTATAAAGATTAAAACAGGAATTTTTATAAAGATAAAAACAGGAATTTTATAAAGATAAAGACTAGATTTTTTATAAAGCAAAGACTAGATTTTTATATATTGAATAGCAATGAAAAATATGATTTTTATATATTGAACTTCGAAAGAAAAATTCGATTTTTATATTTTGAACTTCGAAAGAAAATAGGATTTTTAAATATTGAACTTTGAAGTAAAAATTCGATTTTTAAATATTGAACTTTGAAGTAAAAATTCGATTTTTAAATATTGAACTTTGAAGTAAAAACTCGATTTTTAAATATTGAACTTTAAAGTAAAAACTCGATTTTTATATATTGAACTTTGAAGTAAAAACTCGATTTTTATATATTGAACTTTGAAGTAAAAATTCGATTTTTATATATTGAACTTTGAAGTAAAAATTTGATTTTTATATATCGAATAGCGAAGTAAAAATTCGATTTTTACATATGTAGTGAATACGGGCGAAGATGACAAAAGGGCGAGAACGAAGAAGATTTATATCAATGAAGTGCCGTGGAGCTAGGATAGCAATATGTGAGAATTTCTCACCTTTCTATTTCTTTTCTAGTTATATATATATACTAGGATGCAGACGGTGCTTAGTAGCACCCGACACAATCGTCCACAGACCATGGACTTGTTTGTTTGACTGTTTGGTGATTGATTGCGATATTGGTTTGAATGTGGTTTGTGGTGTGAAAAATCGAATCGATAATTTGGTTAGGATTAGACGTGCGCCGTTATAAGGCGAAGGAGTAAGGCTAGGTTAGACGCTTACTCCAAACTTTGTGGTTTGTTCTCGAACTATCCGACGCTTTCCTTTACGGGGAAGTTGCGGGTCTTCACAATTTAGCAAACCTAATAATTCTAAAGGTTCTATTTACATGCCTTGCCTAGTCATAAATTAGGCCTAAATTCATATGCCTACATAATTTTTCATGATTCACAACATATATTCCATGTTTGCTTAAGCGCAGAATATGGACATAATTTGCCATATAACATATGTTCCAATATAGATTATACCAAATATAACCATTAATTTCAATGCATGTCATATATCCAAAAAAATCCCTAATTAGGTGTAATTACAATAATAGATATCCTAATTAATGTAAATCTAAAGTTTCCATATCTTCCTTCTTTTCATGTCATGAATTATTATGCAAACTATCCCCAATAATATAAATCTTTAAACCATATCTTCTAAAAATCAAATCTTGACTTTTATATGCATTTTGTTCAAAGTCTCAAATCATATGTAATCTTACAGTGGTTCCTCTTCTTCTTTTATCACAAAATATGCATAGGTCTAAAACTAGTTTATAACATATGCTTATTTTTTTCTAATTAATTACAGGTCTAAATTACAACATAACTATGCATACAACATGCATAAATTATATGTTCATAATCAAATTCATGCATCCAATCCCAAGTCATATGTCCAATATATTTTATGCCTCAGACCTAAAGTCATACATTCAATTTGGTTTTGTCAAATTTCTCATCATTCATCCCCAAAACTTGCGTTCATACGTTCATCTCTTATGAGATTAGGCACAGGCTCGTGGTAGCCTGGCTATAGAAACAGAAAAGAAGAAAGGGATACAGAACAGTCACAGAAAACAGATCTAACAGAAGAGAATACAACCTCAAACTCAGATTTAAATGCATATCAAAATTATAATTAACGTTTATAGCGGAGAATAACTGTACTTGCCTTGATTGGATTAAAGAAAGAACTTTAACTTGTTGTAGAATCTTTGCAGAACTTTAATCTCTAGTTTGAACTGAGTTGCTTAGGCTGATGTTGATTATCTTCTAGTTTTAGTTCCAGCAGAGCAGAGACGCCATTTTTATTTATTTATTTTATTAGAAGAAGAGAGCAATGGAGGCTAGAGAATTGTGTAAGAAACCTAGGTAGAGTCTAGGGCCATTTTTATAGAGTTGCAAGTTAATTTGAGCCGTCCGATGATGCTAGGGTAAATCAAGGCCATCAATTTCAAAAGAGGCCAATTATGTTCACAATTAAGGACTGTAAATTACTCCCATTTTAAATTATGTCATAATTACTATGCATGCAAATTACCCCCATTTTGAATTATGGCATAATTACTATTCCAATTACATGCAATTCCATGTTTTAGCATATATATATATATTTCCTACAATGTACACATTTCTCATTTAGGACAAATTCTATATATAAATAATTCCTAACACACTTATGCCATAATTACTCCCTTAATGTACATTATCAACATTTATTATTTATTGCCAATCCATCAAACATAAATACGTATTTAATAGATACATCTTTCCTTTTACCGTATACATTAATTATTCATATATACATGTCAATTAATATGAATGACAATATTAATGTATCCTTTTCATTGTAAATTAGCATATTTATATATTTCTCAACATATTTATATATTTCTCAAATTAACAAGTACAGATAAATGTTAATAGCATGTTTTCAAATCAATGCCCTATTGACATATCTTTAAATTAAATGCCAGATAAATATTCGTCATATTAATATGCTTGCATGTTATGTTCGCAAAATAATATCACATACCATATTTTTCTTATTCAGTGCCACATTGATGTCAATTGCAGGTTTATAAATGACATTCCTATTAATAGAAAATTAAGTCTAACCTATTCATATTCTTCCTCTTTGAAAATCCCCATTTACTGCATACAAATATTATGCATAAACCTTTCTTTTCACTGCTTGCATCCACACATTTTTATTTAATTTGTATGTTTATGACATAAATGCACATATGTACGAATATGTTAAATATTTCTTTCCTTTAATTTGTCATGAATCCAATTAGAGAAGGCCACTTATAAAAAAACAATTCTTGGCAGGCAAAAATGCGCAACATACGCCTCATGATACGTACATGTCATATATATATATATATATGTATGTATACGTATATGTATATATATATATATATATATATATATATTTCTTTTTTTTTCTTTTTATCTATCTTCCCAATTACCCATTTTCACACTAAACCACTTTTTGAACTGCATTCACACTAGGCTATTTTAAGCCATTCCCCTAAAACAAAAATAAGGCGCTGGCGGGGATCGAACTCTGTACCTCTTGTATGCAAGTCATGTGTTACAACCAAATGAGCTACTAAGTCTTTTGCTTACAAAAGTTAGAACAATGCTAAACATTATTCTTTTCTCATTCCTTTTTTTTTCATGTTTTGCTGCAATTTTTAATTTAAGGATATCTTTTTCATACGGAGTCCAATTTACGCAAACTCAGACTCTATCTCAAGCAGAATTTCAAGAAGAACGCAATGGCGTAACCTGTTTCCCTTAGTTCTTTGATTTCGAATTAATTATACTTTAATTTTTTAATTTCACAGCTATAGAATACATGGGGTGTTACATTCTCCCCTACTTAAAAGGATTTCGTCCCCGAAATCTTCAAGTTAAGAAGAATGCGTCCTACCATCCAATCACCCATCTACTCAACCATCATCCACAAGCATCCATTGTCCTTAGAAAACTTCTAATGTTGTATGAACATATGCAAAAGTGTGTGTATATGTTCCTTATCTAATGCAAAATCAGGCGGCCCACTGATTCAGTCGACCTCCTTAATGCAAATCATGTTAGTGCCATGAGTCCAATATGTATGCAAATTTTCCTATTTGATACATATCATTTCTATATGAGTGCACAACTGCTCATTCATATGCAACATCCATATGCTGATTCAACCATTTTGCATCCATAAAAATTTAAAAATGCTCACACATCCATATGCAGTATGAGAGTGCTTTCGAGCCGATCTAGTGCCTAGTGTGTGTATATGCATCCACGAGCAACCACTAGCAACCACTTGCATCCACTTGCAACCATCAAACATAACATGTCTCAAAAACATGTTTACACCCATTAGTTTCTACCTAAAGTTCAAATATTCGATCGATAGGATACAGTCGAATGATGGAAGCGAGTACAGATAGAACGAAAATTTGGTTCCCATTAGACATGGGTCCTAAGTATCGGCCCCAAAGACCGAAACCAACATCAAATTGACACCCAGAGGAGTACCTTCTTTAGACAATGTCAAAACTGGAAATCCTATCAAAAGTATTTAGATATTTACAGACTACTGGTACAGATCAGGTTCCCTAATGATTCTTAGGAAGCTAAGCATGATAAAATCATACCCCACGAAAACTCAGAATGTATGCGTCATACTTGACTCCTAACACAGATATCCCTCAAACCCCAATCTCAAACAGATGATCCATAACCCTTATGGGTCTGAGTCTATAGCGGAATTCAAAAATAATACTAGTATTAAAGTGCAGAGTATCGATTACAAAACCAAAATACCAGAATCAGAAAAAAAAGTCTTAACTCCATAATCAGATAAAGAAATTAAACCTACTATAGAAATTTTCCTATTTCTATCCTAGCTACTAGCCTCAAGAGTGTTCGCCTGCCCTCCTTGTCCTCGTCTCTTCGGGCAGTCCCTAGTGAAGTGTCCCATCTCCCCACAGTTGAAGCAAGCGCCCTCCCCTTCCTCTTTCGGTAATCCTTATTCAGATGAGTCGAGCTTCCATAAGTAAAACACTTTCCTCCTCCTTATCTCCAAACTTTCCTTCCTTCTTTTGTATTTCCCTTTTGCCTCCATTGTGAACTAAGTCTATATGAGTTTCTCACCTTTGGGTTGTGCTCCTTAGCCAAACCTCATCATTCTCATCTTTACTATCCTTGTGTAACATGTCGACCAATCCCTCGAAAGCTGCCTTCATCGCCCGGAAAAATCCTTCAAAGCTCTAAAGAAAACTAGCCGCAGGTGAAACTACTACAGCTATTGATGGAAGTCGGGCACTACTTTGCCCTTCGATGAGGTTACCTCCCAGAAAACCGGGAGCCCCAGAGACTCAAGAAAGAAGGAAACAAGGATTCAAGCAGAGGATCAAAAGATAGATATATGGCTTAGGGGACTATGTTTTTCAAAATAAGGTTTACTTTTGAAAATACTTCCTTTTCAAAACCTTTTTGAAAATAGTTTTCAAAAATTCTTTATCAAATCCGGTAACCTTCAGCTCTGATACCAAGTGTAACACCCCACCTCCGTTAAGGTCACTCACAAAGGGAATGCCTTAACTTTGGTGGAGCATTTTAGTAAACAGAACAGAAACTTACAAGACAGATAAAACAGTACTTGAAAAAAAAAATTAACTTTATTACAGTGGAAACAGAAATTAATATGGTTACATCCTTTCAATTTCAGAATTCAAGTACAAAATATCAGTCTTGTACAAAAGCCTTCAAAATGCATAGTTTAAAATCATAATCCCCATGGAAACAGAATGTGGAATTAGGTGTACACTAGTAATGGGCCTTTACCACCCGAATAGACGGTACCACACAGAAACAGACAGGTGTTACCACCCAACAGAAACAGACGGTACCACAGAAACAGACAGAACTAAGCGTACCCTAAAACCCTACCCCGAGCGATCGGCTCCCTAATACATAAATATCCTGTGTCGGCCCCACAGTAGTGTGTATCACTCCCTAAAGTGACAACCAATTGGCACAGACCTATTTACAGATGTCACGGCGTCTTACATCCTCAGAGGCAGACCGGGATCCATGCACGCACATGACCCGGTTGGAACACACCATCAACACCCCTCGCCATTATCAGAATGAACCTCTTATAATTAGTTCAGTAAGCGTGCCCGGACCCTACTTACTGTTGGGTCAAAGTTTTGATACCAGAAAGGGTTACTGACTAATATGGGTCCCAAACAACAGATGACACAAGTAATTCCCCTCCTAACCTTGTGTCCCCAGACTAACAGATTTCAGATTAACTTGTTTACAAGTTCAGACATACAAAATTCAGATTTACTAATTCACAAATTAAGTTAACAAGTTTTCAGATTAACGGGTCAGATGTACAGATTTTTCAGATTTGTCTAACTTTGTATTGGGCCTACAGATTCATGGACGGGTTTTACTACATCTATTAATCCCATTGGTTTAACCCTATTTTCCCCAATACGTTTTAGACGTCATTCTTATCTTAGATTTGCATTCATTATTAATGCACAGACCTCTCACATTAGGTCGGTAGCTTGTGGCCGCTGGATATGCCGGGCGGTTCCGGGCAGACTTCTGCCACAAGCCAGACCTAACCTCGTGTCTTACGCATGTTATGACTAACTTCTCACATTAGAACCTATTGTTTGCGGCCACTGGATGTGCCGGGCGGTTCCGGGCAGATTTACGCCGCAAACTCATTCTAACCTCGAGTTAGCCATGTTCATCTTTGCGGCCAATTAATTAATTATTTACCGTTTATGCGCACGCCCAATATATATGCCAATTCAGATTATATCAATCACAGGATGATTATATCAACATAGCAGATAACAACTTAGCAGATTTTGGCATATAACAGATTAGGCATCTCAACAGACAAATTTAACAGATTCGGCATTTCAATCTAATTAGCAGTCTAGGCAATATAACAAAACTAGCAGTTTAGGCAACTTAGCAAATTAACAGATTTAGCAAACCTAATAATTCTAAAGGTTCTATTTACATGCCTTGCCTAGTCATAAATTAGGCCTAAATTCATATGCCTACATAATTTTTCATGATTAACAATATATATTCCATGTTTGCTTAAGCGCAGAATATGGACATAATTTGCCATATAACATATGTTCCAATATAGATTATACCAAATATAACCATTAATTTCAATGCATGTCATATATCCAAAAAAATCCCTAATTAGGTGTAATTACAATAATAGATATCCTAATTAATGTAAATCTAAAGTTTCCATATCTTCCTTCTTTTCATGTCATGAATTATTATGCAAACTATCCCCAATAATATAAATCTTTAAACCATATCTTCTAAAAATCAAATCTTGACTTTTATATGCATTTTGTTCAAAGTCTCAAATCATATGTAATCTTACAGTGGTTCCTCTTCTTCTTTTATCACAAAATATGCATAGGTCTAAAACTAGTTTATAACATATGCTTATTTTTTTCTAATTAATTACAGGTCTAAATTACAACATAACTATGCATACAACATGCATAAATTATATGTTCATAATCAAATTCATGCATCCAATCCCAAGTCATATGTCCAATATATTTTATGCCTCAGACCTAAAGTCATACATTCAATTTGGTTTTGTCAAATTTCTCATCATTCATCCCCAAAACTTGCGTTCATACGTTCATCTCTTATGAGATTAGGCACAGGCTCGTGGTAGCCTGGCTATAGAAACAGAAAAGAAGAAAGGGATACAGAACAGTCACAGAAAACAGATCTAACAGAAGAGAATACAACCTCAAACTCAGATTTAAATGCATATCAAAATTATAATTAACGTTTATAGCGGAGAATAACTGTACTTGCCTTGATTGGATTAAAGAAAGAACTTTAACTTGTTGTAGAATCTTTGCAGAACTTTAATCTCTAGTTTGAACTGAGTTGCTTAGGCTGATGTTGATTATCTTCTAGTTTTAGTTCCAGCAGAGCAGAGACGCCATTTTTATTTATTAGAAGAAGAGAGCAATGGAGGCTAGAGAATTGTGTAAGAAACCTAGGTAGAGTCTAGGGCCATTTTTATAGAGTTGCAAGTTAATTTGAGCCGTCCGATGATGCTAGGGTAAATCAAGGCCATCAATTTCAAAAGAGGCCAATTATGTTCACAATTAAGGACTGTAAATTACTCCCATTTTAAATTATGTCATAATTACTATGCATGCAAATTACCCCCATTTTGAATTATGGCATAATTACTATTCCAATTACATGCAATTCCATGTTTTAGCATATATATATATATATATTTCCTACAATGTACACATTTCTCATTTAGGACAAATTCTATATATAAATAATTCCTAACACACTTATGCCATAATTACTCCCTTAATGTACATTATCAACATTTATTATTTATTGCCAATCCATCAAACATAAATACGTATTTAATAGATACATCTTTCCTTTTACCGTATACATTAATTATTCATATATACATGTCAATTAATATGAATGACAATATTAATGTATCCTTTTCATTGTAAATTAGCATATTTATATATTTCTCAACATATTTATATATTTCTCAAATTAACAAGTACAGATAAATGTTAATAGCATGTTTTCAAATCAATGCCCTATTGACATATCTTTAAATTAAATGCCAGATAAATATTCGTCATATTAATATGCTTGCATGTTATGTTCGCAAAATAATATCACATACCATATTTTTCTTATTCAGTGCCACATTGATGTCAATTGCAGGTTTATAAATGACATTCCTATTAATAGAAAATTAAGTCTAACCTATTCATATTCTTCCTCTTTGAAAATCCCCATTTACTGCATACAAATATTATGCATAAACCTTTCTTTTCACTGCTTGCATCCACACATTTTTATTTAATTTGTATGTTTATGACATAAATGCACATATGTACGAATATGTTAAATATTTCTTTCCTTTAATTTGTCATGAATCCAATTAGAGAAGGCCACTTATAAAAAAAACAATTCTTGGCAGGCAAAAATGCGCAACATACGCCTCATGATACGTACATGTCATATATATATGTATGTATACGTATATGTATATATATATATATATATATATATATTTCTTTTTTTTTTCTTTTTATCTATCTTCCCAATTACCCATTTTCACACTAAACCACTTTTTGAACTGCATTCACACTAGGCTATTTTAAGCCATTCCCCTAAAACAAAAATAAGGCGCTGGCAGGGATCGAACTCTGTACCTCTTGTATGCAAGTCATGTGTTACAACCAAATGAGCTACTAAGTCTTTTGCTTACAAAAGTTAGAACAATGCTAAACATTATTCTTTTCTCATTCCTTTTTTTTTCATGTTTTGCTGCAATTTTTAATTTAAGGATATCTTTTTCATACGGAGTCCAATTTACGCAAACTCAGACTCTATCTCAAGCAGAATTTCAAGAAGAACGCAATGGCGTAACCTGTTTCCCTTAGTTCTTTGATTTCGAATTAATTATACTTTAATTTGTTAATTTCACAGCTATAGAATACACGGGGTGTTACAGAATGCCTACATCAATGACTGGATAATGAGAAAATCCACCCTGCAACACTTGCCATTTTTAGCGATTCTCCATCTTGTAAACTTGGATTATTTCACTAATGATAATTCCACTCTCTCTAGTTAATGCAAGTCAAAAACAATTTTGTTTTATATTCTCTTCAGCTAAAATACTTTACGCAAATTTAAATGGAAAGTTTTATGATGGACATGAAAAAAGGTTGAAATAGTGTTAAAGGAATGTAAATCATTTTGCATTTTGAATTTTTGGCCGAATTCTTGGTTGCAAATTTACTGAAACCAATCTTTCTACATTTCAAATCGATGAACCAGTAAAGAGATGTTCCATCATATTTTGAAAGCAATGAAGATTTCAAATTTAAAATACATAGTTTTCGTCCAAAAGAAATTTTCCATAGTTTTCTTTTACAACAATCTATTATTCCAATATCAGGAAATTATGACAGTTCGGCTCTTAAAGTAAACAAAACTCTTTTCACTCTTTCTGGTTATGGCGACATAATTATGTGTAACTATCCAATAAATTTGATGTTTAAATATGAATTTTTTAAGTATAACGTTGAAATAAATGTTTATATTTGAGACTCCATTTACAAATGTAAAACTAGTTTATTTTAACTTGGTTCATTTTGAGTTAAATCTTAAGTATGAATAAGATTTCGATATTTAATATGAATTGTTTAGTCATAAGTCAAGGTTTACCAACATTATAACCAATTGGAAACTAAGTTGTTTGAATGTTTGAATTTGATTATGAAATTTAAATTTGCTATTCGAACCTGAGAATTTAAATTTAATTTATTTGCAAATTGGTTTTGAATAAGACTGAGATATGTGTATTGATTTCAAGCAAGAATTTAAAACGATATGTTGCACTTAAACTTGTGAATTTAAAGTAAGCATGAAAATCAAGTCAGATATATTGATTGCATTTATCTAAAATAATATAATAATAATAAGGTAATAAATTAAACATAAAAACAAACATAAGAAGCAATTGTGCACTTGTAAATTAAAACTCAATTCAAATAAACACTTGTATTAAAGAGGGGATTTGATTTGACATTTGGCCTTCAATTTCCAAGATTTCACCATGTATTATTCTTTTTCAAACTTAAACCATACCTCCTCTTTTCTCTTTCATTTCAATCGGCCGAACTTCTTTTGTCCTTTTCCCCAAAATCAATGTCCTCCTACCAAAATCGCCTCCTCCAAATCAAATTACAAACCACCGCCTCTTTCCTTGAAGCCATAACGACCTGATTTGGCACTCCTTCAATCTCTTATTGACCAAAGTTTGCACCACCCAGAGCTTTATCCCCTCTTCGATTCACCTTTTCTCTGCAAAAAAGCTGTATCTGCCTAGATCTCGGCTTCCAAACCTTGCTACCTATGTCGAAGCAACACTGTTTAAAGTTGAGTTTTTCTCACAGTTTCTTTGGTTTAAATATTTGAACTTCAGTGTTAAGCTAAATACAATAGTATACCCAAATGTTTGAGTTACATTGTGCTATTTGCTTCATGTGTTGGTAATAACCTTGTTTCTTTGCATTTTGATGGCGGCATTAACTACTATTACAGTGTCTTTGTGCCATTTTTGACTTGCATGCTCTTGCTATTGAGTTTTACCTAGTCTGTCTAAACTTGTTCATAAATGAATCTGATCTTAGGCTTGTTGCACATGAGTTTTCACCCTTTTTTGTACATGGCCATTGCTGCCTGATTTGTGATGACCTAAGCACTTAGGTTATTTTTTAATGTCTTACAATTCTATGTGCAGAAATGTTGTACTTCTTATTTGCACTCTTAACCTTGTACCACCACCATGTTCATAACACCATGTTACACCTTTGTGAATTCCTAAATCACCGTGTTGATGGTTTCAGACATGGTTGAACCTACTGGAACATGCACCTTGTTTCTCTTAAATTTTCAAACTAAACGTTTATTGTATATGTATTAGATGTTTTGATATGATTTTGAAAGGAAGATTATTTTTGTGATTTTACCTCACTATTAACTTCAATTCAAGCATTTCAACATCAATACAAACTAAAATATAGTAGTGATTTTCATTTTATTTGTTAGTTGCCTTGTTTTGTTTTGTCACTTTTATCTGTTTGTTGATACACAACATATATATGTGGAGGCCGACGCATGCATGTATATATATTCTCTCATGTATGCATATATATACATATAATCTGTATATGTTTATAAATATATGCACATGCAATTGCCACATTTTTGAAGGGTCTGTTGCTATTTTCCCATAAATATCTATACATGAAACTCCTTGTGCATTTGCCTTACCACATCCACTTTGTTAAATTTCTGAATTTATGTTTGTTTACGCATGCCACTTATGGTTTGGTTTTCCAGAAATGCACCTGACTTGGTATATACATGTTTATATGTATATATATACTCCGGAATTATCACCCAAATACACTCAAATTGTTTAAGCCCTGTAGCCAAAACTGGTTAACCTATACACGTTTGTAATCCTGGAACTTCCACCTATTTGCACTAACTGAAAAAATGAAGTTTCAAGATTGGTCCATATATATATATATATATATATATATATATATATATATATACATACACATATACATATAGATCTGTTGCTTATTTAAAAAGAGTTAAAATACCCCATACTTTAAAATGCATATTGCATTGGTTCTAACTTAAATGTTGCACTAGTCAAGGTTATGTGCTGCTTTGTGTTATAGCCTAGAATTAGACACATGTCACGTGTAGACCTAGTTAGTCATGTGACCTCCTATTTTCTATGAATCTGAACCTGGTCTGTGTTGCTCTATCTACTAGAGCCTTGTGGCAAAAGAAACAAATTATGTATGTTGCCTTAGGTTTTCATAAAGTAAAATACGGTTGAGTTGAAAAATCTAAAACCATGCCTCCTTAACATGTATTGCCTTACTTATGCTGGAAACTGAATCGCACGTGCTTTAGTTATACACAACAGTTGTACGAACCATTAATTTTATCTTTTAGCAAGTATTCGAAATTTAGTAGCCAGTAACCAACCACATGTTGTTATATATATACATACACACCCCCTCCCCCCCATTAGAATAGCATATGACTTAAGTCAATACACTTTATTGTTTGCTTGCATCCTTGAACATTTTATACCATGACTTAAGCAATTAAACGTGCCAAGCCTGTGCTGCCACTGCTTTGTTGAATTCTGAACCTCATATTTCATGTTTGAGTGGCCTGTATCTAAACTTATAACACACTTGATATGTGCACTAGCATATATATTCATATGCATGTATATTTCTACATAAGTATGGGTATACATGTTTGGCGCATTAAACTAGTATACAGTTAGATATGGTAGCTATTATTTCTCAGAAAATTGCCTAATTTTTAAATGTCCTTGGTAGTTCTGAAAAGGACCCTACTTCCTTGTTAGAAAACCGGGTTTCACATAATTTCCATTTCTCATGCTAGATCTTCCATATCCTTGGTTCTAAACTAATTGCTTTGTCATAAAGTTTTAACCCCATTTTTCATAATAACTATTGAGGAATGGTTATTCCTATTCATATTTGTTTGGAAGTTTTCATGCCTATCCTGTGAAAATTAAATGTACATATTGACCTGGCTCACTTATGTTTTGTACATGCGTGTAAGTTAAAATGTAGGAACTACTATTAACCTAGGTACATGCGTAGGTTTATTTCCATTGGATCTGCTAAGCCTTATTTAAATAATCTTTAACTATTTACATTCAAATATTAACTTTGTATATATATATATATATATATATTGATTTCAAAACATAATTATTAATTAACCAATAAAACTCTTATTATCAATCTTACGTGTTAATTTCACTCTTGAATATCTGTTTCATAAGTAAAAACGATATTCAACTCCAACACTCATTTAGAACACCAACTAATACGATCAATCGGATAATAGTGAAATCGATCAACCTTGAGTCGTAAATCGTTCATATCGTCAAGGTTCGTAGAAGTTCGATATCCAAAATATTCGACAATGTAGAATTTGTAAATCCAATTGATTTTCCAATCTTAATCATTTTCAAAACAACGTTGTTGTTTCGAAAACATTTCCAAAGTTAACTTGATTTCCTAATCCTCTGATAATTAAATTATCTTTAAACCTTACTTGATTAAAAGATTAATTAAGTTAAAAACAATATCTTATTCAATTTTAGATTCTCTATTTAACTGCACCGTTATCCTACCCAACCTGTTGATTTTAAACATTATCAAGTATTTAAACAACCATTTATTAAAACCTCTTCTATTAAATTAGTTCAAACCAATTAATTTAATAATTAATTACCATTTAAACAGTTGATTTACATCAAATAAACTGATTAACTAATTACAATAAATCTTTCGCATTTCAAATTAATTAATAATATAATTAATTTAAAACAATCCATTTAATTGTTTATATTCAATTATTAAAACTTAAGTTCATTCCTGAGTTACTTTACAAAAATTATAACTTAGCAGTCGCAATGGTATATAGCGGTTCTTATAATAGACGACATTCAAGTCATTAACCTAATTTGCACAAAAATTAGTATAAATACAATTTAATATGATCAGGTGATTATATAATAACTCTCAACAATATATATTAATTGACAAAACATGTCAAACTGATATAATAGCAGAACGGTGTTTATTTATGCTAACAGAGCGTTCAAACAATTTAGTCAATCAATTATATAGTGGAACGATGTTTGTTTCCACTAACAGATGTCAATAAATAATATATAATTATAGTATACATAAATAAACAAAACAGAATAATTAAAACAATTAATTGAAAAACAATTCGGAATTACCGAATTACATATTATTATTGATAAATATTAATATGCAAATTTAATTTGGCGAGTAAATTTACATTCGATTAATTTGAAATAATATTTGGTATTAAAACAATTTTAAATAAATCAATTTGTTTTAAATTGAATTGTTTCAACTCGATAACTACTTTGAGTTGTTCACCTATACATTCAATTGACTCAATTGTACCAACACGAGACAAACTACTTGATCATACCTTGTTGATCTAACTTGTGTATATATTTACCAATGTATATATATACACACACACACACACTTTTATTTGAATTTTTAATTCAAAACGTTTCTTCTTCATTTCTTTTTTATTTATTTGAAATGGGTTAATCAAAATAATCAGCCCGTACCTATATTAAAACTACATTACAATTAAAACCTTTTTTATTTTATGGGCTCGGCCTAAAACACAATATCAAGAACCCACGTATATAATTTTATGCACCTACACACCTTTGAGCCAACAAAGTGCCCACTTAACTTTGCTTCTAAATTTTGTTCATCGCTTCAGCAATAACGGTTTCAGCAAACATACATCCTTCAGGAATACACTCCATAGTCATTTCTTTATCACATTATTGTTTCAGAATAGGCGTTCATGTCTTATTTTCAACCAAACAAGCCATTTTCTCACATTTCTCTTGCCTTGCCGTCATCTTTCAACTATTCTAAAATACTTTACACCTTCCAATATTCAGCATTATTGGTTTTCATTAGAATATCATTCATTTTTCTTTGTTTACTGATAGGAACTATTCTTTCCTGTAACACATCAAAATTTATACCCTGTATTTATTTCAACACCTCATGGGCATAAAAAGAAATGACATCTCCCACTGCACAGCAAGACTATGCATGTGCATGCTTCCCTGTCCATTCAGGAGTTGTCGCGCCGCCACTGAAGCATCATACCAACTTTCTAGTTCACTCAAGACTGGCCATTTCACCATAAACCCTTTCCTCCTCAAAAATTACCCTTCAGGCCTTACTTATATCGAGTATAAACAACTCCAGGTCATCCATTTGTTGACCTCGTCCACTTCCCACCCATCACCGGAAATGCCTGCACCACTTCCAACCCTTTCCCAACCTCCCATGCGTCTCCACTTCCAATTCTAGTCAGCTCGATCAACCGAGGAACCCTCACTAGACCATCAGAAACTCATACCCGAAAAGTTAACCCACACCTAAAATTTATGTCCCCGACCAACCACGTCCACCGGAGATGACTGAACTCCCTCCGCCCCCCTACACCCATCAAAGCTCCACCAAAAATAGTTCTAAATCTCATCAACGCAAATTCTCTATTTTGATTTTTTTTCTCCAAATAGTTAGTGTTTAAGAGAACTAAGCAAAGTTTTATTTTTTTTGTTTATTGGCTTTTGTTTCCATTCAATATATGAAGAATTGTTTACAAATTTGGAGCTGTTGATCATATATATGTATGTAAGTATGTAATTGATTTAAAAGAGGAAAGGACATTTCATTTCCAAGTTCAAGCTTTGTGTCCACTGGCATTTTGTTTACAAATGAAAAACAGAGCTTTCCAGGCTACATGTAACACTGGTTTCTCCATGAAGGTCAAATGGTTTAAACTTACTACACTCAGATGTATATTGTATCATTGTATATGCATATCACTAATTGATTCATGTGGATAGGTTTACTCAAAATCAAGTTCATTGTTCTATGCATTTCGGGTTATAATTTCTCTTGATGCGTCCATGCGAATTACTTCCCGGTTTGACAAAAACATGTTGTTAACTAACACATCTCATCAAAACATGCGTGCAGATACATCTAGCTATACTATATTATGTAAAATCAATAACTAATGGGGGTTTTACTTACATAAATTTCTTACTGTCTTTCCTATTGTTGTTTCCAGTTTGGACATGTAGAACAAATTTACTACACACACATATCCAACAACATACATATATATAAATATATGTATGTATGTGTGTGTGTGTGTGTCTACACCATACACAATCTGTAATGGCTTTAAATGGAAAAAGAAAAGAGTATACTCATAGTGTATTCATAGTTTTGGATCATCTGTTCACTGTTTTTAGCATATCCAATTTCTAGTCTAAGGCTGCTGCCATTGTTCTCCCTCCGATTTGAGTTGTCTTCATGCAAATGTGTGGATGAATTTGTGGAGATATGGTTGCGTTTTTATAGGGGAATAAAAGTAAAAAATATAAACTAACTAGTAGGCTTGCAGTGTAGAGTTTTTGGCTGATTTTAAGTTGATTGAAAAGTGCATTGTTTTGGTCATTTTCCTATATTCTAGGCTATACACTACGGTCATGCCAAAAATATGTTAAAAAAACTTGCTTTATTCTCAAGTATTATATGTTTGTATAGGATGTTAGCTATAAAATCCTAGGTTGTTGCTAAGCTTAAGTAGTGTAGAATTAGGATGGTGCTACATAGGTGAATATAATGTGATGTGAATGGTTAGAAACTTGCACTTGTCGATTGAAATGGGTAGTTATGAAATTACAGGTGCAGGCAGTCCTATAATGAGGTTCCCATCAGTATGTATAGCCATGTGCCAGAACACCTAAAAATCAAACTTAATTCTTAAGAAATCGATATATTAAGTTTCATGTGTACTACATATATGAACCTACTTGGTTGCCAAGTATTTAGATCATTAATTGTTGATTGAACTTGATGTAGATTATAGTATGATGTACATTCATTTGTCACGGCTCACCATGAAGTGTAGGCTACTATGATTTTCTCTTCCATGTGTAGTAACTATAACCTATTTATTTTATTCTTATTTGTTATTCTATGCAATTCTATATATGCAATAAAAACACATTTGAATTCAAATGAAAATGATAAAAACATATTTACTTGTATTTTTTAAAATATTAATGAATATAACAAATTGCTTATACCCATAGGATTTTATACATTATTATACTAATTTTCTAAAAATATTCAAATCTAATATTATCTTATATTTTCAAGAGTCAAAACAAATATAGAAATATACAAAAATATAACAAAACATTTCTTACTTGATTTATAAACATATATACTTTGATTAAGATATTTTAAACCATTTACATTCATTATTTTTCTTGAAATTTTCCAATATTTATTATTCATAATTTATTTAATTTAAATCTATAACTGAAATAATTCATAATAAACTGTATTACAAATTCAGTTAAAAACCGGGACCTTACATAATCATTTGTTGATTTCGTTTTATTTATATAATCTCTTCTGCAGTGGTGATAACAGTCTTTTGGTTTTGTTTGGTTTTGTTTGTGTT